>JARQOD010000006.1:322428337-322519330 GCA_033576555.1 Oophaga sylvatica
CCAAACTGTAACTTTGAGCTATAGGAGGTGGCCAGAAAACCATCCTCTTTTGTGAGGTCACACGCCCATAGGTATAAGGCTGCAGCTAGCCCCCTGGTCAATCTAGCCGGAGATGACTTGACTGAAAGATCTCCAAATGAACTATGACGTGTGGCTCCTCCCCCACCTGACCTGCCTGCCATGATCTAAGTACCATGTGAAATTTTTCACCTTTAACCATGTTTTTATTTTAATTGCATTGTACATAAATGTATTGTCTCAGCTTGTTACATCTCTTTTTATACTGTATAAACACTGCCAGAATTTTAGGAATAAACATATAAAATTATTAGTTTGGTTCTCCTGCTCTATAAACAAATTAACACGTGTCTGAAGTAACTAAGCTACTAATTTGGGTTTGCTACGGACCCTCTTAATTAATTCTTGATTAAGAGAATCATAGCTGATGGCAGCGTGTGTGTGCTGGGCTACCAGGAAGAGCGTTGCAGTGATAGAGCGGGTTTTATAAGTGTATTGCCTGGCCTGCTGCCAGGAGTAATTATAATTCCCTCACTGCAGCATGCCCAATAGCCAGCACACATCCAAGCGGCCCGTCTGGCGATTAATTATCCCTGGTGCAGTTCCCTGACTGACCTGAGGTTTAAGGGGGCGCCAGAGAGCTGCAAGTTCCTAAGTGGAACTGGAAGGGGGATAGATATAAATCCCTGCAATTTGTGGTATACTGTAGCAGCAGTGGGATAACTAAAATAAGCCCCTGCAGATTATTCCTGACACATTGGGTCGGGCGGCAGCAGCCGTCGGTGTTTATCATCACATTGGTGGCAGCGGTGGGATCACAAGCCGTGACCCCCAGGCCTCAGTGTGCCGTTCATCACATTGGTGGCAGATCGGTGGGATTATAGAGCTTTAGTGATCTGGTCTGAGCAATCATTCCTCTCACTAAAAAACTTGCACAGTTCTTCCAGGGACCCTGCAGCCAAAGTTTTGGAGAACGAACTCAGTGTTTACTAGTCCTGAGACAATTGTGTGTAGTTGCAGTTACCCCCCCCCTCCTCTTTGTTTTTCTATCCTATCTTTTATTTGGCAATTATGGCTGCAAGAGGAGAACATTGGTACACACAGCAGAAAAGGGAAACTCTTGGTGGAATATGCATTTACTGAGGCCTTGACCCCACGAGCCAAACCAAAGCTCAACTGGTCCTGACCCTGGCGGCACTGGACGAGGCTGAGATTGTGGTGGGCGCAGGAGCCAGCCCAAGCAGAGGTGGTGCTGCAGCAGAGGCCCAACCACTAAATGCTTACACCCAGGGCGGGTTGGACCCTTACCTCCAGGCGGCCTTGGATGAACTCTCCACCGAAGACCATGATGGACGTCTGCAGCTGATGCAGCAAGCACAAGAGAGAGCTGCACAGCGAGAGGCCGAGCAGCAGGAGGCCAAGAGAGCAGAGCTCTAAGCCCAGCGGGAGGCCGAGAGAGCCGAACGAGAAGCTCAGAGAGCCCATGAACTGGAGCTGCTCCGACAAGGGGTGATGCCCTCCACAGCCCGGAGCAGTGCACCCAGCAGCACTCAGAGTCCGAAACCGCGGCCAGAGAACTTTCCCGTGATGGAAAAGGATGGAGACCTGGACACTTTTCTATGGGCCTTTGAGAAAGTCTGCAGACAGTACCAGCTGCCTGAGGGCCAATGGGCCAGGTATTTGACCCCCTGGCTAAAGGGAAAAGCTCTGGAGGCGTTTGCTTCACTCCCGCCAGGCCAAGATGGTGACTATGAGGCCATCAAGCAGGCCCTGATCACCAAGCACCAGCTAACCCCTGAGGTATACCAAAAGAAGTTCCGTAACCTCCAACGTGGCCCACATGACAGTTATAGCGATGTGGTGCAAGGACTCAGGACCCACTTTGACCAGTGGATCTATGGACTGTCCGTCGACACCTTTGAGCAGCTGAAGGACCTGATTATCAAAGACCAGTTCCTGCATCTGTGCCTAGCTGAGGTCCGACAGTTCATCCTGGACCGAGAACCAGAGGACGCGGTCAAAACAGCTCGGATCGCCGACAGCTATGAGGCCAACCGGAAACCCAATGTGCGGAAGCCAGTCACCGCCAGCTGGAGAGGGGGTAATCCTGCAACCAGCCCCAATGCCCCTGCCAGCCATCCCTCTGGAGGCACGATCCCCTTTGCCAGTGCCAGGCCTACATCAGACCCTCGCCAGTGTTTCTCCTGTAAACGGACTGGACACATCAGCGCCACCTGTCCGGAGAGGCAGAAGAACCCCCCAGCCAACGCCTCTGTTCTTTTGGTGGGTGGCGTGGTTGGGAGGGTTGATGACAACATGCAGCACATCCGCGTGGGGGCACATCTTGCTACAGGCCTCAAGGACACCGGGGCTAAACGAACCCTCATCCGACCCAAACTGGCGGCCCCTGAAGAGTTGATTCCAGGGAAAACCCTAACTGTCACCGGGATTGGGGGCGTCTGCTGTCCTTTGCCGATTGCCCTGGTTTTCATTGACTGGGGTGCCCGGAGCGGGGTGAAGGAAGTGGGGGGTGTCCGAAAACCTGCCCATTGATGTTTTATTGGGGACTGATTTGGGGAGGATGGTTGTGTACTATGTCCCTGACAACCCTCCCCAATCTTGTAATAAGGTTAACATAAACCATGATTATGTTGATGATGATGGGAAACTGAATGAATCACCTGCCAATGCTTTGCTAAGTGATGATGCAACTGATAACCATTCTTTCCCTAGGAATGATGCTGATGATGATGTATCTGTGCCATCTGAGCCTGTTAATCCTTCTCTGAAGTGGTAGATGTGTCCACAGGTACAGGAGCGTTCAGCCACGTCGCTCTGCGGAATGAGATGGCTGAGGAACCCCTAGCAGGAGCAAGCGACAGAGCTCAAGGAAATGGGGAGGTGCATGGGAACCATGAGGAAGGTGACGCCATGCCACTGACCAGTGCCACCGAGGAAGTTAACTGGCCCATAAGTAGCACTTCTCCAGAAATGTTGGGGGTGGATGGGGAAGTAGAACCCATAGCAGCGCAGGCTGATGGGTCTGTAGAAATTCCCGGGGAGACAGCATACGTAGCTGCTGTCACCCACAGTCAGAGTGCCCGGATCGCAGGTAGCACCCTGCCATCTGGACCCTACTCTGCTACAGAAGAGACTGAATCATAGGTGGACCCAGAGCCGGTCCCAGATGGTCCCAGTGAGGAAGGAACCCTGACGTCACTTCTGGCTGCCTCCAGCCAGGAGTTCCAGGCAGCTCTGCACTCAGATGCGAGCCTGGACAACTTGAGGCACCTCGTAGAGACGCCCACCTCCGTGACTGATAAGGAGAGGGTGTTCTGGGAACGAGGAAGGTTGTACCGGGAGACAGTACCCGGAGATTCCCAAAAGGAGTGGTTGAGGAAAAAACAGCTAGTCATCCCGTACCAGTTCCGAGTGTGAATTGTTGCGGATTGTCCATGAGATTCCACTCACTGGACACTTGGGGATCAGCAAAACTAAGGCACGGCTGTCTCAACACTTCTATTGGCCCAAGATGGGGACAGATGTGACTAACTACTGCCGTTCCTGTATCACCTGTCAAAAAGTGGGGAAGGCGGGGCCTGCTCTTAAGGCTCCCCTGATCCTGTTGCCAGTAGTGTTGAGCGATAATGCTCGATATCTAAAAATATCGTATCGAAATTGTATCGCCGATAGCACTAAATATCGTCGATATCCGATTTCGATACCGGAAGTCCAATGTAAGTCTATGGGAACAAAATGTCGCAACTAAAAAAAACCTTTATTTCCTTGTAAACACTAAATATACACACATAGAATACATATACTATATATATATATATATATATATAATACACATGTCATTGTGACATATATATATACATATATGTATAGTTTATACACTTCTACATAGTAAAATATCCTCTGATTCAATTGCCGGGTAAAGCCGGCTTCTGTGAAAAGACAGAAGCACCCGACATGAAATGACACTTGGTGTACATAGGGTTAACCATGTCTTTTCATGTCGTTTGCAATGTGATTTGCACAAACAATTACATCAGTCTATGTGTGCAAAATTTCACACCTGTAGGGGTTAATTAAAGGTGTAAATTCGTTGTAAAAAAAACGGACTTTTTTGCTACGAATTTACACCTTTAATTAACCCCTACAGGTGTGAAATTTTGCACACTTACACTCATGTAATTGTTTGTGCAAATCAGATATCAAACTACATGAAAAGACATGGTTAACTCTATGTAAACCAAGTGTCATTTCATGTCGGGTTCTGCATTTTCACAAAAGCCGGCAATTGAATTAGCGGCTATTATACTATGTAGAAGTGTATGAACTATAAATATAAATATATATATATGTGTCACAAATTCAATGACATGTATATATATATATATGAGGTGTAAAATTGTTGAAAAAAAATGCGTGGGCTCCCGCCCTATTTTCGCAACCAGACAGACAAAGCCAGTGAGTGGGGGCAGATAATAATAGCCCAGAGAGGGACCATTATTTTTGGCCCCCCCCGGCTACTAACATCTGCCCCCAGACACCCCAGAAAGGGCAAATCTCTAATTAGATTCGCCCTTTCTGGCACTTTGCCCGTCTATTCCCATTGCCCTGTAGCGGTGGCGAATGGGTTAATAAGGGGTTAAAATGACCTTGCAATTGAAAGGTCACTTTAAGCCAGGTTAATAATTGAGAGCTGTCAATCAGACAACTATCAATTATTAATCCTATTGTATGAAAGAAAAATCAAACACACACACACTTTAATAAAAAAGAAGTTTAATGAAATAATCACACAGTTTTTGACCATATTTTATTTACCTGCTAAAACCATTTCCTGTAATAAAAATAAAATAATAAAGCAAAATTATTCTTACCTATCCCATGCACAGTCAGGTCCCACGGTGTAATCCATCAGAAAGGGTTAATGTTTACTGCAGGGACCGCAGCTAATGCTGCAGCCTCACAGTAAACCCCCAAATGAATGAGTTCCTCTCCTGGCTGACAGGAGAGAAAGTGGAAAGCTTAATTGATTGCTTTCCACTTTCACTTCAGGTCAGCCAGGGACACAATCAGTGACGTCAGAGGGAACTGGTTAACAAAAATAGGGGATCCCCTCGAAAAAAAATGGCGTGGGGTCCCCCCTATTTTTGTTAACCAGCCAGATGAAGCAGACCGCTGAGGCCTGGATTTTCAGGCTGTTAAGGAGCCAAGATCCATGGACCTTGCCAGCCTGATAATACCAGGCCACAGCAGTCTGCATATCTTGGCTGATTAACAAAAATAGGGGATCCCCTCGAAAAAAATTGGCGTGGGGTCCCCCCTATTTTTGTTAACCAGCCAGATGAAGCAGACCGCTGAGGCCTGGTTTTTCAGGCTGGTAAGGATCCAATATCCATGGACCTTGCAAGCCTGATAATACCAGGCCACAGCAGTCTGCTTAGCTTGGCTGGTTAACAAAAATAGGGGATCCCCTCGAAAAAAAAACGGCGTAGGGGTCCCCCTATTTTTGTTAACCAGCCAAGTAAAATGCAGACTGCTGCGGCCTGGTATTAAAAGACTGTCAAGGCCCATGGATTTTGGCCCTCAACAGCCTGATAATACCAGGCTACAGCAGCCCCACATTTGGCGCATCAAAAGATGTGCCAATTGTGGCACTTTACCCGGCTCTTCCCACTTGCCCTGTAGCGGTGGCAAGCGGGGTAATAAGGGGTTAATGTCACCGTTGATTGCACGGTGACAATAAGCCCGGTTAATAATGGAGAGGCGTCAATAAGACACCGATCCATTATTAATCCCAAAGTTATTAAATGCATAAAAAAAAGACAAAGCAAGAAAAAAGTATTTTAATGAAATAAAAGAGACAACACAGTTTTCATTTCTTTTATTGTACTCTCATTCCTGCGACGCCATCGATCTCCTGTAAAAAAAGAAAAAAAACAAACCAACAGTATACCACCTGTCCGACGCAGTCCATAGTAACGACAGTCCCACGACGATCCAGCTCTGCTACATCGCAATGACAGGCAGAGCCTAACATCCCGACGCAGCACAGCTGATTACCTGCTTCCCCGGCGGTGACGTCATCGGACTGACTGCTTTACGGCCGGGATTACCCAGCAGTCACTGCAGTTATCGCGAGAAACTGCATGTGACCGCCGGGGAGAAGAGGATGGCGGCCATGAAGCAGTCCAGGACGTGACCGCCGGAGATCTTCTGCCAGGTAAGTGCCGCTGACTCCTGACAGACCCGACCGACGGACACTGACAGTGACAGACCCGACCGACGGACACAGACAGTGACAGTGACAAATCCGATTCCGGTATTCGATAAGACGAAAATATCGAAACGAATTATCGAAAGGCCGATAGAGCTAATATCGGCCGATAGCCGATATTTGCATTATCGTATCGCTCAACACTAGTTGCCAGTGATAGAGGAGCATTTCCAGAGGATCGCGGTGGACATTGTGGGCCCGCTGGCCATCCCCAGCAGCTCTAGAAAGCGAGACATACTTACTGTGGTAGACTACGCTACCCAGTACCCAGAGGCATTAGCTCTGTCCTCAACTAGGGCAGATAAGGTGGCGGATGCACTGGTGACCATCTTTTCACGGGTAGGATTTTCCAGGGAGATGCTTACCGATCAAGGGACCCAATTTATGTCTCGCCTAATGGAGGCTCTCTGAAAGAGAATGCAGGTGAAGCATATGGTATCGAGTGCGTATCACCCATAGACCAATGGTTTGTGTGTTTAACGATACCCTCAAACAGATGCTCCGTCTGCTGGTTGAGATCCAGGGATGCGATTGGGAGCGGTACCTCCCACACCTGCTGTTTGCCTTCAGAGAAGTTCCGCAGGCCTCGACGGGGTTCTCCCCCTTCGCGCTCCTGTATGGCAGGCGAGTCCGGGGACCCCTTGGGTTGATAAGAGAATCCTGGGAAGATGAGCCAAATCCCACGGAAGTGTCCATCGTGGATTATGTCATACGCTTCATGCAGACCTTGACGCAGTTGGTGCATGACAACATGACGCAGGCTCAGGCTGACCAGAAGCACTGGTACGACCAGAACGCCCGGGAGCGGACCTACCAGGTGGGTCAAAAGGTGTGGGTGCTGGTCCCCGTACCAAAGGATAAGCTTCAGGCAGCCTGGGAAGGCCCGTACGTCGTGCACCAACAACTCAACCCAGTCACCTACATGGTCACGCTTGACCATGCTCGGGGTAGGCGCAAGGCCGTTCACGTCAACATGATGAAAGCTCATCACAAACGTGAAGCCTGCGTCCTACCAGTCTGCAACCTGCCCGAGGATGGGGAGGAAGACCCCCTCGTGGATATGCTGGCCCAAGCCAAGGCCAATGGGTCCATTGAGGACATGGAGGTAAATGCCTCGCTAACCGTCCCCCAGCGATCGCAGTTGCTGGCCACCCTGGAACCCTTCCAGGCAGTGTTCTCCAACCGACTCGGACGGACGAAGTTGGCAGTTCACGAGGTGGACACTGGGAACCATGCCCACTACGGCGGACACCTTATCGGATCTCTGAGGAGGTGCAGCAGATTATGCTCCAGGAGATCGATGAGATGTTGCAGCTGGGGGTGATTCGACGGTCCAAAAGTGCGTGGGCCTCACCTGTAGTTCTCGTGCCTAAAAAGGATCAGATCAACGCCATCACTACCTCTGATGCGCACCCAATGCCACGCATCGAGGATCTGCTGGAGCGGTTGGCGAATGCCAAATACATATCCATCATGGATTTAAGCCGGGATACTGGCAGATTCCCATGAGCCCTGCGGCGCAGGAGAGATCCACCTTTATCACCCCTTTTGGACTGTACAAGTCCACAATTATGCCCTTCGGCATGAAGAATGCCCCTGCCACTTTTCAGCGGATGGTCAACCATCTGCTTCAGGGACTGCAGAAGTACGCTTTGGCGTACCTGGACGACATTGCCGTCTTCAGTTCCACCTGGGAGGAACACCTTCAGCATCTCCATGAGGTGCTCAAAGTATTCACCAGGCAGGTCTGACCATCAAGCCAAGAAAATGCCAGATGGGCACGAACAAGGTCCACTACCTGGAAGAACCCGCTGAGGTGCGCATGGCAGATTACCGACAGGTCATGCCTCCTTAGCGCACTCTAAAAGAGGGAGGTGTGATGATGAGCTGGAATGAAAGATCATTCCTTAACCTTTGTGCTGACAGCCCACAGCCTGCAAACCTCCTCTCTCCCCTGCAAACTTCTCTTACTCACTCCTTCCTTTCGCCCCCACCTCAGGAATGTCTTTGTCTCCAAACCCTGCAGGATGGTCCTATAGCTTATCATGGGAATTCATTCTTTTGGTCATAACTCGTGGGGAGCTTATGTTAGAGTGTTATGTTTAGGTAGCTGAGGAGAAATAACAAAATCGGCAATGCACCAGAGAGGCTGGAACCTATTGGATTGCAGTAACCTGAACTAACCACACAACTAGAGGTAGCCGTGGAGCGTACCTACGGTGATCCTAGATGCCTCGTCACAGCCGGAGAGATAACTACACCTAAAGGCAGAAAGATGAAAGCTATCTGCCCCGGAGCAGAATCCCCAAAGAAATAGGAAGCCCCCAAACATGTAATGGAGGTTAGACAAGAAAACACGGACACAGACAGAAAATAGAATGAGCAAACGCTGGGGCCCAATCTGTCTAGATAGAAAAGTATAGGAAAGAATTCTGACTGCAACCCAAAAAAACCCTGACAAAAATACCAACACTTCTTATTAACAAAAAACCTGAGATCACACGATCTCTACCACCTAAATCAGATCTCTGGTGTAACTCACAACAACTCAGCAAATAAAAAGTGACAAAGGAAGAAAGCAAAAGTGCAAACACAAAATGATCACAATTGTAGCACCAGACCCCAAAAGGGGACCAGGCTGTAGTTCACTGCAAGCAGCAAACCAGCAGTAAAAATCCAACAGAGGAAAAAAAAACAACAAAACACTTATCTGAATGAGAGCAGGAAAGCAAGCTGTGCTCCAAGCAAGACCAGGAGGAACAATTGATTACCGGCAAGGCTGATGGGAACTCAGGTCACTTATATCATGCCATTCAGAGCCAGCTGAAGGCCATTCAGTAATTAGTTCATTACCCTCAGCAACCACCGGAGGGAGCCCCAGCTCAGAAGTCGCCTCCAAAATATTCACAACAGCTTTGCAAGCACCTTCTTGATTTTCATCTCTGTGTGGAAAGACATCCTTCTACCTTTAGTATCTAGCAGTGACATCCACCTTCTGCTGCTTATTGACACACCCTTGCTAGATGTTTAAATACCCTGAGTCCCTTAAGCTAGGCGCTGGTCTTAGCTCTATTTTTCTATGTCTGTTGGAAGTAATAGAAATCGACTAGTTTCTTCTTGGCGCCTCTTGTAGGATTGCTGGCTTGAGCTCTCTTGTGTCATCTCAAGCTAAGTGTTTTCCATTGTTTATCTTCCTGCTTTGTCTTTAGTGATAGTGGGGGCTGACTAGTGCTTACTCCGTCCCCTCCCTATCCTACGTCTTTCATTAGGGGCAGTCAGGGATTAGGTTCCTGCTCGGTGATAGGTGCGGAACCTATTTTCAAATGTTATGGTAGACAGGTTGCTGTCAGATCAGCCTAGGGGGGTCTCCACTCCCTTCAGTCTTACTGTTTGTGCTCTCCCACCCGCTTCCCATTGTTGTGCACCTAGCTTCTCCTGTGTCCAGTGTGACGGCTCCCTTAGCCTCCACATCTTAATTAAAACTTCAATTCAAAGCTGTAAATGCTGTCCCAGATACTGATACCTCATGCATGGCCCATGACTGACTGATCAATTGACCCACAGAAGAACCTTTCATAATGGTACAGAAGCAATCAACTACCTGTGTTACTATTCTTAATTTTTTTTTACCAATAGTTGACTATGAAACTGATGTGTGTGCCATCTGAGTGTGGCTGGAATACAAATCAAAATTAGAAATATTCCATGAGGTATCAGTTCTCCCAGCTGAAAAGGCTTACACTGCTCCCTTAACCACAAATTAAAACTTAATTTCCAAGCTGTAAATGCTGGGCCAGACCCTGATACCTCATGAAAGGCCCATAGCTGACTGCTGACTGTGCCATTTGCAAACTTCTGCTGTGGGTCAATTGATGCCAATTTTCATGGTGTTTGGGAAGCTTTTTGTCACCCCTTAAGGTGTTGTGTATACGTTTAGTTTGGCCTCACATTGAATCTAATGGCATTTTGGGTATATTCACCAAACATCTTAGAAAGATGTGTTGTGCTAGGTGACACAAAAGCAGCAGTCATGTTTATATACATAACAGCTGACCTGCTCTCACTCACCTAGACTGTGGTGAGTAAACTATTGTAGTCTCTGTGGTCACGGACACGTGTATGAACACTTGGAATGGTGATGTAGTAGAAAGAAGCAGAAGATGGGTTGATGGGACGGCCGGTGGTTGCGAGGCCAGCTTGTCCGCATTTTAGAGCACTAAGATTCCAACGCTAATGTATGTTGATCACGTATGTGCCAGTTCATGCATGTAGTTGTCACATTATTGCCTTTACTGAGTATTTTTTTGCAACTCTCAACGTGTGTTGAATCATCCTTTGTAGTCTCAAAAAATGCCCAGGCTAGGCAACCCTTGCCGCTTCTGCGAACTGCCCACTCGTGGCCGATGCTGGCCACAGGCAGAGTTGGGGTTGAGGGTGCAGTGCTTGTCATGGTTGTGTCATTTCGTTTCTGTGTGGGAAGCCGCAACTTAACCTCCTCATCTTCTTCCTCCTCCACCTCCTCTGCTGAGTTACTATGCTGCATACCTCTGGGTTCACACAAGGTGGGTCTACAACCTCATCGTCATCCTCTTTGTTCTCACACTCTTCACCCTGAGAGTCACCCTCCTCCTCTTCCTGCCCTCATACCACAGTACATCCATGTGCACATCTGTTATCTGAGTCTCATCAGTATCACCTCCATCTTTGGTGGTTAACGTCTGGTAACGAGGGTCTGGATTCTGCTCAGACCCTACTTCGTCTGGCCCCATATCCAACATGAAAACATTTTGGGCATTGGTGCTTGTGCTTTTCTTCTCTGGATTCTGTGATTTTTTGGAGCAGACTTCTGATGCCCATGGAATACAATGTGCGAACAGCTCTGGAGAATGGCCCATCTGAGGTTCCCCACAGTCAGTTGGGCATTTGGAAATTTTTTGACGTTGGGGGGAAACAAGGGTGATTGGGGTGCAACCTCTGACGATTGTACTGTGTGTGATGTTAAGATGGAGGGTGAAGGAAGAGAAGGAAAGGCCACTTGATGCGACACTTACCACCCACTGGAGTACATTCTCTTTCTCAGCCTCATCTGCAAGGCGTACAGCTGTATAGCTGCCAAAGAAAGGGAGTCAAGTAGACTGGCCAGTAACAGATGTCAGTAGTATTTGGATAGGATGAGACGGTGTTTGTTCAGTTGAGCTTTCATCCACATTAACACCTAACCCACATACACGTCGAACACCAAGCCTATTCACCCATTCCACCACAACCTTGCTTTTTCACACTCATGTTGTAAGTAGCCTTCCTTTTTGTACCCTGCTGTTTCACAACCTTAGGCCCACAGCTGTCAGTCACCTGTCACTAAATGAACAATTACTATTTATTTTCTTAGATAGTGTGCCTGAACAACACTGTTATGACTAACAGTTTTAAGTGGAAATGTAGCCTTTTGATTTGCCATTGAAACACAGTTTTAGCACAAACGATTAAGAGTAGATAACTGGGCCTCGTGGATGCAACAGTATAGTAGGCTTAATGATTTTTACTTGGAAATTTGGCCTCCTGATTTGCCACTGAAACACAATTTTAGTACAAATGAATTACATAGTAACATAGTTATTAAGGGTGAAGAAAGACTTTAAGTCCATCTAGTTCAACCCATATCCAATTGTAGTAGCTAATTGTGCCTAGTGGTCAACCACTATATTAGGCCTAACAATTTTTTAGTGGAAAATTGGCTTTCTGATTTGCCACTGAAACACAGTTTTAGCACAAATGATTTAGAGTAGCTAATTGAGCCTAGTGGCTGCACCACTATAGTAGGCCTAATGATTTTTACGTGGAAATTTGGCCTTCTGATTTGCCACTGAAAAACAGTTTTAGGACGAACGATTTGGAGTAGCTAATTGTGCCTAGTGGCTGCACCATATATTAAGTCTAACAATTTTTAAGTAGAAATCTGGCCTTCTGATTTGCTACTGATACAAAGTTTTAGCACAAATGATTTGAGGTAGCTAATTGCGCATAGTGGCTGCCCCACTATACTAGGCCTATCAATTTGTTTGTGGAAATATGACCTTCTGTTTTGCCACTGAAACACAGTTTTAGCACAAAAGATTTGTAGTAGCTAATTGGACCTCGTGGCTGCAGTACTATAGTAGGCCTAATGATTTTGCATGGAAATCTGGCCTTCTGATTTGCCACTGAAACACAGTTTCAGCACAAACAATTTGGAATAGCTAATTGCACCTATTGGCTGCCACACTATATTAGGCCTAACAATTTTTAAGTGGAAATCTGACCTGCCACTGAAACACAGTGTTAGCACAAATGATTTGGAGTAACTAACGGGCTTCCGGAGACTGACACACAGTTTTTGCACAATCTACTTCAATGCTAGAAGATCGATTTCACACAGGATAAGTTCACTTTCATCAACAGGAGCGACCTCTCTGCACTGTGACACTGAGCAAATGGCGTCAGCAAAACAAGATATCCGCTATTTATATGGCCAGGTATATGTTATTTCGGCAACCAATCACAGAGGGCCTTGTGTCATGATGTTGTGGATGGTTTCTTTGCACTGATTGTTTGCCGAAATCAACACACAAAGTTAAAGGAATAAAAAAAAGCCGCAGCTGTAACCTCTCCACATGCTCCTCTGACCTACATACACCCTCTCCCCTCATCAAACTCATCCCCCTGACCCACACGCTCATCTTACAGCACCACTATCATAGCCAAAGTCATGCAAAAGCATTAGTGTAAACCAGGGGTGAACCTAGCCTCTCTGCTGCCTGAGGCGAACTGCAAAATGGCGCCCCCCATAGTAAAATCAGTACAAATAAATCTGGTTTACTCTTTACTGGCCTAACCTGGCACACATGTAAAATATATACACTTTTAAATAGGAATATCTTTGAAACATCGATCTTTACATATGTCTTCAGGACTCAATGTCGCCTGAGGCGAAGTGATCAACTTGCTTCGCTATAGATGCACCCCTGGCCGGGGAACAGTGCTTGCTGTAGCACTTCTTCCCCGGCGGCCATCCATGTGGTAATGATGCAGCACATAGTTGCCACACGTATTACACACACGGATATCTCCAGCGCCGGTTTTTCCAGTACCGGAAATATCAGGATGTGTGAAACCAGCCTAAAGCCACATTCACACGTTCAGTATTTGGTCAGAATTTTACATCAGTATTTGTAAGGCCAAATCGGGAGTGGGTGATAAATTCAGAAGTGGTGACGTGTTTCTATTATACATTTCCTCTGATTGTTCCTTTCCTGGTTTTGGCTTACAAATACTGAGGTAACATACTGAACATGTGAACTTGGCCCGATAGCGTGTTTCTGTTACTTCTGACTTCCCACAGACAGAAGTTGCAGTCACAAGATGGTGCCAAAAAAAGGTGAAGACGGCAGCAGAAAGTATAGGAGCAGGGCAGGGACCTTAGGTTAGAAGCACTACTCCAGTGCAACCCCCTCAAAAAAAAAACACAAAGTGGTGCTTAGAGTACAGAAGCCCTGCATTAAATCTACACCAAAAATATATACACTGGGAAACCTAAAAAATACAGCAATGACCCAATAATCGGAGCAGATTGTTAACAACAAAATATATATATTAAAGACTAAATGTGGAAAAACGCAGTGTTTCTGCATTTAGGACCGGGCAGACAAAATTTCGGACAATAAGACGGACCCCCATATTGTAAAAATCTTTTTATCTGCTATTTTCACCCCAAAATTTGGGTGCGTCTTATGGTCCGGTGCATCTTATAGTCCGAAAAATACAGCAGTTTTCAGGCTTGGACGTTCATTTATAGATACATGTCTAGACAAATGCAACATTAACTGATAATGCTGTCCTATAATTTTTAATATATTACTTATATCCCTAAATAGCAAACAGACAATATTCCTACAGATGTACATATTTAAATTTTGAATTTTTTCTTAATCTTACAATTAGTCATTAAGGTAGATAGTTAAGCATTCTACTTTATATTTTTTATTAATAGGTGGAGCCATACCTCCCTCCTGTCTCATTCTTCAAAGTTTAGCCATTGATAGTCTTGTTGTATGCAGCCCTCTCAGCAACCACCAGGTTTATAAATACTGCACTCCCATATATAATACATATTTATACCTCCTTACAAGCCATTCATTTATTATAATGTGCAAACATACGTTATAGTCCTTATACTGAATTCTAAATCTTTCATATACTTTATAGCACTTACCACCAACCTACATTACAAAGCCAAAGTACTGAAACTAGAAATGATAAATTAGGATTGCAATGAATTGATTTTAAGTAGAATTTTATGAAATGTGTAAGTCCTGGCAAACTAGAACAACCTACAATATGATTTGTGCAAATCAACACAAAAAATTCCTTCCACCATTTTGCACATTGTAGAAGATTCCATCAATCAAGGAAGGATGACATGATCTCGCAATGCTTCTCCATATTCCTTTGCAGCAACAAAACCCTTGTAGCTCAGCTAATCAAGCGGGACTATGATAGAATAGGAATACAGCAGCCATTTTAGGATGATTTTAGGCTAGTGAGAGTATTTCAGAGCTCACAACTCAGCAATAGACATGGAAAAAAACTGTAAAACATTAGACAAATGCTCTAGACAGTAATATGTTCAATAACTGCAACATTGAAGAAAATGACAGTAGCAGTCTGTCAATAATGTAAAGATTCAATTGATAGTGGAAGAGATGGGAGAGGTGCCGGCAGGAGTGTCAGTGTGATTGATCAGTGGGCATATGTCCTGCTGCATTTGAATTACACATAACTTTTTTCTTCATTAATAATGCACTAAAAAGCAAAAGCAAGGTCCCTTTTACAGGAAAAAATGTAAACCAGTGTCAATAAGGGTGCTTGCTTGTCATAAGAGAGTGTACTGAGTTTTTGCTTTTCCTATTCTATTTTTTTTAAAGGGGGAATAATTGTTTTTTTTCTAATACAATAGAAAATTTCCCAAAATCCAGGCATATATCTGCAATTGTCTGCCACACAAAATGTGCATGTTGCAAAAACTTTTTTTGAACAACTGTTTTACCAGTTCAAGATAACATTCTTAGATGTTACACTAACATAACGCCCTGTTGCTTATGCTGTCTGTTCGTGTAAGAAGGCTAAGTATTTCTTATTTTGTAATTTTGGGGCAAAGAGTTGAATTTTGTTGAAGTCTTAGAAAGGCATATGTAAACATTTAACTGTGCATGTATGTTTTTGTACACCACTTTAGCTAGTCAGGGTAGTGTAAAAGAAAAAAATGGTATCACAACTAAGAATGTAGAAGCTGTTAACCTCAGCATAAGCAACACCACGACTAGCACCAGCTGTCTGGGCAGTAATACTACCAAATGCCACAATGAGCCTCCTTTATTTCTTGCAAGAGAATTAGTGTTGAAGAAGTGGAGAGAATTATGGACTACATTAAAAATGACTTTTTTTCAGTCACACCAGGACGATGTTACCTTTAACAGCGACATTGTCAGTTTGCATCAGTGTTCTGCAACAAAAATTTTGCATGTACACAAATGATAAAAGGGATAATTTTTGGATGTTTTTTATTTAAAAAATTAAACATCTGTTTGGATACTGTGTTATTAAATGGGCTGTTAAGTTATGATTTGGTAACTGAGGAGGACAGGAGCAAAACAGCAAGGCAGCCGAACACCTGAGAGGTTGGGAACTTATGGGTTGCAGATCCCTAAACTAACCGCACAACTAGAAGCAGCTGTGGAACGTACCTACGATGATTCTAGATGCCTCGGCGCAGTCGGAAAGCTAGCTGCACTTAAAGACAGAAACAGGAAAGCTAACTTCCCCGGAGTAGAGCCCCAAAGGAATAGGCAGCCCCCAAACATATAATGGCGGTTAGACAAGATGAAACACAAACGCAGACAGAAAATAGAGTGCGCAAACGCAGGGGCTAAACACTGATTAAATAGGACAGGAAAGAACAGAATACTATCTGCAACCCAGCAAAACCCTAGCAAAACTTCCAACACTTCAGATTACAAAAATGCTGAGATCACACGATCTCGCTACCCACTAAATCAGATCTCAGAGTGAACAAGGCTAACCCGCAGCCACTCAAAAAGCAGGGAAAGAGCAATTAAACAAATAATAGTGGCTACAGAAACAGAGAGAAGCATAGGCCCCAGGAGTGGACCCGCCTAACCTCCACAAAGGTGCAGACAAAAATGGAAATAGCAAACACAATAGATATAAGCAGAAAATATCTTATCTGAAAGTAGCAGACGCAGGCAAGACACCAGCAGACTTCCAAATGAACCAGGAAACAACAATTGATCACCGGTGAGGATCATTGGAAGGCAGCTCCCTTATATCAGTCGAGTCAGTGACTCCTGATTGCCAAGTATCGCTGCCAGTTGAGGAGGCCCAGTCATTCGATACAGCTTCAAAACCGACAGCAACCACCAGAGGGAGCCTCCGCTCAGAAATTGTCTCCAATATGTTCACAACACTGTTAGTTTCTACATCCATTTCTATGGTGAGGTCACCTTCATATTAATAAAGCTGTGTTTGCATTAAAGATATTAAATGGGGTTGAATATAGTCTTTTCTAGACCAATATATTTTAGGGAAATTTATATATCTG
This sequence comes from Oophaga sylvatica, assembly GCA_033576555.1. Lineage (NCBI taxonomy): Eukaryota > Metazoa > Chordata > Amphibia > Anura > Dendrobatidae > Oophaga > Oophaga sylvatica. The sequence goes on from JARQOD010000006.1 coordinate 322,445,302, forward strand.
CGATCAACCACAAAAAAAAATGTATTTGGAAAAAAATGTGAATTTCAAAAGATTTAATCACCTTTAATTAAGACATTTGGAGCCTAGCTGGATAAGCAGTCAAGCTACTAAATGAGCAACATTTATATGATATATGTCATGTCCCATGATTTAGAATCATGCAGACTGTATTGCATTTAATTATATTGTTGTTGTTGTTATTGCTGTGTATATATCTGTCCCTTTTAGAGATTCTCTTCAACCCCTTGAATGTGACTCTCATTTCTGTAACCTCTCCCTTCTTCTCCATCTTTGAGTCTATCTCCATCTTGGAGACACATGTTTTATACAGCTCTGTATAAAAAGTATCTTTTTACCTACTGTAACTATGCATTATGCAAGGATTCAGCTGAGAATAAACCCTCTACTGGACTCTTCAAACGTGCTCTCTTCCAGTCGAATTAACCTATTGTTAAGGCTGGCGGAATGCACAAAATAATATAAATAATAAGTGCGTTCGCAGCCCTGGGTCCACCGTGCAGGCGAAGCCCGCTGCTGGCAAAAAGGCGCAAGAAGCAAACTCTGTTATCCCGCAGAGCTGCCAACATAAACGCCGTAATGCGCTGTGGCAATGAGTGCGAACTCTGTTACTCCACAGAGCCGCTAAAAGAGGAGCCGCAACGCTATATGGCGATGTGTGCGCACTCACTAGATACAACTGAGTGGCAAAGAAAACACGCTAGGGCGCTGACTAGCGTTGAAAGCGAACCCTGTTACGTCACAGGGCCGCTGAGAAAAAGCACTGTGTCCTGTAAGGCTCTCAGATACACAGTTAAGTGCTAAGCGTACATAAAGCGTGATCATGTGCTAATGTCCTCGCGGGAGTCACCCGCAATCTATGGCGTCTGAACGCCAGACCCTGAATACGGCAATCAAAACTCCTCACCGGTTATGCCGGTAATCTAGGGCATCTAGGACACCGACCCTGACCAGCTACCATACCAAACTCCTCACCGATTAAGTCGGTATTCTAGTGGCTTATTTCAGCCGGGTCCCTATCCACACATACACATGACCACACTGGCGCATAGCATACAATTGATATTAGCGCATGGCGGCCCAGCCATGCTACCCTTTTATAGCAACAGCTACAGGACCTTCCAGGAACAAGGACCAATGAGAAGCTGTTACAAACACACGTAGCTACATGACCTTCCTGGCGGACCAATAGGAGCCGCTGCAGCACCTGAACATGTGACCCCTGATCTCCAATGAGAGATCTCACTCTGGGCATGCTCAGATGGGAAAACGCAGGACTTTGTCCCAAAGACGACTGCTCCAGCACTGGCTATAATAGCAGATCCAGGAAAGGCAGCAGCAAGTCACTGCACAGTAGAGGAGTGGGCAAGACGCCTGGACCGACGTCTCTGCTGAGCAGGCTCCACTGCGGCCGGAGATGAATGGGAGACCGCAGCGGGATGGGTTCGAGACTCCCCTTGTGCAGCAGCGGGAAATCGAACCCTAACATTACCCGCCCTCCTAGGGCCCCTCATTCTTTGGGCCTCGCTGCGCTCAAAGGCAGCGATGAGCTGCGGAGCGTGATCATGCTCGGCAGGCTCCCAGGATCTATCCTCAGGCCCATAACCCCTCCAATCCACCAAATAAAATTTTTTGCCTCGTACCACCTTGCACCCAACAATGGCGTTCACCTCATGATTGGCAGATGACTCGGAAAACCGGGAAATGGCCACGGGTTTCAAGAGGGACACGTGAAAGGTGTCAGTGATACCAAGGCGAGGCGGAAGGGCTAGGCGGTATACCACAGGGTTAACCTGCTCGAGGACCTTGAAAGGACCCAGGTAGCGGGGTGCCAACTTAGTGGACTCAACTCGCAGCCTGATGTTACGGGCGGAGAGCCACACCATGTCCCCAGGAGCAAATGTTGGAGCGGGGCACCGATGTGCGTCGGCGGAGGACCTCATCCTCTCCTTGGATGCCTGAATGGCATCCTGGGTACGGTCCCAAATGTCCCGTGCCTCCACAGCCCAGTCTGCCACCCTGGAGTCGGCGGAAGACACAGGCATGGGCACCGGAACCCGCGGATGCTGACCGTAGTTTAGGAGGAATGGAGTCTGTCCGGTGGAATCAGCCACAGCATTGTTTAATGCAAACTCAGCCCATGGTAGCAAGGATGCCCAGTCATCCTGCCTGACCGAAACAAAATGTCGTAGATAGGTGACCAAGGTCTGGTTGGCCCTCTCTACCAACCCATTCGTCTCAGGATGGTACGCTGAAGAGAGATTTAACTCAATACTGAGTAGACGACAAAGCTCTCTCCAGAACCGAGACGCAAACTGGGGACCTCGGTCACTGACAATTTTGTCCGGCATGCCGTGTGGACGAAAGATATGCCTAACGAACAACGCTGCCAGAGCCCATGAGAAGGTAACCGTGGAAGCGACACCAAATGCACCATTTTGGAAAAATGGTCGGTGATTACCCAAATGATGGTGCAACCTCGAGACTTGGGCAAGCCCACCACAAAGTCCATCCCAACCATCTCCCAGGGCCTGTCTGCCACCGGCAAAGGGTGAAGTAACCCAGCTGGCCGTTGTCGTGGAGACTTATTCTTGGCGCAGGAGACACACGCCCGAACATAGTCCCCAACGTCACGGACCATATGCCGCCACCAGTATGTCCTTGCCAACAATTCAGATGTCCTCTTTGCCCCAAAGTGTCCACCCACCCTGGACGAATGTGCCCAAGAGAGTACCTCCGGTCGCAAATTAGTAGGCACGAAAGTCTTGCCCGGGGGCACAGACTCTAGCGAAACCGGGGCCACTGTTCTCAGGCTCTCTGTGGGGACGATTAGCCGAGGCTCCTCCACCTCCTCCTCCGAGGACACCACAGAGCGAGAGAGAGCGTCGGCACGAATGTTCTTCTCTCCCAAGAGGAAATGCAGTGTGAAATGAAACCGGGAGAAGAACAAGGACCATCTGGCTTGGCGAGAATTAAGCCGCTGGGCTGTCTGAAGATATACCAGGTTTTTGTGATCCGTGAAGACTTGGAAGGGAAAGCGAGCTCCCTCCAACAGATGTCTCCACTCCGAGAAGGCCAACTTCATTGCTAGCAACTCCCTGTCCCCGATGGAATAATTCCTCTCCGCTGGTGTGAAGGTCTTGGAGAAAAAGAAGCATGGATGCTTCCGACCTTGAGCATCCTTTTGGAAAAGGACTGCTCCAGCTCCAACGGACGAGGCATCCACCTCCAATATAAATGGCTTATCAACATCGGGGCGATGTAGGATGGGAGCTCTAGCGAAATGGGACTTAATAGACGTGAAGGCCTTGGAGACCTCTTCAGACCACAATTTGGGATTAGCTCCCTTTTTGGTGAGGGCAACCACGGGAGCTACCAAAGTTGAGAAGTGAGGGATAAACTGGCGGTAGTAATTAATGAACCCATAAAGCGCTGCACCGCCTTTAGAGAATGGGGTTCTTGCCAGTCCATCACCGCCTGTAGTTTGGCAGGATCCATAGCCAATCCCTGGGCGGAGATGATATAGCTCAGGAAAGGTAAGGACTCCTGCTCAAACACACATTTCTCCAACTTTGCGTAGAGGGAATTTGCCCGTAGGAGGTCGAAGACTCTGCAAACATCTCTCCAGTGGGAGTCAATATCTGGGGAAAAGATGAGAATATCATCCAGATAGACTACGACTGAGGTGGAGAGCATATCCCGGAAGATGTCATTAACAAAGTCTTGGAAGACGGCTGGGGCGTTACAGAGCCCGAAGGGCATCACCAGATATTCATAGTGCCCGTCCCTGGTATTAAAAGCCGTCTTCCATTCGTCCCCCTCACGGATGCGAATCAGGTTATAAGCACCCCGCAGATCTAATTTCGTAAATATCCTTGCCCCTCGTACCTATCAAATAGCTCAGAAATCAGTGGCAACGGGTATTTATTCTTAACAGTGATGGCATTAAGACCCCTGTAATCGATGCATGGACGTAATTCTCCGTTCTTCTTCTGCACGAAGAAGAACCCGCCCCTGCAGGTGACACTGACTTCCTAATGAATCCTCTCGCCAGGTTCTCCTGGATATATTGGGACATAGCCTCCATCTCCGGGAGAGAAAGGGGATAGACCCGTCCCCGAGGAGGTTCTGCTCCAGGCAAGAGGTCAATAGGACAGTCATAGGGACAGTGAGGTGGAAGGACTTCTGCAACTTTTTTGGAGAATACGTCTGCATATGACCAATAGTAATTAGGAAGAGAAGTAAGATCTGCAGGCATCTCTGTAGTGGCCACCTGAATGCATTCCCTCATACATCTGCCTTTACATGACTCACCCAAACCCAATATCCTCCCAGAGTTCCACTCAATGTGTGGGGAATGGAAATGGAGCCAGGGCATCCCTAACAAGATCTCGTCTATTCCCTCGGGAATGACTAAAAGTGAGATAATCTCTTGATGGGAAGGTGACATTGACAACGTGAAAGGGATGGTCTGATGTGTGATTGGTGAAGGCAGTGTCGACCCATTCACTACTCGAACAGTCACGGGTTTGGCGAGCATCACCAGAGGTATAGAGTGGCGGAGAGCGAAGGTAGAAGACATGAAATTTCCTTCGGCTCCAGAATCCACACAAAGCGTGACTGTTAAAGTGGATGAGCCAAAATGGATTGTCCCCCTAAAGGACAACTTGGAGGCGTGTACTGCTGTGTCTAGTGAACCCCCTCCAATGGTTACTAGAAGCGGTCGTTTCCCGACCGCCGTGGACATTTGTTAACATGATGCCCTATTTGTTGGCAGGCATTACAGGTCACAGATACTCGAGCAGCCCGAGACTTAGGTCTCACTCGAGAAATCTCCATGGCCTCAGGGGAATCGGACGCCTGAATGGAAGATTCCAGAGGTCTGGCGAAGGTGGGCGCCAGCCGGAACCTCTGCCTACACTGGGCCCGCTCCAACCTCCGCTCGTTAAAACGAAGGTCGATGCGGGTAGATATGGTAATGAGCTCCTCCAGTGTGGCAGGAATCTCCCTGGTGGACAAGGCGTCCTTCACATGGTCTGCCAGTCCCCTCCAGTACACGGGTATAAGGACTTTATCTGGCCAATCCAGCTCAGAGACCAGAGTCCGAAATTGGACGGCAAACTGGCTGACCATGGATGAACCCTGGGTGATAGCCAACAATTGAAGAGCCGTATCGTGGGTGACACGAGGTCCTAAAAAGACCTGTTTAAGAGTGTCCAAGAAGAGAGGAGCACTCTGCACCACACGATCATCGCGCTCCCATAACGGCGTTGCCCACTCCAACGCCCTGCTCGACAAAAGGGATATGATAAAACCCACTTTCGCCCGCTCCGTGGGATAACGTGCAGCCAGAAGCTCTAGATGTATGGAGCACTGACTGACGAAACCCCGACATTGTTTACTGTCACCGGTAAACTTGTCTGGAAGTGGGAGGCGGGAAATAGTCAGAGCAGGGGTAGCAGAGGACAAACTGGCGGCGGCCACACTAGCAGCCTGAACCGCGACTGCGGTAACATCCACAGCTGAGGTTGTGTGCTCTAGAGTCGCCAACCTACCCTCCAGCTGCTGGATATACCGCTGCAGACGCTGGTCGTCCGCCATTTTACCAGCCAGACCCTGGCGCTAATATTATGTTAAGGCTGGCGGAACGCACAAAATAATATAAATAATAAGTGCGTTCGCAGCCCGGGGTCCACCGTGCAGGCGAAGCCCGCTGCTGGCAAAAAGGCGCAAGAAGCAAACTGTTATCCCGCAGAGCTGCCAACATAAACGCCGTAATGCGCTGTGGCAATGAGTGCGAACTCTGTTACTCCACAGAGCCGCTAGAAGAGGAGCCGCAACGCTATATGGCGATGTGCGCGCACTCACTAGACACACAAAAAACTGAACTGAAGTAGACTTGAATGACATGCAAGATGTAGAAGCATGTTCACACTGGCCATAAAAGCAAGCAAAAACAAGGGAAAAAGCAATGTGTGTATATACCCTAATGAAAATAAATAAGTAAAAACGCAAGTGCATTAAATAATTAACATAGGGTACTTAGTAAACACTGTTTTGATCAAAAGAGCATAAAGCTGTCCCACCACGGCAAGGTGTACCCATTTGAGACAGTCACTACACTCTCTAAGGTTAAAACCTACCTGGTGTGAATAGTGGCAGAGAGTCTGGGTCCCAAATGGACACCCAGCTTCAGAGGGACTATATATGAACTACACAGCTCAGTAGAAAGGAGGCCACACCTATTTGTACTGAATACAAAAATGCTAAAGAAAAACAAAAAACTGAACTAAAGTAGACTTGAATGACATGCAAGATGTAGAAGCATGTTCACACTGGCCATAAAAGCAAGCAAAAACAAGGGAAAAAGCAATGTGTGTATATACCCTAATGAAAATAAATAAGTAAAAAAGCAAGTGCATTAAATAATTAACATAGGGTACTTAGTAAACACTGTTTTGATCAAAAGAGCATAAAGCTGTCCCACCACGGCAAGGTGTACCCATTTGAGACAGTCACTACACTCTCTAAGGTTAAAACCTACCTGGTGTGAATAGTGGCAGAGAGTCTGGGTCCCAAATGGACACCCAGCTTCAGAGGGACTATATATGAACTACACAGCTCAGTAGAAAGGAGGCCACACCTATTTGTACTGAATACAAAAATGCTAAAGAAAAACAAAAAACTGAACTGAAGTAGACTTGAATGACATGCAAGATGTAGAAGCATGTTCACACTGGCCATAAAAGCAAGCAAAAACAAGGGAAAAAGCAATGTGTGTATATACCCTAATGAAAATAAATAAGTAAAAAAGCAAGTGCATTAAATAATTAACATAGGGTACTTAGTAAACACTGTTTTGATCAAAAGAGCATAAAGCTGTCCCACCACGGCAAGGTGTACCCATTTGAGACAGTCACTACACTCTCTAAGGTTAAAACCTACCTGGTGTGAATAGTGGCAGAGAGTCTGGGTCCCAAATGGACACCCAGCTTCAGAGGGACTATATATGAACTACACAGCTCAGTAGAAAGGAGGCCACACCTATTTGTACTGAATACAAAAATGCTAAAGAAAAACAAAAAACTGAACTGAAGTAGACTTGAATGACATGCAAGATGTAGAAGCATGTTCACACTGGCCATAAAAGCAAGCAAAAACAAGGGAAAAAGCAATGTGTGTATATACCCTAATGAAAATAAATAAGTAAAAAAGCAAGTGCATTAAATAATTAACATAGGGTACTTAGTAAACACTGTTTTGATCAAAAGAGCATAAAACTGTCCCACCACGGCAAGGTGTACCCATTTGAGACAGTCACTACACTCTCTAAGGTTAAAAACCTACCTGGTGTGAATAGTGGCAGAGAGTCTGGGTCCCAAATGGACACCCAGCTTCAGAGGGACTATATATGAACTACACAGCTCAGTAGAAAGGAGGCCACACCTATTTGTACTGAATACAAAAATGCTAAAGAAAAACAAAAAACTGAACTGAAGTAGACTTGAATGACATGCAAGATGTAGAAGCATGTTCACACTGGCCATAAAAGCAAGCAAAAACAAGGGAAAAAGCAATGTGTGTATATACCCTAATGAAAATAAATAAGTAAAAAAGCAAGTGCATTAATAATAACATAGGGTACTTAGTAAACACTGTTTTGATCAAAAGAGCATAAAGCTGTCCCACCACGGCAAGGTGTACCCATTTGAGACAGTCACTACACTCTCTAAGGTTAAAACCTACCTGGTGTGAATAGTGGCAGAGAGTCTGGGTCCCAAATGGACACCCAGCTTCAGAGGGTTATATGACTACAAGCTCAGTAGAAAGAGGCCCACCTATTTTAACTGATATACAAAATGCTAAAGAAACAAAAAACTGAACTGAAGTAGACTTGAAAGACATCATGATAAAGCATGTTCACATGTCCATTAAAAGCAAGCAAAAACAAGGGAAAAGCATTGTGTTATACCTATGAATTATAATTAGTAAAAAGCAAGTGCATTAAATACATAGGGTACTTAGTAAACACTGTTTTATCAAAAGTGCATAAAGCTTCACACCACGGCAAGTTACCCATTAGTTATGTTCTACACTTCTCTAAGTTAAAACCTACCTGGTGTGGATCATGCAGAGAGTCTGGTCCAAATGGACACCCATGCTTAGAGGGTGTCCATTTGGGACCCAGACTCTCTGCCACTATTCACACCAGGTAGGTTTTAACCTTAGAGAGTGTAGTGACTGTCTCAAATGGGTACACCTTGCCGTGGTGGGACAGCTTTATGCTCTTTTGATCAAAACAGTGTTTACTAAGTACCCTATGTTAATTATTTAATGCACTTGCTTTTTTACTTATTTATTTTCATTAGGGTATATACACACATTGCTTTTTCCCTTGTTTTTGCTTGCTTTTATGGCCAGTGTGAACATGCTTCTACATCTTGCATGTCATTCAAGTCTACTTCAGTTCAGTTTTTTGTTTTTCTTTAGCATTTTTGTATTCAGTACAAATAGGTGTGGCCTCCTTTCTACTGAGCTGTGTAGTTCAAATATAGTCCCTCTGAAGCTGGGTGTCCATTTGGGACCCAGACTCTCTGCCACTATTCACACCAGGTAGGTTTTAACCTTAGAGAGTGTAGTGACTGTCTCAAATGGGTACACCTTGCCGTGGTGGGACAGCTTTATGCTCTTTTGATCAAAACAGTGTTTACTAAGTACCCTATGTTAATTATTTAATGCACTTGCTTTTTTACTTATTTATTTTCATTAGGGTATATACACACATTGCTTTTTCCCTTGTTTTTGCTTGCTTTTATGGCCAGTGTGAACATGCTTCTACATCTTGCATGTCATTCAAGTCTACTTCAGTTCAGTTTTTTGTTTTTCTTTAGCATTTTTGTATTCAGTACAAATAGGTGTGGCCTCCTTTCTACTGAGCTGTGTAGTTCAATATAGTCCCTCTGAAGCTGGGTGTCCATTTGGGACCCAGACTCTCTGCCACTATTCACACCAGGTAGGTTTTAACCTTAGAGAGTGTAGTGACTGTCTCAAATGGTACACCTTGCCGTGGTGGGACAGCTTTATGCTGTCAAGAGTCGAACCAGTACCTCTTGTCCACTGGCCAGCAGCTCTACTATCTGAGCTATTCTGCTGGCTGCAAAGTTCCTTGCTGAACCCAGATACCATTGACTGTTCTTCCTGATTGGCTACACCTAGTGCTCTCTTGATTGGGCCTCTGATTGCCAATTACACACCCTATATAAACCTGGCCCTGTGGGTGTGTCATTGCGAGATTATTGAGCTCCAAGCCTTTAGTCAAGCGTTTCCTGCTGATCCATTGCTACAAACACTGCTCTCCTGTGAACCGACCTCGGCCTGCCTTCTGACTACGCTCTCCGCCTGATCCATTGCTACAAACACTGCTCTCCTGTGAACCGACCTCAGCCTGCCTTCTGACTACGCTCTCCGCCTGATCCATTGCTACAAACACTGCTCTCCTGTGAACCGACCTCGGCCTGCCTTCTGACTACGCTCTCCGCCTGATCCATTGCTACAAACACTGCTTTCCTGTGTACCGACCTCCGGCTGCCATCTGACTACGCTACCTGCCTCTGCTTCCCCTAGTGTTTGCAGTAACATCGGCTCCAACCCAGACGGGATCTTGACAGAATAATCTCGCGCCAAAATGGAGTCCGCTGTGAACACCCTGAGACGGCAAGTTACGGAGCTTCAAAGTTTTTGTACGGACTCTCAAGGAAAATATGCCAAGTTACAAACTGATTTCACGGCGATACAACAGGAAGTAATTGAGCTACAAAAACAACTACTGGACGTGCGCAATTCAGGGTCCGAATCAAATGCGCGGCTGCCGCTGCCTGCAAAGTTCAGTGGGGATCGCAAGCAGTACCGAGGATTCCTCAATCAATGCCGCATGTACTTCCAGATGCAACCTGCTCCCTTTACCAGTGAGAGGAAGAAAGTTTTTTTCATGATAAATCTCCTGACGGATGAAGCTCTTGCTTGGGCTTCACCTTATGTAGAAAAGGACTATGCCCTCCTTAATGACCTGGAAGCTTTCATCGCAGCTATGAATCAAGTTTTTGATGACCCAAACCGCTGTGCCACAGCAGAAACCAAATTACATAATTTGCGCCAAGGACGTCGCTCTGTTGCGGAATATACATCGGAGTTCCGTCGCTGGGTGGCCGACACCACCTGGAATCCAGCGGCCCAGAGAAGTCAATTTCGACGAGGGTTATCAGAACCAGTGAAAGACGAGCTTGCCAGGGTTGAGACCCCTGACCAGTTGGAGGACTTTATTCAACTATGTATCCGGATTGACCAGAGACTTACTGAAAGGAGAAAGGAGAGACTGCGAGCACTTGGGAATAGCCCTGGCTTCTCATTTTCAGCATCAGACCACCAAGAAAAGACGCAAGTTGTGTCTGAACCGATGCAGATCGACGTCATCCGAAGACCACTCTCTGCACAGGAGAAGGAGAGGCGATGTGCAGAACATCTCTGCCTCTATTGTGGGGGACCCTGGACACTATGCCATCAACTGTCCTAACAAAAGGACTATAGCCTTTACCAACAACAGGTCTGCCAGCAATACGGACCTTTCTCAGCAGTCGGATTCCATCTTGCAGACTATCTCATCAGTAACGCCAGAAATAGACAAAATACATACCACATCATCTCATTTTGTAATCCCCATTCAGGTTGTAATGGGCACCCAAAAAATACAATGCTCTGCCCTGTTGGATTCGGGAGCAGGAGGAAATTTTATGGACTTAAAATTTACACGTGATAATGATATTTCCAGTAGGACCAAATCCACACCAATTGAAATGGAAACTGTGGATGGATCACCTTTGTCTTCTGGACCTGTCACGCATGAGACAATCGAACTGGAGATTTGTATCGACCCGGATCATCATGAAGCTGTCAGTTTCCACCTTATTTCATCTCCGAAATTTCCGGTTATTCTAGGGATCCCCTGGTTTTCAGTCCATAACCCTTCTATCAACTGGGCATCAAGGACCATCACCTTTCCATCTGACTACTGTAAGAATAATTGTCATAAGGAACCCCCTGTTCTCCAACAAGTCCAAATCTCTGAGATTTCGCATGAGAAGGAAGAGAAACTACCACCTCAATATCAGCAGTTCTCTGATGTCTGCAGTAAGAAGAAAGCAGATCAATTACCTCCTCACCGTCCTTATGACTGTCCCATTGAATTGCTGCCAGGAGCAACCATTCCATTTGGACGGATTTACAATCTTTCCGAACCTGAATTGAAGGTATTAAGAAAGTTCCTGGATGAAAATTTAGAGAAAGGCTTTATTCGACCTTCCACATCTCCAGCTGGGGCACCCCTGTTCTTTGTTGAAAAGAAAGACTCCACTCTGCGGCCATGTATTGACTACAGAGAGATGAATAATATCACTGTCAAGAATCGCTACCCGCTACCCTTGATTCCTGAACTATTTGAGAGACTCCGTTCTGCGAAAATCTTTACGAAGCTGGATCTTAGAGGGGCTTACAACCTCATACGGATTCGCCCAGGAGATGAGTGGAAGACCGCCTTCAGAACGAGATATGGACATTTTGAATCTCTTGTTATGACCTTTGGCCTTAGCAATGCCCCAGCCACCTTTCAACATTTTATTAATGATGTATTTCGAGATTTCTTGGACCAATTCGTTGTGGCTTATCTCGATGACATTCTTATATTTTCAGACACCTTGGAAGAGCATCGCAGGCACGTCCAGTTAGTCTTGGAACGACTACAGGAGAACCATCTCTACATTAAACTTGAAAAATGTGAGTTTGAACAAACCAGTATCCAATTTCTGGGATATATCATCTCCCCAGAAGGTCTGAGCATGGATCCCGGCAAAATCAATGCTGTAGTGGACTGGCCTGTTCCAAGAAATTTAAAAGACGTCCAGCGTTTCATAGGATTTGCAAATTTTTACCGAAAATTTATAAAGAACTTTTCACGGATCATACTACCAATTACTACACTAACAAAAAAGACAAAAGCATTTTTCTGGTCTCCAGAGGCACAGGAGGCTTTTGACAAGTTGAAAACTCTTTTTACGTCTGCTCCATTGTTAGTACACCCAAATCCTGAATTGCCATTTACTGTCGAAGTGGACGCCTCGGACTCTGCAGTGGGAGCTATTCTGTCTCAGCGAGTTGGGGACAAGATGCAACTTCACCCATGTGCGTTTCTTTCCCACACCATGTCATCTGCAGAAAAGAACTACGACATTGGTAATAAAGAACTGTTAGCCATTAAAGTTGCCTTCTCCGAGTGGAGACATCTTCTGGAAGGTGCCAATCACCCTGTGACTGTCCTCACGGACCACAAGAATCTTGAATTCCTCCGTACAGCAAAAAGATTGTCTGCAAGACAAGCACGATGGGCCTTATTTTTCTCAAGATTCAATTTTATAATCTCTTACCGGCCTGGTTCAAGGAATGGCAAGGCTGACGCCCTGTCTAGGATGTGTTCGGAACCTCAGGAGAGGTCTAGTAATGATGATACAATTCTAGGCCCTAAAAATTTTTTGGGAATATTGCACTCTAGAGGACTAGGTAATAGAATTAAAGATGGATATCAAGAGGACTCTTTCCTTAACCATCCTTCGGAAGACGTCGATCTTTCATTCAAAGAGGGGTTTTGGATGCAGAAACACCAAATATATGTACCTGAATCTTCTCGCCTTGAAGTCCTCAAAAGTGTCCATGATTCTAAACTGGCAGGACATCCTGGAGTTGCAAAAACACAAGACTTACTACTTCGTTTCTTTTGGTGGCCTAATTGTAGGAAGGACGTGAGGAAATATGTTTCAACCTGTTTAACATGCGCACGAAACAAGACCCCACGATCGTCTCCTCTAGGACTCTTGCAACCACTCCCAGTTCCATCCAGGCCTTGGGGATCTATTTCCATGGATTTTATTGTGGAACTACCCCCTTCCAAACAGATGACCGTCATCCTTGTCATAGTGGACCGACTCACAAAAATGGCCCACTTTATTCCAACTGAAGGAATTCCTACTGCTGAAAAAACTGCAGAACTGATGATCAAAGAAGTATTCAGGTTACATGGAATTCCTGACAGCGTGGTGTCTGACAGAGGCGTTCAGTTTACGTCAAAATTTTGGAAGAGTTTCTGTACAGCCTTGGGAGTCATGGTGAATCTTTCTACCGCTTTCCATCCTCAGTCCAATGGCCAGACGGAGAGAACGAACCAGACTTTGGAGCAATACCTCCGTTGCTTCATTTCCTATCTTCAGGATGACTGGGTGGACTATTTACCAACAGCAGAGTTTGCCTACAACAACTCCATACATAGCGCTACATCTCAAACCCCATTTTTTGCTAATTATGGAGTACATCCAGTATTTATCCCTAATCTGCCAGTGAACACTCCCATTCCTGCTGTTAATGACAGGCTTACAAAATTACAGGAATCCCAGAAGGAATTATCAGAGATATTGCTCAAGACCCAGGAAGAATATAAGGAAGCAGCAGATAAACATCGGAGAGTGCCCCCTGCTCTTCAGGTTGGAGACAAAGTTTGGCTGTCCACTAAAAACCTTAAGACACATGTGCCATCCTCCAAATTGGGTCAGAAATTCATTGGACCTTTTCAAATTTCTGCAAAAATTAACCAGGTTGCTTTTCGTTTAAAACTTCCCAACAATCTGAAGATTCATCCAGTGTTTCACATATCCTTGCTCAAACCCTTCTGTGAAAACCCGTTTCCAGGAAGAATTCAGCCACCTCCTCCACCAGAAAGGATCCGTGGTGAAGAAGAATACATTGTGGATAAGATTCTGGACTCCCGAAAATTCAGAGGTAAACTGCAGTATCTGATGCAGTGGAAGGGTTACGGACCAGAGGAAAATTCATGGGAACCAAGGGACAACGTCCATGCTCCTAGACTAACAAGAGCCTTTCATCAAAGGTACCCGGATAAGCCAGCTCCTGAGATGTCCAGAGGCCATCCTGGAAGGAGGGGAGTACTGTCAGGAGTCGAACCCAGTACCTCTTGTCCACTGGCCAGCAGCTCTACCATCTGAGCTATTCTGCTGGCTGCAAAGTTCCTTGCTGAACCCAGATACCATTGACTGTTCTTCCTGATTGGCTACACCTAGTGCTCTCTTGATTGGGCCTCTGATTGCCAATTACACACCCTATATAAACCTGGCCCTGTGGGTGTGTCATTGCGAGATTATTGAGCTCCAAGCCTTTAGTCAAGCGTTTCCTGCTGATCCATTGCTACAAACACTGCTCTCCTGTGAACCGACCTCGGCCTGCCTTCTGACTACGCTCTCCGCCTGATCCATTGCTACAAACACTGCTCTCCTGTGAACCGACCTCGGCCTGCCTTCTGACTATGCTCTCCGCCTGATCCATTGCTACAAACACTGCTCTCCTGTGAACCGACCTCGGCCTGCCTTCTGACTACGCTCTCCGCCTGATCCATTGCTACAAACACTGCTTTCCTGTGTACCGACCTCCGGCTGCCATCTGACTACGCTACCTGCCTCTGCTTCCCCTAGTGTTTGCAGTAACATCGGCTCCAACCCAGACGGGATCTTGACATATGCTCTTTTGATCATAACAGTGTTTACTAAGTACCCTATGTTAATTATTTAATGCACTTGCTTTTTTACTTATTTATTTTCATTAGGGTATATACACACATTGCTTTTTCCCTTGTTTTTACTCACTAGACACAACTGAGTGGCAAAGAAAACCCGCTAGGGCGCTGACTAGCGTTGAAAGCGAACCCTGTTACGTCACAGGGCCGCTGAGAAAAAGCACTGTGTCCTGTAAGGCTCTCAGATACACAGTTAAGTGCTAAGCGTACATAAAGCGTGATCATGTGCTAATGTCCTCGCGGGAGTCACCCGCAATCTATGGCGTCTGAACGCCAGACCCTGAATACGGCAATCAAAACTCCTCACCGGTTATGCCGGTAATCTAGGGCATCTAGGACACCGACCCTGACCAGCTACCATACCAAACTCCTCACCGATTAAGTCGGTATTCTAGTGGCTTATTTCAGCCGGGTCCCTATCCACACATACACATGACCACACTGGCGCATAGCATACAATTGATATTAGCGCATGGCGGCCCAGCCATGCTACCCTTTTATAGCAACAGCTACAGGACCTTCCAGGAACAAGGACCAATGAGAAGCTGTTACAAACACACGTAGCTACATGACCTTCCTGGCGGACCAATAGGAGCCGCTGCAGCACCTGAACATGTGACCCCTGATCTCCAATGAGAGATCTCACTCTGGGCATGCTCAGATGGGAAAACGCAGGACTTTGTCCCAAAGACGACTGCTCCAGCACTGGCTATAATAGCAGATCCAGGAAAGGCAGCAGCAAGTCACTGCACAGTAGAGGAGTGGGCAAGACGCCTGGACCGACGTCTCTGCTGAGCAGGCTCCACTGTGGCCGGAGATGAATGGGAGACCGCAGCGGGATGGGTTCGAGACTCCCCTTGTGCAGCAGCGGGAAATCGAACCCTAACACCTATCTCCAGACATCACTAAATGTGAGTAATGGTAAACAGACGCCTTGGAATGGCAGTCTGAGCTCCCCACACTTGCAGTTTAGCCATGGAGGCAGAATAGTAAAAAGAGACTCCTTCAGTTACATCTGTAAAGTGGTCTCCAGCTTCTACAAGTCAGAACAGACATCAGAAGATCTGCTTACATCATATAGATACCATCAGCTTGTATCAGTGTGTGTGCAGCATAGCCCCTCCCCCAGCCTTCACCCTGCAGAGACTGTAGCAGCTCATATTACACAGATCTCATTTGCCTGTGAGTTACAATGGCTGAAGGAAAGTCTGTAATATCTTTACAAGGGGGACAAGAGCACACAGCCACTGACAGACCCAAGTGCTCTGCTAAGCCGTCAAGGAAAGCTATAGAGAACCTGGAAATCATTATACATGAACTTTCTTGTAATATATCCGTCTTATGGCAAAGGCTGCAGAGTCACGTTAATACCATCTCCCAGTATGCCTTTCACGAGTTACCACCAGAGGGAGCCCTTGAACCATTATAATCTGCATACCAGTCTTACAAAGACACTTACAAAAAATACATGTCTACTCTGCTGAAATTAAATACACCAGAGTCTCTAAAGAAATACCAGGACTTCCAACAGCTCAATGCCGAACGAGATAGCACCGTGCGCGACATCGCGAACAAGACAGAAGCAAAAATCCCACAAATGTCCGAAGTGACATCACACAGATCCAGGTCCACTAGGAGCTCAAAGTACTCAATCAAGTCAAGCTCATTAAGGTACTCAACCCTCAGTGAGCAGTTCATAAGAGCGCGTGCCGAATCAGAATCTATGAAAGTGCAAGCCATTTTCACCCAAACGAAAGCAGAGAGAGAAATGGAATCTGCACGCAAGAAAGCAGAGTTGGAAGCTGAATCTGCATGCATGGAAGCTGAATCTGCATGCAAGAAAGCTGAGATGGAAGCTGAATCTGCACGCGAGAAGGCTGAAATAGAAGCCCTGCAGAAGGAATATGAACATGCAGCAGCCGTGGCAAAGCTAAAGGTCTTTGAGCAAGCTCTAAGTGGGAGCCAAGGAGGCAGCCTCAATTCGTATGAACTCGACACGGAAGACCTACTTAAGCGCACAAGAAATTATGTGATGAGCCAAACCAACAAACCCCTGACCACCAACAACATTCCTGTCAGCACCGACCACTCTCCAGAGCATCAGGACGTCGATCTGCCTGTAGCGCTCTGCTTTCAAGGTCAGGCCAATGTGCCACAAACATTCAAACCCGAACTTCCTTCATGCGTCAATGCACGGCCTGACCCTACACCTTAGCAAATGCCGTATGCCAACGTCTGTTAGGGTTCGAGTTCCCGCTGCTGCACAAGGGGAGTCTCGAACCAGTCCCGCTGCGGTCCTCCATCCATCTCCGGTTGCAGTGGAGCCTGCTCAGCAAAGACGTCGGTCCCAGCGTCTCGCCCTGTCTAATACTGTGCAGAGACTTGCTGCTGCCTCTTCAGGTTCTGCTATTGTAGCCAGTACTGGTCAGCGGCGAGCAGACGTCTTTAGGTCTAAGTCCTTTGTTGCTTCATCTGAGCATGCCCAGGGCAAGATCTCCCATTGGAGATCAGGGGTCACATGCTCAGATACAGCTGCCACTCCTATTGGTCCTTCAGGAAGGTCCTCCAGCTGTTGATGATCTGAAGCAGCTTCCCATTGGTCCTTCCTGGAAGGTCTTTTTCTCGTGACTGCTATGAAAGGCTGTCCTTACCTCACGGCTGTGCGCTAGGATCAATTACATTATGTGCTTTGCGCCAGTGTGATCATGCACGCATATGGTTAGGGCTCGGCTGAAATAAGCCCCTAGAATACCGGCACCTCCGGTGAGGAAATTTGAGTGCACGTGGTTAAGGCTTGGCTGAAATAAGCCCTAGAAACCGGCTTCTAGGAGATTGCTTAATTGCGCTGCGGTCTGCATGATCACGGACTGCTATCCGCACAGCAGTTATCTGTGTATCCCTGTGGTGTTAACAGGACACAGTACCTATCTCTGCGTCCTTACCTCAGCGATTCTGTGGTGTAACAGAGTTCGCTTATATCGCTATATAGCGCTGCGGCATTCCCGCTAGCGGCTCTGTGGATTAACAGAGTTCGCACTATCTGCCACAGCGCGCTGCGGCGTTTATTTTAGCGACTCTGCTGGATAACAGAGTTCGCTACTTACGCCATAATACTAGCAGCAGGCCCTGCCTGCACGGTGGACCCCGGGCTTCGAACACACCTTTCTACATTATTTATTAGGTGCGTTCCGCAGACCCTAACATAATCCTAGCGCCAGGGTCTGGCTAGTAAATGGCGGATGACCAGCAGTACATCCAGCAGCTGGATGGTAGGTTGGCGGCTCTTGAGCGCTCAACCTCAGTTGTGGATGTTACCGCAGTCACTGTTCAGGCTGCTAGCGTGGCTGCAGCCAGTTTGTCCTCTGCCACCTCTGCCCCTACATTATCCCACCTCCAGCTTCCAGACAAGTTTGCCGGTGACAGCAAGCAATGTCGGGGATTCGTGAGTCAGTGCTCTATACAGCTCGAGCTTCTGGCTGCACGTTTCCCCACGGATCGGGCACAAGTGGGTTTTGTACTGTCTCTACTCTCGGGCAGAGCGTTGGAGTGAGCAACGCCGCTGTGGGAGTGCGACGATCGTGTGGTGCGGAGTGCTCCTCGTTTCCTGGAGGCTCTTAAAAAAGTCTTTCTAGGACCTCAGGTCACCCACGATACGGCGCTCCAACTGGCATTGGCACAGGGTTCGTCTTTGGTCAGTCAGTTTTCTGTCCAGTTTCGGACTCTGGCTTCAGAGCTAGACTGGTCGGATAAAGTTCTCATTCCAGTCTACTGGCGAGGACTGGCTGACCATGTTAAAGACGCTTTGGCTACAAGGGAGATTCCCGCCACACTGTGGAAGCTTATCTCCATATCTACCCGCATCGACCTCCGTTTTCACAAGCGGAGGTTGGAGTGGGCCCAGTGTAGGCAGAGGATTCGGTTGGCTCCCACCTTTGCCAAACCTCTCGAATCCCCCTATCTGGCGTCCGAACCCCAGAAGGCCACAGAGGTTCCTCGTACAGGACCTAAGTCTCGGGCCGTCCAAATATCCGTGGTCTGTAACCTTTGTCAGCAGACAGGACACTATGCAAACAAATGTAAACAGCGATCGGGGAAGCGATCGTGTCTAGTGGCCCTGGGAGGAGGTTCACTAGAGACAGCGGCATTTTCCTCCAAGATTACATTTAAAGAGACAGTCACTGTAGACTCTTCCACACTTACAGTCGAGCTTTGTGTGGACTCAGGAGCAGAGGGGAATTTCATGTCATCTACCTTTGCTCGTCACCATTCAATACATCTGGTAGCGCTCGACAAACCAGTGACTGTCCGGGTAGTGAATGGGTTGACATTGCCCTCGCCAATTACACATCAGACTGTCCCTCTTACTTTGTCTGTACCCCCTTCCCATCAGGAGATTATTTCCCTTCTCGTCCTTCCCGAGGGAATAGACAAAGTCCTACTGGGAGTTCCCTGGCTCCGTTCCCACTCTTCTCATATTGAGTGGACCTCCAGTAGGATATGGGGTTGGAGCGAGTCATGTAAGGACAGATGTGTCAGGGAGTGCATTCAGGTTACCACTACAGAGATACCCGCAGATCTTTCTCCTCTTCCCAAGTGCTATCAGTCATATGCAGACGTGTTTTCTAAAAAGGCTGTGGAGACTCTGCCGCCCCATCGTCCCTACGACTGTCCTATTGACCTCTTGCCTGGAGCAGAACCTCCTCGGGGAAGGCTCTATCCCCTCTCTCTTCCTGAGACGGCGGCTATGTCTCAATAAACCAAGGAGAATCTGGCAAGAGGGTTCATTAGGAAGTCGTTGTCACCAGCAGGAGCAGGGTTCTTCTTCGTGCAGAAGAAGAGTGGAGAATTACGTCCGTGTATAGATTACAGAGGTCTTAACGCCATCACGGTTAAGAATAAGTACCCGTTGCCCCTGATCTCTGAGCTCTATGATAGTCTCCGGGGAGCAAGGGTATTTACTAAATTAGATCTGCGTGGTGCTTATAACCTGATTCGCATCCGTGAGGGGACGAATGGAAGACGGCTTTTAATACCAGGGATGGGCATTATGAATTCCTGGTGATGCCCTTCGGGCTCTGTAATGCTCCCGCTGTTTTCCAAGACTTTGTCAATGATATCTTCCGGGATATGCTCTCCACCTCTGTAGTAGTCTATCTGGATGATATTCTCATCTTTCCCCAGATATTGACTCTCACCGGAGGGATGTCTGCAAAGTCTTTGACCTGTTACATGCGAACTCCCTCTATGCAAAGTTGGAGAAATGCATGTTTGAGCAGGAGTCTTTACCTTTCCTGGGCTATATCATCTCCGCCCAGGGATTGGCTATGGATCCTGCCAAACTACAGGCTGTGATGGATTGGCAAGAATCCCATTCTCTTAAAGCGGTGCAGCGCTTTATGGGGTTCATTAATTACTATCGCCAATTCATTCCCCACTTCTCCACTTTGGTAGCTCTCTTGGTAGCCCTCACCAAGAAGGGAGCCAATCTCAAATTGTGGACAGAGGAGGTCTCCAAGGCATTTACTTCAATTAAGTCCCATTTCGCTAGCGCTCCCATCTTACATCGCCCCGAGGTTGATAAGCCTTTTTTTATTGGAGGTCGATGCCTCGTCCGTTGGTGCTGGAGCAGTCCTTTATCAAAAGGATGCTCAAGGTCGGAAACATCCTTGTTTCTTCTTTTCCAAGACCTTCACACCAGCGGAGAGGAATTATTCCATTGGGGATAGGGAGTTGCTAGCCATGAAGTTGGCCTTTCTGAGTGGAGACAGCTCCTGGAGGGGGCTCGCTTTCCCTTTCAAGTTTTCACTGACCACAAAAATTTGGTCTATTTACAGACCGCCCAGCGGCTAGGTTCTCGTCAGGCCAGATGGTCCCTGTTCTTCTCCCGGTTCCATTTCACCCTCCATTTCCTCTCTGGTGAGAAGAACATTCGGGCCAATGCTCTTTCTCACTCCGTGGTGTCCTCTGAGGAGGTGGAGGAGGAGCCTCGGTTGATTGTCCACACAGAGAGCCTAAGAACTGTGGCGCCCCAGTTTCGCTTGAGTCTGTGCCTCAGGGCAAGACTTTTGTGCCCACCAATTTGCGACCGGAGGTACTCTCTTGGGCACATTCGTCCAGGGTGGGTGGACATTTTGGGGCAAAAAGGACATCTGAGTTGCTGGTGAGGACATACTGGTGGCCACATATTGTCCGTGACGTCAGGGAAGACGTTCAGGCGTGTGTCTCCTGCGCCAAGAATAAGTCCCCTCGACAACGGCCAGCTGGGCTACTTTTCCCTTTACCGGTGGCAGACAGGCCTTGGGAGATGGTCAGGATGGATTTTGTGGTGGGTTTACCCAAGTCTCGGGGCTACACCATCATCTGGGTGATAACCGACCACTTCTTCAAAATAGTGCACTTGGTGCCCTTACCACGGTTACCATCTGCACGGGCCTTGGCAGCATTATTTATTAGGCATATTTTCCATTTACACGGAATGCCATACAAAATCGTCAGTGATCGAGGTCCCCAAGTTGCGTCTCGGTTCTGGAAAGAGCTGTGTTGTCTACTCAGCATTGAGTTAAATCTCTCCTCGGCATATCATCCCGAGACGAATGGGTTGGTAGAGAGGGCCAACCAGACCTTGGTCACATACTTGTGACATTTTGTCTCTGCCAGTCAGGATGACTCGGCATCCTTGCTACCATGGGCTGAGTTCGCTCTAAATAATGCTGTGGCTGACTCCACCGGACAGACCCCATTCCTCCTGAACTACGGTCAGCATCCACGGGTACCAGTGCCCATGCCCGTGTGTTCCGCCAATTCCAGGGTGGCAGACTGGGCTGTGGAGGCATGTGACATTTGGGACCGCACCCAGGATGCCATTCAGGCCTGCAAAGAGAGGATGAGGTCTTCGGCCGATGCCCATCGGCGCCCCGCTCCTACATTTGCTCCGGGTGACCTAGTGTGGCTCTCTGCCCGAAACATCAGGCTACGTGTTGAGTCCACCAAGTTGGCACCTCGCTTTTTGGGTCCCTTTAAAGTTCTTGAGCAGGTGAACCCAGTGGTTTACCGCCTAGCCCTTCCGCCTCACCTTGGTATCACCGACACCTTTCACGTGTCCCTCCTGAAACCCGTGGCCATTTCCCTGTTTTCCGAGTCATCTGCCGGGACGTCGGGTTCATCTACTGATGATCATGAGGTGAACGCCATTGTTGGATGCAAGGTGGTACGAGCCAAAAAATTTTATTTGCTGGATTGGAGGGGTTATGGGCCTGAGAATAGTTCCTGGGAGCCTGCCGAGCATGTTCAAGCTCTGCAGCTCATCGCTGCCTTTGAGCGCAGTGAGGCCCAAAGAAGGGGGGCCCTATGAGGGGGGGTAATGTTAGGGTTCAAGTTCCCGCTGCTGCACAAGGAGAGTCTCGAACCAGTCACGCTGCGGTCCCCCATCCATCTCCGGCCGCAGTGGAGCCTGCTCAGCAAAGACGTCGGTCCCAGCGTCTCGCCCGGTCTAATACTCCAGTGAGGAGATTTGAGTGCACGTGGTTAGGGCTTGGCTGAAATAAGCCCCTAGAATACTGGCTTCTCCGGTGAGGAGATTGCTTGATTGCGCTGCTGTCTGCATGATCACGGACTGCTATCGGCACAGCAGTTATCTGTGTATCCCTGTGGTGTTAACAGGACACAGTACCTATCTCTGCGTCTTTACCTCAGCGACTCTGTGGTGTAACAGAGTTCACTTATATCGCTATATAGCGCTGTGGCATTCCCGCTAGCGGCTCTGTGGATTAACAGAGTTCGCACAATCTGCCACAGCTCGCTACGGCGTTTATTTTAGCGACTGCGGGATAACAGAGTTCGCTATTTACGCCATCTTACTAGCAGCAGGCTCTGCCTGCACGGTGGACCCCGGGCTGCGAACACACCTCTCTACATTATTTATTAGGTGCGTTCCGCAGACCCTAACAACGTCTACATGCAACCTAACATGCCGACAAGTCACTACGCTCCTGACAACTGTGTGGTTCCAGCCCCGCATACAACAGAGACCATATAACACAAACCGGTTGCTGGTCTAAACGCCTACGCCACTCCATATCTTCCCACGTTCTTGAACCAAAAAGCTACGACCCATGCTAGCAGCATCACTCAGGCAGCAAATGTTTCTCAAAAGACAGAAAGAACAGACATGTCCCACTTTGCGAGGTACATGATACGCCGAGAGCTCACCAACACTGGTCTCACGAGGTTTGACGACCAGCCTGAGAATTACAAAGGTTGGAAATGTGACTTTACAGCCGCAATTAGTGACCTTGGCATCACTGCTGCTGAAGAGCTGGATCTTGGATCTGCTAATCTGGTGGCTCAGACCTCAATCCACAAACCGGGTCAAGAGGCTCAAATCTGTCCACATCAGTAATACAGCAGCTGGTCTCATGGCTGCATGGGAAAGACTAGCTTTGGCAGTCCTGAAGCCATAGACAATGCATTGTTTAAGTGTCTACAGGAGTTCCCCAAAATATCCGGCAAGGACAATTCAAAATTCCTAGAACTCAGCGACCTGCTCCTAGAGCTCCAGTTAGCCAAGGCAGACACGCACCTACGTGGCCTCAGCTACCTGGATACCAGTCAGGGAGTTACCCTCAATAGTTTCTAAGCTGCCATACAATATACAAGAAAAGTGGACCACTGTTGGGTCAAAATACAAAAAAGCCAATCAAGCCTCTTTCCCTCCATTTTCCTACTTCCGTGAATTTATCAAGGATATCGCAGAGCGTCAAACTGACCCAAGCTTTTCCTGTGTAGAACCCAGCGTACCCGGTCCAACCCCTCCTAAGTATGAAGGCCCAGATTCTAACCTGAAAAGCCAAGGAAGCCCAGTGTCAGCGAAAAAGACCGAAATCCTTCCCACACCTACCTCAGCTCTAGACAAGAGCAACACAGGGGACAAGGTTGAAGATCCTAATCGTATGTGTCCCATTCATAAGAAGCCACATCCCCTAAAGAAATGCATTGGCTTCAGAAAGAAGTCACTCCAGGAGCGCAAAGAACTTCTAAAGACGTTTGGTGTATGTTACAGATGTTGTGTTTCTACTGAACACTGTGCTAAGGACTGTAAAATTCTTATTAAGTGTTTGGAGTGTGACAGTGAGGACCACGTGCAAGCACTTCATCCATCCCAATCTACCTCTGCTCAGCTCACACCTTCCGTACCCACCACAAGCTATGGTGGGAAGGAAAAAGAGCAAGGAAGTCCTATGAAGGTATCATCTTTATACACAGAAGTTTGCGGAGAAGGCCTCTGGACAAGTCATGCACAAAGATATTAATCTACCAAAGGAAAACAGTATAAAGTGCTTGTTATAAAAGTACAAATTTTATTAAACAAGAAAAATAATAAGAAAAAGAGCTGGAAAAATATATGCAACAAATACAAAATTATATTGATAAACAAAAATAATGATAAAGCATAATGAAAAAACAGGTACTACCTTCAAAGTTAAAATTGGGGAGATGACCACAGAAAAACCTAATACTTACTGAATATAGTATAACCCATATGATGATTTATAATCAATGGCCATGTGTGTTAACGAAAAGAGTATTAGCTGCCCCCATACAGATAACAATATTATAAAAAAACAGCAAGATATTGAAGTGGCAAAAGTACAATATGTGCTATTAAGCACCATTAGGCATAACAGAATATCTAGTACAAACACTATATGTGTATATATGTGCCATATATTGTAAGGAAGCCTATGCAAGCTGAAGGAAAGTGAACGGGGCTATATTAGACGCACCATACTATATTCCACAACTAATGACCAAACAATATTTAACAAAGTCCGCGGGTAAGACTTACATTGGTGGTGGTCAGTGTGGTGTGATCTCCCCAAAGCGCCCCAACGCGCGTTTCGTCCCTTCGGGTTAGGGAACACATACGAGACATAGACAAGTCCAAAAATTTGACCATAGAGGAACCACTAAAAACTCTCCCTAGACACTTCAGGGATTTCCATAATTCCGATTCGAGTCTTTTGAAACTAAGGGCTATAGATCAAGTTTCCATGGGTCAGAGAGGAGGTGATCTATTCAAAAGGTTGGCACAAATAGAGAGCAGGTGGATCTATCGTCTTCAAACAGTAACTCCCAAAGGCCTGAATGAAAACTTTGGGTTCAGTTCCTTTTTATAGGTATTGGCATTTTTTACAGTGGGTTGGTTTAGTGGGGGGTTCAATTTTCTTATTATTTTTTCTTTTTTCTTTTTCATTTTTTATTTTTCATATGTGTGTCTTATTCATATGGTTCATTCTCTACCTATTTGTTTTTGTTACTAATATATGTACTTTTTATAGGCTTCCTAACCATAATATTCTGACATTCCGTTTTGGCATTTTAACATCATGTCCATGCTGATCGTTGGGGTTTCTAAAGAAGTGTTCTCATCAAGTTTGAACATTAGAAAGAAAATACCGTCATCATTGTGCCCCATACATGGATGTTTCATCAGTATTTATTCAATTTTATTTTTATTTTTACTTTATATTTTTTATTTTTTATTTTGTATTTTCATTTTCACATTTATTTTTATTTTATTTGTACTGTTCACTTTTTATGTCTCATTTATTCTTTATCATGTTGCAATGTGTAACACTATGAGCACTGATGTTTATTTGCACTGTTGTCATTATCATATATGTTATAATGTTAGGTGGATATAATATATGATTTTATTCTGTTAATAATGATATTTATTAAGGATTTATACACATACACAGTAAACATCATCATTTCTCACCGTTTAAGGTTCTATGTGCACTAGTCACTATTACACAATTTTTGCTCAGTGGTGTTGACGCATGTGAAAACTGTTGCGGCTGTCGGCAGTTCTGGTGAGCGGGCACAGGAGGCAGAGCGCATGCGCCGACTTAATGTACGGCCCATTCGCATCTGCATTCCACGGCCGCAACCCAGGACGCCACTCAGATAGCTGACGTCAGCAACACATGCGCACTAAGACTCCACATAATTATACACCTGCACAAAGTGAAACCTGTTTGTCTATTGGTTGTTTAAACCTATTTAAGATACACACCCCATCCAGCCTGCGTTCGCCTCCTCCCAAAGGGACGAAACGCGCGTTGGGGCGCTTTGGGGAGATCACACCACACTGACCACCACCAATGTAAGTCTTACCCGCGGACTTTGTTAAATATTTTTTGGTCATTAGTTGTGGAATATAGTATGGTGCATCTAATATAGCCCCGTTCACTTTCCTTCAGCTTGCATAGGCTTCCTTACAATATATGGCACATATATACACATATAGTGTTTGTACTAGATATTCTGTTATGCCTAATGGTGCTTAATAGCACATATTGTACTTTTGCCACTTCAATATCTTGCTGTTTTTTTATAATATTGTTATCTGTATGGGGGCAGCTAATACTCTTTTCGTTAACACACATGGCCATTGATTATAAATCATCATATGGGTTATACTATATTCAGTAAGTATTAGGTTTTTCTGTGGTCATCTCCCCAATTTTAACTTTGAAGGTAGTACCTGTTTTTTCATTATGCTTTATCATTATTTTTGTTTATCAATATAATTTTGTATTTGTTGCATAATATTTTTCCAGCTCTCTTTCTTATTATTTTTCTTGTTTAATAAAATTTGTACTTTTATAACAAAATATTTAGACTTGAGAGTCCTCAGTGGTTGATACCTTTTAAAAGGTATCAACCACTGAGGACTCTCAAGTCTAAATATTTTTCTATCTACTGGCTAACACGGTACGAAGATACACATCTTTCCTATACTTTTATAACAAGCACTTTATACTGTTTTCCTTTGGTAGATTAATTTATTTCAGTTATGTGCCTAATAGGGCGTTTTTCGTTGAGTACATGCACAAAGATATGCCTGGTGAACGTATTTTCCAAGGGTCAGCATGAAAAGAGCACAAAGGTGTACGCCATCCTGGATGATCAAAGCAACCGATCACTTGCAGGGTCAGAGCTCTTTGATTTGTTTGATTTAAAAGGAATTGCTTACCCTTACACGTCGGACACTTGCAGTGGCATTAGAGGTCTCTGGGAGAAGAGCCAATAGACTTATAGTATCTTCACTTGAGAACAACGTAGAGATACCTCTGCCCACACTCGTCGAGTGCAACCAGATACCATTCAATAGAGAGGAGATTCCAATGCCAGAGGCAACTCTTCACCACCCTCATCTAATGACTATAGCCAACAAGATACCAGCTCTTGACAACAGTGCGGATAACCTGATAATGCTCGGTAGAGACATTCTCCGACTGCACAAGGTACGTCAGTAGATCAATGGACCGGACGATGCTCCATTTGCTCAACGCTTTGATCTAGGTTGGGTTATCATAGGCAACGTCAGTATAGATAAGATGAAGAGGCCTACAAAGATTTACTCATGTAAGACTCATGTCTTACCAAAAGGTTGCAGTACATACTGTCAACCATGCCCACACCACTACTGGCGAAAGAAACGCTGAGTGACTGTAAGCGGCAGTGAGAAAACCATGATAACATGAACATGCTCTTGTCCCGCCATGACAACCTCGGGTCAACGGTGTTTGATTCTACTAATGAAGATAACAAGTTGGCACCAGCAAGAGAGGACAACAAATTCATTAAGGTCATGGACAAGGAATCCACCCAGGATGACTCCAACAGCTGGACAGCATCCTTACCTTTTCGTTCTCCAGCGACAAGGTTCCCAAACAATCTGCAGCAAGCAACTGCAAGACTTACATTTTTAAAATGCACTTTAAAGAAGAAACCAGAAATGGAAAAACATTTCATCAACTTCATGCAGAATATCTTTGATAGAGATCATGCGGAGCCTGCTCCACAACTAAAGGAAGGAGAAGAATGCTGGTATCTTCCATCCTTTGGCTTCTACCATACTCGCAAACCCAATAAAATCAGAGTGGTGTTTAACTCCAGTGCTCAGTATGAAGGTATCTCTCTCAATAACCTGCTCCTCACCGGACCCAACATGAACAACAGTCTCATAGGAGTACTGGTTCGCTTCAGACAAGAACCCATTGCAGTAATGGCCGACATCCAACAAATGTTTCACCGTTTCATTGTGAGTGAAGACAGTAGAAACTACCTCAGGATCCTATGGCACAAGGACAATGACATCCGCAATGAGGTGATAGATTATCGGATGAAGGTACACGTCTTTGGCAACAGCCCTTCACCTGCTGTGGCAATCTATGGACAGAGATGGCCAACCCCACAAGATCAGAGAGAGTATGGATTGGATGCCTGACTATTTGCGGAAAGGAACTTCTACATAAATGATGGACTTAAGTCTTTGCCCAGAAGTGAAGAAGCAATTGATCTGCTGTCCAGAACACAGGAAATGCTGTCTACAGCAAACCTCAGACTGCACAAGGTTATCTCCAATAATCAGGAGATAACAAAAGCATTCCCATCCGAAGACCATGCAACAAGCCTGAAGGACTTTGATCCGGGTTCCGGTGTTCTTCCCATGCAACGTAGTCTTGGTCTGTTGTGGGACATTAAACAGGACACGCTCACATTCCAGGTATCAGCCCGTGTTAAGCCTTTCACCAAATGAGGAGTCTAATCTGTGGTCAACAGCATTTACGATCTCCTTGGATTTATAGCAACCATCACTACCCAAGGCAAGTTACTGTGGAGACAGTTAACTGCTGAGAACACAGATTGGGACACTCCGCTATAATCCCAGAAACAACAAGGGTGGGAAACATGGAAGAAATCTTTAAAGATCTTAGAACATCTTCAAGTCCCATGTTGTTATTCCTTAATGTTCCTTTCACCTGCCGTCCAAAAAGAGGTCCATATATTTCCTGATGCATCTACAGAGGCTATAGCTGCAGTGGCCTATCTGAAAGCCTCAGAATCCAGTAACAGGTGTGACAGTGTCACTGGTTTTATATGTGAAGGGAGGTATGTGTCATATAGGAACAGGATGCTCTCCTGTGTGAACTAAGACCTGCTTTATTTATCTGCCAGCATGTTATATGCTGGTAGGTTTACTCTGTTAAAGGGTGTGGCTGAGCAATGTATAAAAGCTCAGTCCTGTTTTTTTTTCTCTGGTGTGGTCTGGAGAGGAAAGTCTCCAGACAGGATAGTGGAAGCTGCAGAGCTTTCCACAAGGACTTTAGCAGTGCAGTTTATGCTACCGAGAGCGGGCGGAACCCACTCACCTATGGACTGAGTTATTGTTTTTTTTTTTTATGTTTTTCCCGTTTAACCCAGAGGGGTCATGTTTACTTTTCCTGCGAAACCTGCATGAGTTTATGGCTGATAATAAACCAGCAGAAAGAAAACCCAGAGAACGTGTGTCCTGAGTCTGCCTTCAGGAGAGCCGAGCGAGTCGTCTTACCACAGTTGGTGTGAGAGTGCGTGCAGGATTCCAGGAACACGTGTACCTGCCACAAAGACCGGTGGATGTCCTGGGTGAAGGCTGCCAGACAGCTAGAGAAGTCCGGCAGCATGGAGGAGCTCGTTAAGCACCTGGTCCAGGCCCAGCAGAGACTTCCACCAGCACAGTGGGCAGAGGTTCTGGCGCCATATTTATCGGGTGAACCCCAAAAAGAGTATTTTGACTTGGCGCTGCAAGATGCTAAGGAGTATCCCAAACTAAAGACAGAGATCTTAGCACGTCTGGGAGTAAATATGGCAGTAAGAGCCCAGCGAGTTCATCACTGGGCGTATGCTAGCAACAAACCCCCTCGTTCGCAGATGTTTGACCTATTGCATCTTGTTCAGAAGTGGCTACAACCGGAGTCCTCCACTCCGGTCCAGATGGTTGAGCGGGTGGTGATTGATAGATTCATGCATTCCCTTCCCAAGTCAGTACAGACCTGGGTTGCCCAGGGTGATCCCCAGAACGCAGATGACTTTATCGGCCTGGTAGAGAGGTACCAGGTAGTTGAGAGATCTCTTGGGAAACCGGATGCAGTCATTTCTCCCTACTGGGATACCCAAAAGGGGGTGGGTTCACCACGGAAGGGGTCTAGAGCCACCACTGGGGGGCGTCCCATTCCTATTGAAGGGGCCTTTAGAACAAGTGGGAAAGATATAGTTTGCTGGCGATGTCACAACCCTGGACATGTAGCCGCCAAGTGTCAAATATCCCCTGAGCCCATGGACTGCAGCCTAGGCAGACGGGTCTCCTATTATGCCTATCCAGCCTGTAGCGTGGACTGTCGACCTGGCAAGGGACCGCAGGCGTGTGCAGTATCCATTAATGGAATAAAAGTGCTTGGACTGTTGGACTCCGGGAGTCTGGTGACCTTGATCAGAGCATCCCTTCCCCACCAGTTGATCCCTTCCAAAACCCTGGGTGTTCGGTGCATCCATGGTGATGCCAAGGACTATCCTGTGGCCACAGTAACAGTGGGGACAGACTGTGGTGCCCAGTCCCATGAAGTCGGGGTGGTAAAGGACCTGATACATCCCGTCATATTGGGCCGTGATTTTTCCTTATTCTGGGACTTGTGGGGGAAGGGAACTGGACTAAGTAGCATGGGGAAAAGCGAGATCCTTGAAGAAGAACCCCCGACAGAGTCTCAGAGAGAGGAGTTCCCACTGTGCGTCCTTGTCGGTGATGAGGGTGAGACGGTGACCGAGGAGGCCGACCTACCTGCGTTAGATATGTCCAGAGAGAACTTTGGGACTGCTCAAGTTCGAGACCTGACCTTAAAAGGGGCGTTCGACCAGGTTACTGTATGTAATGGGGTTGCCCAAGAGCCGGGGGCCGACACCAGATTCCCCCACTTTGCAGTACAGGGGGAGTTGCTATATCGGGTGGCCAAACTGAGGGGCGGTGAGATAGTGGAACAGCTGTTAGTGCCGGGGCCATACAGACGGCGGGTGCTAGACATGGCCCATTCACATGTTCTGGGGGGACACCTAGGGGTCGAGAAAACTCAGGAGAGGATACTGAGGAGATTTTATTGGCCAGGGTGTTATCGAGAAATTCAAAACTTTTGTAGGTCCTGCCCCACCTGCCAAATAACCGCTCCCTCCTCCCACTTCCGTAGCCCCTTAGTTCCACTACCTGTGATAGAGGTTCCCTTTGAGAGGATTGCCATGGACCTCGTGGGCCCCATAGTCAAATCAGCTCGGGGCCACCAATAATCCTGGTCGTCATGGACTATGCGACTCGGTATCCAGAAGCGGTTCCCCTAAGGAACATGTCCAGTAAAAGTATAGCCGAGAGTTGGTCCATATTTTTGCTCGGACAGGTCTACCAAAAGAGATTCTAACAGACCAAGGAACCCCCTTCATGAGCAAGGTGATGAAGGAGCTTTGCAGAGTCCTTCAGATAACTCAGCTGCGGACCTCGGTTTATCATCCACAAACGGATGGCCTAGTGGAACGCTTCAACAAGACCTTAAAGGCGATGCTCAAGAAGGTCGTTGAAAAGGATGGGAGAGACTGGGACTACCTGCTTCCATTTTTGCTTTTCTCGGTCAGAGAAGTTCCTCAAGCCTCCACGGGCTTCTCTCCATTTGAGCTCCTATATGGGCGGCATCCAAGAGGTCTCCTAGACATCGCCAAGGAAACTTGGGAGGCTGAAGTCACGCCACACCGGAGTATCATCGAACATGTCGCCCAGTTACAGGAGAGAATGTCAAAGGTGATGCCCATCGTAAAGGAACATCTCCTCCAGGCGCAGGAAGCCCAGGCGAGAGTCTATAACCGGTCGGCGAGACTAAGACAGTTCCAGCCCGGAGACCGTGTTTTGGTGCTGATCCCTACCGTCGAGAGCAAGTTCCTCGCCAAATGGCAAGGTCCATACGAGGTGGTGGAGAAAGTCAGCGAGGTTAATTATAAAGTCCACCAGCCTGGCCGAAGGAAGGCACATCAAATATATCATATAA
The DNA here is from genome assembly GCA_033576555.1 of Oophaga sylvatica. NCBI lineage: Eukaryota > Metazoa > Chordata > Amphibia > Anura > Dendrobatidae > Oophaga > Oophaga sylvatica. The sequence goes on from JARQOD010000006.1 coordinate 322,476,910, forward strand.
ACTTGCTCAAGCCGTGGCGTGACCGTGAACCTGTGGAAACTCCTTGCCTGGGAGCCGCACCAGAAGGCAAGGTGGAGGAGGTCACTATTGCAGAGACTCTATCACCGGCCCAGAAGCAACAGTGTCGAGAATTACTACAGCGGAATCGGGACCTGTTCTCAGAGTTGCCAGGGCATACACAAGTGATAGAGCATGACGTGCTGACAGAACCGCATGTACGAGTGAATTTGAAGCCGTATCGGATTCCGGAAGCACGCCGGGAAGTGATCTCGGCTGAGGTGAAGAGGATGTTAGACCTCGGGGTAATAGAGGAGTCGAAGAGTGGGTGGTCGAGCCCAATCGTCCTCGTGCCGAAACCCAATGGAGAGTGGAGGTTTTGTAATGACTACCGTCGGCTAAATGAGGTATCCAAGTGTGACGCGTACCCGATGCCCCGCGTCGACGAACTCATCGAGAGGCTTGGACCGGCGAGGTACATCACCACTCTTGACTAGTGTTGAGTGATACGATAATGCAAATATCGGCTATCGGCCGATATTAGCTCTATCGGCCTTTCGATAATTTGTTTCGATATTTTCGTCTTATCGAATACCGGAATCGGAAGTTCCCATAATTCTTTGCGAGGCAATGTGATTTTATTCAGCCAATAAGGAATCCTAAGAAGTGTGGGCACATCCTGTACTGCTGCGGTCATGTTAACTAATGGCATGGCTGTGATTGGATGCTGAAATGATGTCAGAATGCACTATAAAAGGCGCCGCCGCCATTTTAGCGTCACTGTGCTGTGAATTCAGTAAGGGACAGAACGCTGCTGTGCTGACTCTGAGGGACAGTTAGAGATTGCGATTTAGTGTACTGTGCTGTAGGCAGGTTAGCACCAACCGCTGTGTAAAGCTTCCTTTTGCCTGCAGTGTTGTTTTAACAGCTCTGCAAGGTGTGTGTGAGTGCAGGTGACGCTGCAGTTTGCTCTGCATGCAACGCTGTCTGTAGGCATCTGCACCTGTCACTCACAGACTCTTTTTTTTTTCCTTCAGTGTAATTCTTGCTGCTCCATGCAATTTAACTATTAGTGTGACGCGCTTCCATCCTTATCCAATACATTGGTTGCAAACACTATAGAAGTAGACAAAGGAGTAGCCTTTCACAGATTGTGATTTGTGAACAGTTGTGTTTCAGTGTTCACTTCAGTCTCTGCGTAATAACCAGACTTAGGCCTTATAACTTTTCTGACTTTCTTTATCAATCTACCAAGATGAAGAAGTCAGTGAGTAAGGCACGTGGTCGTGGCCGTGGAGTTTCAGCAGGGAGAGGACGTGGGGATTCTGTGTCTGCTGCCGCCCTCAGTGACACAGCATCCACCATTTATCCCCGTGAGCGTTCCTTTATGCGCACTTTGGTAGGAGCTCGGCATGCCCCCCTGCTGCGGGAAGAACAAATTGAAGCCGTTGTTGGTTGGATGGCAGCCAATGCATCGACTTCAATTCCTTCCACCTCCTCTCAGGAACACAACACTGTTGAGCAACCATCTGTCTGTTCACCGCCTGTCAAATTGCCAAGGCAGTCAGAGAGTTCTGTACAGGAGCCAGCTGAGTCTCTGCTTCTGTTCTCAGAATCTGTTGGCTCGCAAACACGGGCACAGGCAAGCAGCATTCTGCAATTTGAAGAAGAGGGAGTATGCAGTGATGCGCAACAGCTGTGTCTCTCTCAATCTGAAGAGGCGGGTGAGCCAGTGCCGATGGACAGCACACCGCAGAACGCATCTTATGATGATGATGAGACTCAGGTGCCAGGTTTTGTGGAGCATGGTGCTGCCCAGACCATCCAACAGCAGCAGGTGTTGGAAGAGGGTAGTGGAGATGATGAAGTCCCAGACCCAACATGGCGTGAGCAACAGCAAGGTGGTGGGAGCAGCTCTGAGGAAGAGATTGTCCCAACGGTACAAAGAGGAGGGAGAGGTAGGCTGCAGACTCGCTTGCCTGTAGCCTCCAGTTTGGCACCTGTTGGGAGCAGTTCTCTTAGAAATGTCAAAATTGGCGCTCCCATTACTTGCACTGCGTGGTCCTTTTTTGACAGACTTGTAGATAATATTTGCTATGTTCAATGCAAGCTGTGTAAGCAAAAAGTTAAAAGAGGTAAAAATATCAGGAACCTGAATACCACAAATATGTGGACACATGTACGGACAAAGCACGTAGCTGAGTTCCAAAGACACACTGGAGATGTAGGCCAACCTACAGCAGCACCTACATCTTTACGTCATATTCGAGCCTCTACCTCCAGCTCTCACACACCTGTTTTGGCTTCCTCACAGGATCTCCATGGAAGAACCTCGGTCACTGTTGTCCATAGAGAAACTGTTATTCCACCCACTGCAGCAAGTTCACAGTCATCGTCACACTCCCAGTACAAAAAACAGCCATCGGTAACACAGGCATGGGATAAAAGACGGCCATACTCGGCAAACCATCCACGAGCACAGGCTCTGAATGCTGGCCTTGCAAAACTCCTGTCCCTTGAAATGCTGTCATTCAGGCTGGTGGAGACTGACAGTTTCAGGAACTTTATGGCATTGGCAGTCCCACAATATAATGTGCCAAGCCGATTTTATTTCAGCAGGCAAGCTGTCCCTGCTCTGCAAAAACATGTCGAGGGAAACATTAAACATGCGCTACTAAACGCCATCAGTAGCAGGGTCCACCTGACCACCGATGCGTGGACCAGTACCCATGGCCAGGGACGATACCTTTCCCTCACTGCCCATTGGGTCAATGTTGTGGAGCCGGGTACAGATCTTGCCAGTGGCGCTGTACGTGTTCTGCCAACTCCAAGGATTGCAGGAATCCAGTCTGTGCACATTGATTCCTCCTCCTACTCCAGTTCCTCAGAATCATCGCTGCACGAGCCGTCACGGTATACCTCCACATGGACCCGTGAACGCTTACCTGTTGCGACCGATATGAGCACAGCCGTGGCCAAACGTCAACAGGCCGTCCTGAAATTAATTCCCATGGGGAATCGAAGCCACACAGCGCAGGAGCTCTGGGATGCCATCAAGCAGGAGAGCGACGTGTGGTTTTTGTCAGCTAATCTCCAGCCAGGCTTGGTAGTGTGTGACAATGGCCGAAATCTGGTGGCAGCTCTGGGCCTTGGCAACCTCACTCACATACCATGTCTGGCACATGTGCTAAACTTGGTCGTGCAGAGGTTTTTGAGGGACTATCCGGATCTTGATGCACTGCTGCACAAGGTCCGCCTAGAGTGCGCTCACTTGCGACGTTCCAGCATGGCCAGATCACGCATTGCAGCTCTGCAAGTCAGATTTTGCCTTCCTGAACATCGCATCATATGTGACGTACCCACCAGGTGGAATTCCACGTTACATATTGTGAGACAGTGAGGATATGTGGTGAATGGGGTGTACATTTCACCTAGGTTCTTTGCTAACTATAAGGGAAATGGGTGGCTTTGTAGACCTGGTGGTAGAGAAAGGTCACTACACCTTGCATTCATTGCACACTTGCAGCTCAAACCTGAAGCCAATCAGCTGTTAATTAGGAAGCCAGAAATAGGTGTCTGCGGACACAGTCAGAGAGCTCATTCAGTCTGGACAAGGGGTCCAGGCACAGAAGGTGTCTCCAAGAGTATTAGAGCTGTCTTCAGCCTGGACACAGAGAGGTGTCCTGGCACAAGGAAGCAGTCTCTGTGAGAATGCTCTAAGTGTTAGAGCTGTCTTCAGCCTGGACACAGAGAGGTGTCCTGGCACAAGGAAGCAGTCTCTGTGAGCATGCATGCTGATGATTACTGAAGAGGAGGGGAGCCGTCTCAGTCTGGGTGCAGGAAGGACCCCGGACACAGGAGTGTCTCTGTGAACCTCCATGCTGATGATTACTGAAGAGGAGGGGAGCCGTCTCAGTCTGGGTGCAGGAAGGACCCCGGACACAGGAGTGTCTCTGTGAACCTCCAGCATAATGACTACTGAATAGGAGTGGATCTTTCTCAAGTCTGGAAGTCGAGTGGACCTTCAGACATAAGGAGGAGTATCTGGGAGACTCCATACTGGTAACATATATCATATGTGTTGTTTTGGGCACAGACTGATAGAGTCTGGGTTCCTGATAGAAAGGGACATTATATAAGTGTAATTAGTGGCTAGACAAGCCCAGGTCTTTTGTTTATGCTTTGTTTTTATCTGTTTGCTGTGCACTTTAATAAAACTGGTTGCGGCCAGTTTTCACCAAACTGCTGTCTGAATGAACTGTTTCCGTGCCATTCTGTCTACCCAGACAGCGATCCTAGAGCTAAACCCCCCGGAAGGCTACAATTGGTGGAGAATGCTGGGGCAGCGCAGGGCCTGGTACAGTTAGTGCTGGAGTGTGCATGCAGCACAGTGGCAAGAGACAGCATTAAAGGTGAAGTCTATTGAAATAGCAACAGAGGAAAAAAAAAAAAAAGTGTGTGTCAGCAGAAACGTCTGTTTGGAGCAGTCTTGGAGAGACAGTGGCCCTGATAGGGTCTGCAGAGAGAAAATGTATGCACAGCAAAGCTGAACTTGTTGTGAAAATGACTGTGGAATGTGCAGCAGCAAAAGAAAAGTTTGTGGAGCAGTCTTAAAGAGACAGTAGCCCTAATAGACTTTGCAAAGGAAAAAAAAAAAAAAGTGGTTGCACAGCAAGGCTGAATTTTCTGTGGAAAAAAGCTGTGTAGTGTGTATGTCTTGAGTGAAGACTGCCGTTGTTAAGACAGAGAAGTCTGACAGCATGGATGACAGCATGGAGGCGCTGTTTGAACAAATGGCACAAGTTAATGTGCAACATAAAACTGCCGTGGTTGAGACAGATAAGTCCGGCCGTGTGAAGGAGCTCATTGAGTACCTGGTCCAGGCCCAGCGAAGCATGCAGCAGAGCATGGAGCAGCAGCGCCTGCAGTACCAGCGGCAAATGCAGCAGTACCAGCAGCAAATCCTGCAGCAGCAGCAGGAGAATAACCGGTTGTTTTTTGAGCAGGTTGCAGCACTGCAGGGGACTTGTGGTGCATCGTCCCAAAGTAATGTTGCAAAGTCACCTGACTTGTCCGCTGTGAAGAGGGCGGTAAGACGGTCCTTGGAAAAGATGACACCTCGTGATGATGTGGAGGTATATCTCACTAGGTTTGAGAGACTGGCAGAGAAGGAGAATCTGCCCCTATCTGAATGGGCCATGATGGTCGCACCATATCTGATTGGAGAGCCCCAAAGGGCATATGCTGACCTGAGCGAGCAGGACAGCCAAGACTATGCTAAGATGAAAGTGGAGATTCTTACCCGGCTGGGTGTTACGGTGACAGCCCATGCCAGGGGAGTTCATGACTGGAGATACAGTTGGGAGTCTGCAGTCAGCAGGCCTGATTATGGAGTTGAAAAGGTGGTAGTGAACCGCTACACCCGAGCATGTCCTACAGTGAACCGCTACACCCGAGCATGTTCTCCTGAGGTACAGCCGTCTGAGAGGACGTCACTTCAGAGTTCCCGGACGTCGAACTCTCCCGGTAAGAGCGTTCCAGCTGTTGGGGACATGTGGTATGCTGATAAGCGGGTTCAGGCCCGAGGGGACATGTGGGTGGAAGAGTGTGATGGACAGTGTTGGAGATGTCGTGAAATTGCAGCCAACTGTCCACTAGAGGGGGAGCCTATGTGCCGTGATGTTGGCAGATCCCTCTCTCTCTGCGCAGAACCTGTGTGTGTGACCACCGCAACCGAAGAGACTGGACCACAGGTGTCCCCGGTGGTTACAAATGGTTGCTCAGCGCAGGCCCTCTTGGACTCAGAGAGTCCAGTGACTTCCGTATGTGACAGCCTGATTGATAGGGACTTCATCCCTGATAAGCACTTGAGTATGGTGTGCATCCATGGAGACACCAAAGTCTACCCAGAGACTGCCGTGGACTTGGTCCCCAAACTCGGGGAGATTTCATGTGAAGTGGGGGTAGTGAAGACCCTGGTGCAACCCGTTATATTGGGTAATGACTTTCCCCGGTCTAAGGATCTCTGGGGGAAGGGTGATTCTGATGGACAGTGTGATGAAGCCCCTACTGAGGGTACGCAGTCCCGAGGGGCGGAACACGATGCTAGTGGGATGTTAAAATTATGTGATAATGATAATGCTAATAATGATGATGACCATGAAAATGGTGCTGATGCTGATAATGATAGTGATGATAATACTGATCATAGTCATGATAATGATGTTGATAATAATGATGACTGTGATAGTGATGAAATTCCTTTGCAGGTGATGTTGGGAGACGAGGATGGTGGTTCTCGGGAACCGAGTGTCCCTGACTTGCCTGTGTCCTGTGACGGTTTTGAGAGTGAGCAGTGGCGAGAACCCTCTCTTAAAACAGCACAGGAAAATATGATTGTTCTAAGTGAGGTTTCCCAGGAGCCTGGCTCTGAGGAGAGGTTTCCTCATGCTGCCATGAACAATAACCTATTGTATAGGGACACTGAAGTCCAGGGAGAGGTCGTGAGTCAGCTCCTGGTACCTGAGCTATATGGAGGTATAGTGCTGGGGTTGTCACATAGTCACATACTTGAGGGACCAGATGGTGAAGTTAATGTTGAGGATAACATGTTAACTAAGGTTCCAGATCAAGATGTGAATGGGAATGAGTTGTATAACCCTGACAGTGAGCAAGATGTGAATGAAAATAAATTGTGTGCTCCTGAGGGTGAGCAGGATGAGAATGAGAGTGAAGTGTCTAGCCCTGAAAGTGAGCCGGATGTGGCTGAGAAAAAGGGGTCCGACAGGGATAGTGGGAGTGATAATGAATCATCTGATGACAATGGAGCAACCAGTGCAAGTGAGGAAGGCATGGTGGCAGAGGAGGTTGAGAGTCCTGAGAAGAGGACTGATGCTGACCTTACAGCCAGACAGAAGATGCCATCTGTAGATGTTTTACAGTTGGGACAAAGAGAGCGACTACTTCCAGCCCAAGAAAGGGAGAGACGAGAGGCTTCCCTGGGGATTGGCAGTAGACGTGCTAAAACAACGAGGGGTAGAGATGACGCTTCTGTTAGCTCACGGCTGAGTGTGAGACCCGGTGGCGGACGAAAAGACAGAGAGTCAGACTCAGAACTACCAGTAAATTTGACTGGACGATGGACTCGTGACCGCAACGACGGTAGGAGTCAGTTCGGGAAAGAAAGGTCGGGTGAGGTGACACCGACACAAGGACAAGGCCAACGTTCTGACCGCTGGGGGCGGGAAAGGCCTAACAAAGAGGTGATATTGCATAGTGCCCAAAATCAACTGAGACGGGGTGACTGGCAGAGGCGACCGAGGGGGATCTCTGGTCGGGTGGCAGGTGTTCGACCCCACAAATTTGAACAGAGGGGGCGCTGGGGTATGGCCCTCAGGATATGCATGGAGGCATGTGATGGATGGACGGTATGTATCGCAGAGGTGGGTGGCCCTGTGATGGAAGCCTGGATATATTTTGGTTCAGCAGATCTACTGCTGAGACTTGTGCTATACATTGGGAGGCTTCCAGGTGACTTGGAGAGCTGGGCGGGTCCAGTCACCTACAAACCCACCCAAGGGGTATGTGTCTAAATACCTAGGATAAAGTTGTATGCAGAGGGGACGGATGGGTAATGCAGCGCTGGCTGGCATTCATTTAATGGATCAGTATGTATGTTTTGACTGTCCATGTTCCTTCTCCTCAGTTGACTGGTCACATGACTGTGACATCACACAGTGTGTGTGTGTGTGTGTGTGTGTAAGGGTATAGAAACCCTGCTTAATGGAAGATAAAGATGAAGCTGATGTTGGCTATGACTTGAGCTGTGTTCACTGTCTCTTTAGGTTTGTTGACCAGTCCTCCGGTCTGGATGACCAGCCCTCCGGTCTGGAGAAGAGGGGGGGGATATGTGAGACAGTGAGGATATGTGGTGAATGGGGTGTACATTTCACCTAGGTTCTTTGCTAACTATAAGGGAAATGGGTGGCTTTGTAGACCTGGTGGTAGAGAAAGGTCACTACACCTTGCATTCATTGCACACTTGCAGCTCAAACCTGAAGCCAATCAGCTGTTAATTAGGAAGCCAGAAATAGGTGTCTGCGGACACAGTCAGAGAGCTCATTCAGTCTGGACAAGGGGTCCAGGCACAGAAGGTGTCTCCAAGAGTATTAGAGCTGTCTTCAGCCTGGACACAGAGAGGTGTCCTGGCACAAGGAAGCAGTCTCTGTGAGAATGCTCCAAGTGTTAGAGCTGTCTTCAGCCTGGACACAGAGAGGTGTCCTGGCACAAGGAAGCAGTCTCTGTGAGCATGCATGCTGATGATTACTGAAGAGGAGGGGAGCCGTCTCAGTCTGGGTGCAGGAAGGACCCCGGACACAGGAGTGTCTCTGTGAACCTCCAGCATAATGACTACTGAATAGGAGTGGATCTTTCTCAAGTCTGGAAGTCGAGTGGACCTTCAGACATAAGGAGGAGTATCTGGGAGACTCCATACTGGTAACATATATCATATGTGTTGTTTTGGGCACAGACTGATAGAGTCTGGGTTCCTGATAGAAAGGGACATTATATAAGTGTAATTAGTGGCTAGACAAGCCCAGGTCTTTTGTTTATGCTTTGTTTTTATCTGTTTGCTGTGGACTTTAATAAAACTGGTTGCGGCCAGTTTTCACCAAACTGCTGTCTGAATGAACTGTTTCCGTGCCATTCTGTCTACCCAGACAGCGATCCTAGAGCTAAACCCCCCGGAAGGCTACAATATGTTGGAGCGGTTGTGTGAGCAGCAGCCAGCAGTAATGGAGTATCAGCTGCAACAGGCGCAATCAACTCGCAATTTGCGCCGTTCACACTTCACCACTACTGAGTGGGCCTCTATGAAGGACATCTGCGACGTTTTGCGTGCGTTTGATGTCTCAACGCGGATGGCGAGTGCAGATGATGCACTAGTCAGCATGACTGTCCCCCTTATCTGCCTGCTTCAGAAATCACTGAAAGCACTAAAGGAAGAGGTTTTGAAACAGGTGGAGGATGAGGAGTCACAAATTCAATTACCTTCAGGACAGTCAGCGCAACGTGGTTCCTCACAAAGGGCTGGGCAGGGCTCACTTTGTGAGGAGGATGAGGAGGAGGAGGAGTCAATGGAGGAGGAAGAAATCCCTACAGAGGAAGGTACACAACGCTGTAGTCAGTATGTAGAGCGAGGGTGGGGTGATGCAGAGGAGACAGAGATGACGCCTCTTCCAGAGGACAGCCTTTGTTGGCCAGTTGGGAGTCTGCAGCACATGGTTGATTTCATGCTTCAGTGCCTAAGAAACGACCGCCGCATCGCCCACATTCTCAGCACGTCAGATTATTGGGTGTACACCCTCCTAGACCCTCGCTACCGGGACAACTTACAAACCCTCATCACACCGGTGAACCGGGACCGTAAAATGCAGGAGTACCAAGACACACTGGTGCAATCCATACTGTTGTACATTCCAGCCGAGAGAGATGCTGCTGCTGCTGCTACTGCTTTACAAAGCAGCTCTGTGCGTCGAGGCAGTGTAGACACCTCTACAACAAGAGGGAGCAGAAGCAGCGCCTCTGCACAGGGCAAGAACTGTATGTTACAAATGTGGCAAAGTTTTGTGACAGCGCCAGCAAGGTCTACACCATCCGAGACGGCTCCAGTCACCAGGAAGAAACGTTTCCGTAAGATGGTGACAGACTACTTGGCTTTCCCTCTAAGTGTACTCCCAGATGCCTCTTCCCCTTTCAAATTTTGGGTCTCTAAGTTGGATACATGGCCAGAGCTTAGCCAGTATGCATTGGAGGTGCTGGCTTGCCCTGCTGCCAGTGTATTATCTGAGCGTGTCTTTAGTGCTGCAGGTGGTGTAGTAACAGACCGTTGCATGCGACTATCCTCAGAGAATGTAGACCGGCTTACTTTTCTGAAAATGAACAAGGCATGGATCTCACCTGAATTTGCCTGTCCGTTTTCAGATTAAATAACTGTTTGGCAACGTTTTCCATGTCTCCGGTTATGTTCATCTTTCTACCACCTGAACTCTACTCCCTGGGCTACAACACCGCCATTTGTTGCTCGTAAGTAATTGGCAGGGGTACTGACTCCTGGCCAGCCTGGTTACAGCACGACAGCTGTTTCCTGGCAGTGTGAACGTCAATTATCCTCCAATAAGTTGTGCTGTCGTGTTGCATTCGGGTTAGCCGACTCTATGGTGCCTGCAGTTTAGGTGATTCCTATGTGTGCTGTGGGATATGTAAATAATAGGTATTATACCTACCGATAATTCGGTTTCCAGGAGTCCATCCTGACAGCACTATGGAGGACGTCCTCCTCCTCCTTACAGGGACAGGAAGCACACGAGAGGTTAAAAGGTCCCACTCCTCCCCCAATACCTCAGTGATTTGACAAGTACCATACCATGGATCAATACAAGTGACAAAATTTAATTACTTAAACATATTACATCATATGAATTAGCATATACATGAACATAGACAAGGGAGGGAACTAACGGTGCTGTCAGGATGGACTCCTGGAAACCGAATTATCGGTAGGTATAATACCTATTTTCCAGGACGTCCACCTGACAGCACTATGGAGAGTACCAAAGAAACCCTCCTAGGGTGGGACTACGGCCTGTAATACTTTTCTACCATATGCCGTCTGTTGTCCTGCTAGCACGTCTAGTTTGTAGTGCCTGCAAAAGGTATTTATCGTAGCCCAAGAAGCTGCTTTACAAATTTGTTCTAAAGATGCTCCTGCTCTTTCTGCCCATGAGGCTGACAATGCTCTGGTAGAATGGGCTTTTATTTTTATGGGACAAACTACACCTTCAGATCTGTAAGTTTTTATGATTAAGGTGGTAATCCATCTTGCGATGGAAGGCTTAGAAGCTTTTTTACCCTTATTTTTACCTCCATATAAAATAAACAAATTAGGGTCTTTCCTCCAGCCCCCAGTGGCCTCTAGGTAATCAATTACTGCCTGTCTAACATCCAAGGAGTGTAAAGCTTGTTCTTTAACATTTGAAGGTTTTTCACAAAAGGATGGAAGTATTATTTCCTGATTGCGATTTTGCAAAGAGGCTACCTTGGGCAAGAAAGCAGGGTCAAGTTTTAATACCACATGATCCTCTCTGATCTGCATATATGGGTCCTTAATAGATAACGCCTGGATTTCCCCTACTCTTTTGGCTGTGGTAATAGCTACCAAGAAGGCTGCTTTCATAGATAGGAGAGAAATAGGCAAATCCTTATTTGGAGTGTAAGGAGTTTTACAAAGTGCCCCCAGAACTAGATTTAAATCCCAGGGGGGAGACAATTGCCTTATAGTAGGCCTTAACCTTTGGATTGCTTTAACGAATCTAACCACCCAAGGGTGTGAAGCTAAAGGGTAGAGTTGAGCGATACTTTCCGATATCCTAAAGTATCGGAATCGGAATGGTATCGCCGATATCACTAAAATATCGGCGATACCCGATACCGATACCGGAAGTCCCATGTAAGTCTATGGGAACAAAATATCGCAACTAAAAAAAACTCATTCTTTCCTTGTAAACACTAAATATACACACATAGAATACATATATATATATATACATGTCATTGTGACATATATATAATACATATATGTATAGTTTATACACTTCTACATAGTAAAATATCCTCTCATTCAATTGCCGGGTAAAGCCGGCTTCAGTGAAAAGACAGAAGCACCCGACATGAAATGACACTTGGTGTACATAGGGTTAACCATGTCTTTTCATGTCGTTTGCTATCTGATTTGCACAAACAATTAAATCAGACTATGTGTGCAAAATTTCACACCTGTAGGGGTTAATTAAAGGTGTAAATTCGTTGTAAAAAAAACGGACTTTTTTTGCTACGAATTTACACCTTTAATTAACCCCTACAGGTGTGAAATTTTGCACACATAGTCTGATTTAATTGTTTGTGCAAATTAGGCTGGAGTCACACACAACCACAAAAAATCGGTCCGTTTTAGACGGTCGACAATCGGATCAAAATAAAAACATCACACATCCTTCTGGCATCCGATTTTCCTTCAAAGATGCGATTTAATCGCATGTGTGTGTACCTTGTAACATCCGATTTTCATCCGACTTGCGAGATTTTCTCGCAGGCTTGCAAAACTGACATATAATGGATCCAAAAGAATAGTATTTAAATGCCAAAAGAAAGAATAGATATATACACATATATATATATATATATATATATGTCATTGTGACATATATATATATACATATATTTATAGTTCTTACACTTCTACATACTGTTATAGCCGCTAATTCAATTGCCGGCTTCAGTGAAATCACAGAAGCCGACATGAAATGATACATTGTTTCCACACATTTAACCATGTAATTTCATGTATTTTTATATATGTTTGAAACATACAATTACATGAGTATATGTGTGCTAAATTTCAGACATGTAGGGGTTAATTAAAGGTGTAAATTCGTTGTAAAAAAAACGGACTTTTTTTGCTACGAATTTACACCTTTAATTAACCCCTACAGGTGTGAAATTTTGCACACATAGTCTGATTTAATTGTTTGTGCAAATTAGGCTGGAGTCACACACAACCACAAAAAATCGGTCCGTTTTAGACGGTCAACAATCGGATCAAAATAAAAACATCACACATCCTTCTGGCATCCGATTTTCCTTCAAAGATGCGATTTAATCGCATGTGTGTGTACCTTGTAACATCCGATTTTCATCCGACTTGCGAGATTTTCTCGCAGGCTTGCAAAACTGACATATAATGGATCCAAAAGAATAGTATTTAAATGCCAAAAGAAAGAATAGATATATACACATATATATATATATATATATATATATATATATATATATATATATATATGTCATTGTGACATATATATATATACATATATTTATAGTTCTTACACTTCTACATACTGTTATAGCCGCTAATTCAATTGCCGGCTTCAGTGAAATCACAGAAGCCGACATGAAATGATACATTGTTTCCACACATTTAACCATGTAATTTCATGTATTTTTATATATGTTTGAAACATACAATTACATGAGTATATGTGTGCTAAATTTCAGACATGTAGGGGTTAATTAAAGGTGTAAATTCGTTAAAAAAAAATGCGTGGGCTCCCGCTGTATTTTCTCCACCAGACAGACAAAGCAAGCGAGTGGGGCAGATAATAATAGCCTAGGGAGGGTACATTTGTTTTGTGCCCCCCCCTGGCTACTAACATCTGCCCCCAGACACCCCAGAAAGGGCAAATCTATAATTAGATTCGCCCTTTCTGGCACTTTGCCCGTCTATTCCCATTGCCCTGTAGCGGTGGCGAATGGGTTAATAAGGGGTTAAAATGACCTTGCAATTGAAAGGTCACTTTAAGCCAGGTTAATAATTGATAGCTGTCAATTAGGCAACTATCAATTATTAATCCTATTGTATGAAAGAAAAATCAAACACACACACTTTAATAAAAAATAAGTTTAATTAAATAATCACACAGTTTTTGACCATATTTTATTTTCCTGCTAAAACCATTTCCTGTAATAAAAGTAAAATAAAAAAGCAAAATTATACTTACCAATCCGATGTACAGTCAGGTCCCACGGTGTAATCCATCAGAAAGGGTTAACAGGTTACAGGTCGCAGAGAGCTAATAATGCTGTCTCAGACCTGTATTCCCCTGAATGAATAAGTTCCTCTACCACAGAAAGTAGAGGAATAGATTCATGAATGGAGCTTAATTGATTTCTTGCCAATTTAACTGTAGTGACCTGACCTAAAGGGAAAGTGGACACAATCAATTAAGCTTCATTCATGAAACACATCCTCTCCTGTCGCCAGGAGAGGAACTTATTCATTCATGAGCTTTGAGCTGAGCATGCAGGATTACTTGCACTGCTTGGCTCAAAGCTAGTTAACCCTTTGTGAAGGATTACAGCGTGGGACGTGACAGATCGGCGGAATAGGTAAGAATAATGTTGTTTTATTTCTTTTTCTTTATTTTAGGAGATCAATGGCTTCGCACGGATTTAGTGTAAAATAAAATATGGTCAAAAAAATGTGTTTTTATTTCATTAAAATTATTTATTCTTAAAGTGTGTGTGTTTTTTTATTTACTTCAATAGGATTAATAATTGATAGTTGTCTAATTGACAGCTATCAATCATTAACCTGCCTTAAGGTCACCTTTCAATTGCAAGGTGACAGTAAGGTGAGATTAACCCATTCGCCACCGCTACAGGGCAATGGGAATAGACGGGCAAAGTGCCAGAAAGGGCGAATCTAATTATAGATTTGCCCTTTCTGGGGTGTCTGGGGGCAGATGTTAGTAGCCAGGGGGGGCACAAAAAAATGCACCCTCCCTGGGCTATTATTATCTGCCCCCACTCGCTTTGCTTTGTCTGTCTGGTGGAGAAAATACAGCGGGAGCCCACACATTTTTTTTCAACGAAATTACACCTTTAATTAACCCCTACATGTCTGAAATTTTGCACAAATACACTCATGTAATTGTATGTTTCAAACATATATAAAAATACATGAAATTACATGGTTAAATGTGTGGAAACAATGTATCATTTCATGTCGGCTTCTGTGATTTCACAAAACCCGGCAATTGAATTAGCGGCTATTACAGTATGTAGAAGTCTAGGAACTATAAATATATGTATATATACATGTCACAATGACATGTATATATATATATGTATGTGTTCTATGTGTATATATCTATTCTTTCTAGTCTTTATTAAAGCTGTCAGTGTGATTTTACAGTATAGGCGGGGATGAATTGCCGGCTTTTCTAAAGGACACCGATGCGATTTCATCGCAAGTCACACAGTGTGGTCCGTTTGTAATCAGATTTTTCATCGCTCCCATAGACTTGCATTGGCGATTGTCGACCGACAATCGGTGACAATCGCAGCATGCTGCGATTGTACACGGACGTTTAAAACGGACCACAAAAAATCTGATACTGGGAGCTGCTCCATAGATTAACATAGGTCCGACTGCAATGCGATATTTCATCGCATTGCAGTCGTCCGATTTTGTCGCCAGTGCGACTCCGGCCTTAGATAGCAAAGGACATGAAAAGACATGGTTAACCCTATGTACACCAAGTGTCATTTCATGTCACCCGACATGAAATGACACTTGGTGTACATAGGGTTAACCATGTCTTTTCATGTCCTTTGCTATCTAATTTGCACAAACAATTAAATCAGACTATGTGTGCAAAATTTCACACCTGTAGGGGTTAATTAAAGGTGTAAATTCGTTGTAAAAAAAACGGACTTTTTTGCTACGAATTTACACCTTTAATTAACCCCTACAGGTGTGAAATTTTGCACACATAGTCTGATTTAATTGTTTGTGCAAATTAGATAGCAAAGGACATGAAAAGACATGGTTAACCCTATGTACACCAAGTGTCATTTCATGTCGGGTTCTGCATTTTCACAAAAGCCGGCAATTGAATTAGCGGCTATTATACTATGTAGAAGTGTATGAACTACAAATATAAATATATATATATATGTGTCACAAATTCAATGACATGTATATATATATATGAGGTGTAAAATTGCTGAAAAAAAATGCGTGGGCTCCCGCCCTATTTTCGCAACCAGACAGACAAAGCCAGTGAGTGGGGGCAGATAATAATAGCCCAGAGAGGGACCATTATTTTTGCCCCCCCCGGCTACTAACATCTGCCCCCAGACACCCCAGGAAAGACAAATCTATAATTAGATTCGCCCTTTCTGGCACTTTGCCCGTCTATTCCCATTGCCCTGTAGCGGTGGCGAATGGGTTAATATGGGGTTAAAGCCACCTTGCTATTGAAAGGTGACCTTAAGCCAGGTTAATAATTGAGAGCTGTCAATTAGACAACTATCAATTATTAATCCTATTGCATGAAATAAAAATAAAACACACACACTTTAATTAAAAATCATTTTAATGAAATAAAGACACATGTTTTTGACCATCTTTTATTTACTGCAAAAACCATTTCCTGTAATAAAAATAAAATAAAAAAGCAAAATTATTCTTACCTATCCCATGCACAGTCAGGTCCCACGGTGTAATCCTTCAGAAAGGGTTAATGTTTACTGCAGGGACCGCAGCTAATGCTGCAGCCTCACAGTAAACCCCAAATGAATGAGTTCCTCTCCTGCCTGACAGGAGAGTAAAGGCTGGGTGTCACATAACGATACACCAGCGATCCCGACAACGATATGCACTTGTCAGGATCGCTGGTGTATCGCTACATGATCGCTGCTGAGCTGCCAAACAGGCAGCGATCTGGGACAGCGACACTGCGGGTAACATCGCTTAAGGGCCCGTCTCACATAGCGATATCGCTACCGAGATCGCTGCTGAGTCACTAGTTTTGTGACGCAGCAGCGAGCTCACCAGCGATATCGCTGTGTGTGACATTCAGCGACGATCAGCCCCCTGCCGGGTATCGCTGATCGTCGCAGAAATGTCAGGACCTTTTTTTGATCGCTGGTTTCCCTCTGACAGGCACGCATCGCTGCGTGTGACAGGCGGAGACCAGCGATCCGCTGGTAACCAAGGTACACAGCGGGTTTCCAGGCACCGCGCAGCGCTTGGAAACCCGCTGTGTACCTTGGATACCAGCTCCCTGCATCAGGGCGCTGGTATCCAAGGTACACAGCGGGTTTCTAGGCACAGCCCCGCGCCTGGAAACCCGCTGTGTACCTTGGTTACCAGCGGATCGCTGGTCTCCCGCCTGTCACACGCAGCAATGTGTGCCTGTCAGCGGGAAACCAGCGATCAAAGGTCCTGACATTTCAGCGACGATCAGCGATACCCGGCAGGGGGGCTGATCGTCGCTGAATGTCACACACAGCGATATCGCTGGTGAGCTTGCTGCTGCGTCACAAAACTAGTGACTCAGCAGCGATCTCGGTAGCGATATCGCTATGTGAGACGGGCCCTTAAGTGGAAAGCTTAATTGATTGCTTTCCACTTTCACTTCAGGTCAGCCAGGGACACAATCAGTGACGTCAGAGGGAACTGATTAACAAAAATAGGGGTTCCCTTCGAAAAAAAAATGGCGTGGGGTCCCCCCTATTTTTGTTAACCAGCCAGATGAAGCAGACCGCTGAGGCCTGGATTTTCAGGCTGTTAAGGAGCCAAGATCCATGGACCTTGCCAGCCTGATAATACCAGGCCACAGCAGTCTGTATATCTTGGCTGATTAACAAAAATAGGGGATCCCCTCGAAAAAAATTGGCGTGGGGTCCCCCCTATTTTTGTTAACCAGCCAGATGAAGAAAACCGCTGAGGCCTGGATTTTCAGGCTGTTAAGGAGCCAAGATCCATGGACCTTGCCAGCCTGATAATACCAGGCCACAGCAGTCTGTATATCTTGGCTGATTAACAAAAATAGGGGATCCCCTCGAAAAAAATTGGCGTGGGGTCCCCCCTATTTTTGTTAACCAGCCAGATGAAGCAGACCGCTGAGGCCTGGATTTTCAGGCTGTTAAGGAGCCAAGATCCATGGACCTTGCCAGCCTGATAATACCAGGCCACAGCAGTCTGCATATCTTGGCTGATTAACAAAAATAGGGGATCCCCTTGAAAAAAATTGGCGTGGGGTCCCCCCTATTTTTGTTAACCAGCCAGATGAAGCAGACCGCTGAGGCCTGGTTTTTCAGGCTGGTAAGGATCCAATATCCATGGACCTTGCAAGCCTGATAATACCAGGCCACAGCAGTCTGCTTAGCTTGGCTGGTTAACAAAAATAGGGGATCCCCTCGAAAAAAAACGGCGTGGGGATCCCCCCTATTTTTGTTAACCAGCCAAGTAAAATGCAGACTGCTGCGGCCTGGTATTAAAAGACTGTCAAGGCCCATGGATTTTGGCCCTCAACAGCCTGATAATACCAGGCTACAGCAGCCCCACATTTGGCGCATCAAAAGATGTGCCAATTGTGGCACTTTACCCGGCTCTTCCCACTTGCCCTGTAGCGGTGGCAAGCGGGGTAATAAGGGGTTAATGTCACCGTTGATTGCACGGTGACAATAAGCCCGGTTAATAATGGAGAGGCGTCAATAAGACACCGATCCATTATTAATCCCAAAGTTATTAAATGCATAAAAAAAGACAAAGCAAGAAAAAAGTATTTTAATGAAATAAAAGAGACAACACAGTTTTCATTTCTTTTATTGTACTCTCATTCCTGCGACGCCATCGATCTCCTGTAAAAAAAGAGGGTTCTGCATTTTCACAAAAGCCGGCAATTGAATTAGCGGCTATTATACTATGTAGAAGTGTATGAACTATAAATATAAATATATATATATGTGTCACAAATTTAATGACATGTATATATATATGAGGTGTAAAATTGCTGAAAAAAAATGCGTGGGCTCCCGCCCTATTTTCGCAACCAGACAGACAAAGCCAGTGAGTGGGGGCAGATAATAATAGCCCAGAGAGGGACCATTATTTTTGCCCCCCCCCGGCTACTAACATCTGCCCCCAGACACCCCAGAAAGGGCAAATCTCTAATTAGATTTGCCCTTTCTGGCACTTTGCCCGTCTATTCCCATTGCCCTGTAGCGGTGGCGAATGGGTTAATAAGGGTTAAAATGACCTTGCAATTGAAAGGTCACTTTAAGCCAGGTTAATAATTGAGAGCTGTCAGTTAGACAACTATCAATTATTAATCCTATTGTATGAAGAAAAAATCAAACACACACTTTAATAAAAAAGTTTAATGAAATAATCACACAGTTTTTGACCATATTTTATTTTCTTGCTAAAACCATTTCCTGTAATAAAAATAAAATAATAAAGCAAAATTATTCTTACCAATCCGATGTACAGTCAGGTCCCACGGTGTAATCCATCAGAAAGGGTTAATGTTTACTGCAGGGACCGCAGCTAATGCTGCAGCCTCACAGTAAACCCCCAAATGAATGAGTTCCTCTCCTGGCTGACAGAGAGGAAGTGGAAAGCTTAATTGATTGCTTTCCACTTTCACTTCAGGTCAGCCAGGGACACAATCAGTGACGTCAGAGGGAACTGGTTAACAAAAATAGGGGATCCCCTCGAAAAAAATTGGCGTGGGGTCCCCCCTATTTTTGTTAACCAGCCAGATGAAGCAGACCGCTGAGGCCTGGATTTTCAGGCTGTTAAGGAGCCAAGATCCATGGACCTTGCCAGCCTGATAATACCAGGCCACAGCAGTCTGCATATCTTGGCTGATTAACAAAAATAGGGGATCCCCTCGAAAAAAATTGGCGTGGGGTCCCCCCTATTTTTGTTAACCAGCCAGATGAAGCAGACCGCTGAGGCCTGGTTTTTCAGGCTGGTAAGGATCCAATATCCATAGACCTTGCAAGCCTGATAATACCAGGCCACAGCAGTCTGCTTAGCTTGGCTGGTTAACAAAAATAGGGGATCCCCTCGAAAAAAAAATGGCGTAGGGGTCCCCCTATTTTTGTTAACCAGCCAAGTAAAATGCAGACTGCTGCGGCCTGGTATTAAAAGACTGTCAAGGCCCATGGATTTTGGCCCTCAACAGCCTGATAATACCAGGCTACAGCAGCCCCACATTTGGCGCATCAAAAGATGTGCCAATTGTGGCACTTTACCCGGCTCTTCCCACTTGCCCTGTAGCGGTGGCAAGCGGGGTAATAAGGGGTTATTGTCACCGTTGATTGCACGGTGACAATAAGCCCGGTTAATAATGGATAGGCGTCAATAAGACACCGATCCATTATTAATCCCAAAGTTATTAAATGTATAAAAAAAAGACACAGCAAGAAAAAAGTCTTTTAATGAAATAAAAGAGACAACACAGTTTTCATTACTTTTATTACTCTCTCATTCCTGCGACGCCATCGATCTCCTGTAAAAAAAGAAAAAAAACAAACCAACAGTATACCACCTGTCCGACGCAGTCCATAACGATAGTCCCACGACGATCCAGCTCTGCTACATCGCAATGACAGGCAGAGCCTGTCATTGCAACGCAGCACAGCTGATTACCTGCTTCCCCGGCGGTGACGTCATCGGACTGACTGCTTTACGGCCGGGATTACCCAGCAGTCACTGCAGTTATCGCGAGAAACTGCATGTGACCGCCGGGGAAAGAAGATGGCGGCCATGAAGCAGTGCAGGACGTGACCGCCGGAGATCTTCTGCCGGGTAAGTGCCGCTGACTCCTGACAGACCCGACCGACGGACACTGACAGTGACAGTGACAATCCCGATTCCGGTATCCGATAAGACGAAAATATCGGAACTCGGAATCGGAATTCCGATACAGCTAATATCGGCCGATACCCGATATTTGCAGTATCGGAATGCTCAACACTACTAAAGGGTAATCCATGTAAGTACTCAAAGCTGAGATCTGTACTTTAAGTGTACTAGGTCTAAGACCCATATTAAACCCTGTTTGAAGAAAATCCAGTACTCGCGGAACATCCGGGACTCTGGCTACAACATCAGACCTGCCACCTTCCAGACAAAACTTCTTCCAGATCTTATAATATATTGCTGAAGTTACAGGTTTTCTGCTGGCCTGAATCGTTGTTATCACTTGATCTGAAAGACCACGAGCTTTCAGAATGTCCCGTTCAGGATCCAGGCTGACAGGTGCAATCTTTCTGGGTCCTGGTGTAGAACTGGTCCCTGGTGCACTATGTCCTTCCACTGGGGAAGCTCGATTGGATCCTCTCTGGTCATGGCCCCCAGTATAGGAAACCAGCTCCTTCTTGGCCAGAACGGAACTATTAGTACCACTGACGCACCGTCTTCCCTTATCTTCCTCAGAACTGCTGGTATCAATGCTATTGGTGGGAATGCATAATTTAGAGGTTCGTTCCACCTCTGACTCAAAGCATCTACTCCTTCCGGATTGTCTGCTGGGTTCAGTGAAAAAAACCTTGGTAGTTTTGCATTTTTTCTTGTAGCAAATAGATCCACTTGAGGTGTCCCCCAACATTGACATAATAACCGGAAGACCTTCTGGTTTAACTCCCACTCTGTCGGATAGATCTTCTGTCTGCTCAAGTAATCTGCCACTAGGTTTTGTGAACCCTCCAGATGAACTGCAGTTATGGAAAGGATCGTTCGTTCTGCCCATACAAATATCTTCTCTGCAAGATCTTGCAGTGTTCTGTATCGAGAGCCTCCTTGATGTTTGATGAAAGCTACTGCTGTCATGTTGTCCGATAGGATCTTGACGTGCTGGTTTCTTAAACAGTCCTGATTTCTTCTTAAGGATTCCCAGATCGCATACAACTCTCGATAATTTGATGACATTCGTCTGATTTTCTCTGGCCATCTGCCTTGCAGAAACTTCCCTTCTAGATGGGCTCCCCACCCCCATGCACTTGCATCTGTAGTTATTACTATATATGGGGATGGAATCCAAAGAACTCCTCTTCTGAGATTTTTGCTTTGTGCCCACCAAACTAACGACCTCTTTGCTCTTGCCGAGAGATGGATCCTTTTGTCTAGGGATGACTGATGACGATCCCAGCATGATAATACTTCTCTTTGTAGGGGTCTTGAATGAGCTTGAGCCCACCTGACACATGGTATACATGATGTCATTACTCCCAGCATTTGCATAGCTTTTCGAATGGTAACTCGGTTCTTTACCATCTCTATCACTTTCTTTTTCAAAGATCTTTGCTTGACCTCTGGCAGAAAAGCTGTTCTGGCTCTTGAATCGAGGAGTACTCCTAAAAATATTCTTTTTGTACTGGGAGTTAGGTGAGATTTCTCTCGATTTATCACCCAACCCAGAAATTCTAGTACCGCCATTGTTCGCTCTGTATGGTAATTTAGAATTTCTGCTGATTGAGCCACCAACAGAAAGTCGTCCAAGTAAGGTATTACTACAATTCTTGGTTTCTTAAATAGGCTACTACCTCTGATATTAGTTTCGTAAAAACTCTGGGAGCAGAAGCTAGTCCGAATGGCAGACCCTGAAACTGGAAGTGGCAGGTGGATCTTGGTAGGCTTACAACAAATCTTAGAAGTTCCTGCGAGTCTGGATGGATGGGCACCTGATAGTAGGCATTTTTTAAGTCTAGGGTACACATTACCGAATTTTTGTCTATCAATGGAATTGTTGACTTTATAGATTCCATTCTGAATCTTTTGTAGCGAACATACTTGTTCAGCGGTTTTAGATTTAGAATCGTTCTTGACTCTCCTGACGGTTTCATTATTGGAAAGAGAGAGGAATAGTGGCCCGACTTTTCCTCTGACCCAACAACTGGCACAATGACTTTTGAAGAGATTAAGTCTTGGATGTCCTGAAACATTCCCCAATTTCCCTGAATCACAGTGGGAGAAATGTATCTCTGGGGCGGATAGGCTACCAGTTCTATTCTGTAACCTTCCTTTATAGTTTGTAGGACCCACTCGTTTTTGGTGATCTTTTCCCAGTTCTCCGCCGAGAACAAAAGTCGGCCCCCTATGTGCCTGGCGTCATTGCTTTCTAGATTTTGAGGAAGATCCAAACAGTGAGCTCCTATTTCCTCTATTTTGAGTATAGGAACCCTTATATGTTCCCCTGCTAGGTCTACCTGTGTCCCTATAAAACGGTTGTCTACGGAAGGCTGGTTTCTTCCGAAAGGATTGAAACTTTTTAGGCTTCTCCTCTGGAAATCCTTTTTTACTATCTGAGGCCTCCAGAATATCATCCAATGCCTGACCAAATACCTTTGATCCTGTAAATGGTAATGAACATAATTTATTTTTAGAGGCATTATCCCCCGACCAGGATTTCAACCAAATAGCCCTCCGGACTGCATTGGATAAAGAGCTATTTCTGGCAGAAAACCTGACTGACTCAGCCGAGGTATCAGCCAGAAAGGCTGTAGCTGACTTAATGAGAGGAAGAGATTCTAAAATTTCAGCTCTAGGGGTTCTATTAGCCAGTTGATCCTCCAACTGACTCATCCAGAAACACATAGACCTAGCTACCGAAGTAGCCGCAATATTGGTCCTTATTAAGGCCGCTGAAGATTCCCAGGCCCGCTTAAGGAGGATGTCAGCCTTGCGATCCATAGGATCTTTAAGACTTGAAGAGTCCTCAAAAGGAATCGAAGTCTTTTTAGCCACTTTTGCAATTGGCACATCCACTCTAGGTGTTTCTTCCCACATCTTTGATTCCTCAGGATCAAAAGGAAGACGGTTTTTAAAGTCACGTGACATTACCAGTCTTCGCTCTGCGTCCTTCCATTCACAGAGTATCATGGTTTTTATATGGTCACTAATAGGAAAAACTTTATCAATCTGAGCTGTAAGACCTCCAAACATCAAATCCTGTCTGGATTGGGGTCGTGGTACATCTTCCACATGCATAGTACTTCTTACAGCCTGGACCAAATCCTCCGTATCTTCCACAGGGAACAGGTACCTCCTGGCCCTTTCTTGGACTTCCGTCTGAACTTCACCTTCTTCTTGCTCCGAGTACTCCACGTTTTCTTCTGATTCCAGATCCGGCTCCTCTTCCAACTCCATCCTTGGCCTTTTACGGCTTGGACCCTGACTAGTGGGCTGCTGTTGTGTAGCTGATAATGATGCCTACACTTCTTCCTTAATCAGGATCCTTAAGTCTGATAATAACGAAGATCTTTCTTGCTCCAAGACTGCTGCTGTACAAGTACAACAGACCGCTTTTTTTTTAAGCGTCAGGAAGCTTCGTCTGACATGTAGAACAGCGATTAGATTTCGCCGAGGCTTTGCCTCTCTTCACTGTCTGCAAAGGTGTAGATGAAGTATCCTTGTCCTAATTAATACAACAATATGTATACTTAGGATCGAGTCTTTTTGCGCCATGCGCACTTACCTATGCCTCCTCTCTGGATTTCTCAGACTCCATGTCCATCCGCAGAAAAGGTTTACTTTGCTGCCTTGGGACTACTATGGTAGCTGCTGCACAAACTCTGTTACCAGATTAGCGATCAGCATTCAAACGCTACCTTCGCGCTCTTTTATAGCGTTCAGCGACGTCTTTAGCGCCGCCCATACTGCGTTCCACCTGGAACGCAAAAACCAACACTACGCGCTTTCCATACCTTTTTTGCGTTCTACTTCCGAACGCATGAAGTTTTGCGATACCTCTGAGACGCTTTCCGACTCCTGCGTTCGATTCCGGAACGCCCGCTGACCACACATTTTCGCGTCACCGGAAGTGACGCTCAGTTTCCGGTTGAGGCCTGTTCAGCGTTCCTCCCTGGACCAGGAGGAAGACGCCTGAGCCAAGAGCCTCCCAACGGAAGGAGCGGCTCTTACCCGGGAGCTCATCCGCCCCCGGTCTTTGGAGCAGAGGGACTCCCAAGGAGGGAGTTTCGGCTCTGGACCTCTTGACAGGGGGAAGGATTTGGACGAACCGCACGATCCCCCTGGGCCCGGTAAGTTACTGCGTCCTCGCAGCGATCTCTCGTGTGTCCCTCCATGCAGGGACAGGAAAAACACTGAGGTATTGGGGGAGGAGTGGGACCTTTTAACCTCTCGTGTGCTTCCTGTCCCTGTAAGGAGGAGGAGGACGTCCTCCATAGTGCTGTCAGGTGGACGTCCTGGAAAAAGGCGGTTTCCATTGTGACAATAGTATAAGCACCCACTGTAGGACTGTGTGATTCTGTAACTGCGGACGGCTTGCGTCCTGTCAACTTACATTTTCATGGGTGCGTTCTTCTACCCGTCCGGGTCCAGTACCGTCAAGTGGTTCTCCCCAGTGCCTTTGGCCTAGGTGCCTCCATCTCCGTATCCGAGTTCCAGCAACGTCTGCTGGTCCTTGGTAGTGCTTTGGAGCACAGGTACCTCCTGCTTAGTAACCGTGTCACAGTAACGTCAGCTGGTACTCGGTTGTGACATTGCCTCTTTTCCTTCTGCTACCCGTCCGGGGTCCAGTACCGTCAAGTGGTTCTCCCCAGTGCCTTTGGCCTAGGTGCCTCCATCTCCGTATCCGAGTTCCAGCAACGTCTGCTGGTCCTTGGTAGTGCTTTGGAGCACAGGTACCTCCTGCTTAGTAACCGTGTCACAGTAACGTCAGCTGGTACTCGGTTGTGACATTGCCTCTTTTCCTTCTGCTACCCGTCCGGGGTCCAGTACCGTCAAGTGGTTCTCCCCAGTGCCTTTGGCCTAGGTGCCTCCATCTCCGTATCCGAGTTCCAGCAACGTCTGCTGGTCCTTGGTAGTGCTTTGGAGCACAGGTACCTCCTGCTTAGTAACGGTGTCACAGTAACGTCAGCTGGTACTCGGTTGTGACATTGCCTCTTTTCCTTCTGCTACCCGTCCGGGGTCCAGCACAGTCAGCTGGTCCTTGTTACTTCCATTGTCTCTTGCTCCATCTGATACCCGTCAGGGTTCCAGTAACGTCAGCTGTTTCTCGGAAATTAGACGACATTAAAGACCACCCAGAAGAAGATGACGACAACAAGGACGACGAGCATGAAGCCAACCAGCCTGAACACCATCACAAAGAAAAAATAAAAGATTACCAAGAAGAAGATCACCAACAGGACAAAGAAGGTTAAGACAAACTACAAGATACAGAACAAGAGACAGAAGAACAATAAGCAGAAGATCAAAAAGCAGAAGAACATGAAGTATAAGACCAAAATGAAGAGCAAAATATATGCTCTAAATTCTAAGCAGAAGAAGACTAAGCAGTGTATGGGGGTGAGTCCGTTCCTCCTCGTGGTGCCCCTGGAAAATGCCTGCTGCTGCTGCAGGCTAAACTGAACACGGACAAATACTGTTGTAATTTAAATCTTTTGTGACAGCAAGAACGGAAGGATGAACAATTCATACTTTTACAGATTACAAGTACAGGAATCTCTGTCACAAATAAGAATATGATGAAGAAGATGAAGAGGAAGAAGATGAAGAATTTGAATATGAAGAAGATTAATTAGTTTAATAATAACAATATGAGTAATGTAAACAAAAAACATGAATAGCAAGAAGTTTAAGAAGAAGATTAAGAAGGTGAAGATGAAGAATAATTTGATGAGAAAGATGATGCTGCTGCTGAAGATTATGAAGGAGAAAGTGTGGCACTGGCAAAAGTTAAAAAGGTGAAGAGCATGGAAGTTGTGAAACATACATATTTGCCAAAATAGAAAAAAGGTTAACAACATTGTCAATTTGTTAGTCAATCCAAACGTATTTCCAAAAAAAAATATATTAATGCTATTCCAATGCATTGGGTTAAACATGTATGCCTTTATTGTCTCCTCAACCTCCCCCAATACATTCTACATTAGTCTTTGTTGTTTTCCTTCATGTACAATTAACCAACAAGGCAAGAATGGTTTTTTTTAATTTCGATATTTTGTTCCCATAGACTTACATGGGACTTCCGGTATCGAAATCGGATATCGACGATATTTAGTGCTATCGGCGATACAATTTCGATACGATATTTTTAGATATCGAGCAATATCGCTCAACACTACTCTTGACCTGACGAAGGGCTACCGGCAGATCCCCATGTCCCAGATGGCTAAAGAGAAGACGGCTTTCTCAACACCGGATCGCTGTTTTCAATACACGCGGATGCCGTTCGGACTACAGGGGGCCCCAGCCACTTTCCAGAGGGCTATGGATCGGATCCTAGCCCACATAAGAAGTATGCCGCAGCCTACCTCGACGACATTGTGGTCTTTAGCTCAGACTGGGCTAGTCACCTACCTAAACTACAGGCCGTTTTGGACGCGCTAAGGAAAGCAGGATTTACCATAAATCCGAGAAAGTGTGCCATCGGAAAAGAGGAGGCCAAGTACCTGGGCTATGTTGTTGGGAGAGGCGAAATAAAGCCGCAGATCAAGAAAGTGGAGGCAATTCAAACCTGGCCACAACCGCTCTCAAAGAAGCAGGTGAAAGCATTCCTGGGAATGGTGGGATACTACCGGCGGTTTATCCCGAATTTCGCCACGATTGCCGCCCCACTAACAGATCTTCTAAAAGGCACCAAATCAACCATAGTGAAATGGACGGAAGAAACGGAGACCGCGTTTCAAAAGCTGAAGCTAACACTGTGCAAACAGCCTGTCCTGGTCGCGCCAGACTTTAAGAAAGAATTTGTGGTCCAGACTGACGCATCAGAGGTTGGTCTAGGGGCCGTACTCTCCCAAGAAATAAATGGGGAAGAACATCCCATTCTCTATCTAAGCCGAAAGCTGTCCTCCTGCGAGAAGAACTACGCCATAGTAGAGAAAGAGTGTCTAGCCATAAAATGGGCCGTGGATACACTGAAATATTACCTACTAGGCCGGAAGTTTAAATTAGTATCAGACCATGCCCCGTTGAGGTGGTTGAGGGAAAAGAGGGGAAAAAATGCTAGGGTAACTAGATGGTTCCTAGAGCTTCAAGAATTTAACTTTCACGTGGAGCATAGGCCAGGGAAGTTACATGGGAATGCAGATGCCCTCTCTAGGATTCCCTGTCTGGTGTCAGAAGGTGCCCAAACCCCCGGTTTGGGCAGAGGGGGGGAATATGTGACAGTGTCACTGGTTTTATATGTGAAGGGAGGTATGTGTCACACAGGATGCTCTCCTGTGTGAACTAAGACCTGCTTTATTTATCTGCCAGCATGTTATATGCTGGTAGGTTTACTCTGTTAAAGGGTGTGGCTGAGCAATGTATAAAAGCTCAGTCCTGTTTTTTTTTCTCTGGTGTGGTCTGGAGAGGAAAGTCTCCAGACAGGATAGTGGAAGCTGCAGAGCTTTCCACAAGGACTTTAGCAGTGCAGTTTATGCTACCGAGAGCGGGCGGAACCCACTCACCTATGGACTGAGTTATTGTTTGTTTTTTTATGTTTTTCCCGTTTAACCCAGAGGGTTCATGTTTACTTTTCCTGCGAAACCTGCGTGAGTTTATGGCTGATAATAAACCAGCAGAAAGAAAACCCAGAGAACGTGTGTCCGGAGTCTGCCTTCAGGAGAGCCGAGCGAGTCGTCTTACCACACAGGGTACATTGTGGCTTCATCCTGGGTAAGGCAAAACTAACTCCGAAACCCGCACTGCCTATACCAAGGCTTGAACTTTGCGCTGCTGCACTGGCAGTAGAAATTGCAGAAGTTATAAGGGATGAATTGGACATTGCTATTGACTCATTTATATTCTACACAGACAGTAGAGTGGTGCTTGGTTACATATGCAATCAAATAAAACAATTCTACACTTATGTCATCAATAGGGTAGAACGAATCAGAGCATTTTCTATTTCTGACAGTGGCATCATATCCCCACTGATCTGAACCCGGCCGACAGAGGAACAAGACTTACAGCTGCAACTAAACTTAATGACAACACGTGGCTGTCGCCTCCAAGTTTCCTGCACAAAGACCCTTCTTCAAAGGACATCAGCAACACTGCTGCAAGGGGGGCAGATGCTAGAAAGTATGGGCTGCTGGTAGGTGCAGCAGATGCTAGAATGGATGGGCTGCTGGTAGGGGGGCAGATACTAGAATGGATGGGCTGGTGGTAGGGGGGGCAGATGCTAGAATTGATGGGCTGCTGGTAGGGGGGCAGATGCTAGAATGAATAGGCTGCTGGTAGGGGGGCAGATGCTAGAATGGATGGGCTGCTGGTGGGGGGGCCATCCATTCTAGCATCTGCGCCCTACCAGCAGCCCATCCATTCTAGCATCTGTGCCCTACCAGCAACCCATCCATTCTAGCACCTGCACCCTACCAGCAGCCCATCCATTCTAGCATTTGCCCCCTACCAGCAGCCCATCTATTCTAGCATCTGTGCCCTACCAGCAGCCCATCCTTTCAAGCATCTGCCCCCTTCCTGCAGCCCATCCATTCTATCATCTACCATCCTACCAGGAGCCCATACATTCTAGCATCAGCACTCTACCAGCAGGCCTTCCATTCTAGCTTCTGCCCTCTACCAGGAACCCATGCATTAAAGCATCTGCCCCCACACCAGCAGCCCATCCATTCTAGCATCTGTGCCCTACCAGCAGCCCATCCATTTAAGCATCTGCCCCCTACCTGCAGCCCATCCATTCTATCATCTGCCATCCTACCAGTAGCCCATCTATTCTAGCATCAGCCCTTTACCAGCAGGCATTCCATACTAGCTTCTGCCCCTCTACCAGGAGCCCATCCATTAAAGCATCTGCCTCCTACCAGCAGCCCATGCATTCTAGCATCTGCCCCCTACCAGCAGCCAATCCAGTTTAGCATCTGGCCCCCCCTACCAGTAGCCCATCCAGTCTAGCAATTGGCCCCCCTACCAGAAGCCCATCCAGACTAGCATCTGGCCACTCTACCAGCAGCCCATCCAGTCTAGATCCAGGACCCCTACCAGCAGCCCATCCACTCTAGCACCTGGCTCTCCTACCAGCAGCCCATTCAATCTAGCACCTGGCCCCCCTAACAGCAGTCCATCCAGTATAGTACCTGGCCCCACTACCAGCAACCCATCCAGTCTAGCACCTGGCCCCCCTACCAGCAGCCCCATCAGTCTAGCACCAGCGCCCACTCCAGCAGCCCAGCCAGTCTAGCACCTGGCCCCCCTACCAGCAGCCCATCCAGTTTAGCATCTGGCCCCCCTACCAGCTGCCCATCCAGTCTAGCATCTGGACTCCCTACCAGCAGCCCATCCAGTCTAGCTCCTGGCCCCCCTGCCAGCAGCCTATCCATTCTAGCATCTGCCCCCCTACCAGCAGCTCATCCAGTCTAGTGTCTGGCCCCCCTACCAGCAGCCCATCCAGTTTAGCAAACGGCCCCCCTACGAGTAGCCCATCCAGTCTAGCATCTGTCCCCCATACCAGCAGCCTATCCAGTCTAGCATCTGGCCCACCTACCAGCAGCCCATCCAGTCTAGCACCTAGACCCTCTAAGAGCAGCCCATCCAGTCTAGCATCTGGCCTTCCTACCAGCAGCCCATTCAGTCTAGCATCTGGCCCCTACCAGCAGCCCATCCAGTCTAGCACCTGACCCCCCCTACCAGTAGCCCATCCAGTCTAGCATCTGGCCCCCCTACCAGCAGCCCATCCAGTCTAGCATCTGGCCCCCCCTACCAGCAGCCCATACAGTCTATCATCTGCCCACCCCTACCAGCAGCCCATCCAGTCAAGCATCTGGCCCCCCTACCAGCAGCGCATCCAGTCTAGCATCTGGCCCCCCTACCAGCAGCCCATCCAGTCTAGCATCTGGACCCTAGAATGGATGGGCTGCTGGTAGGGGGCCAGATGCTAGCTGGATGGGTTGCTGGTTGGGAATCCAGATGCTAGACTGGATGGGCTACTGGTAGGGAGTCCAGATGCTAGACTGGATGGGCTGCTGGTAGGAGGGCCAGGTGCTAGACTGGATGGGCTGCTGATAGGGGCCAGATGCTAGACTGGATGGGCTGCTGGTAGGGGGATCAGATGCTAGACTGGTAGGGCTGCAGAAGGGGGGCCAGGTGCTAGACTGGATGGGCTGCTGGTAGGGGGGCCAGGTGCTAGACTGGGTGGGCTGCTGGTAGGGATGACAGGTGCTAGACTGGATTGGCTGCTGGTAGGGGGCCAGGTGCTAGACTGGATGGGCTGCTGGTAGGGGGGCCAGATGCTAGACTGGATGGGCTGCTGGTAGGGGGCCAGATGCTAGACTGGATGGGCTGCTGGTAGGAGGACCAGATGCTAGACTGGATGTGTTGCTGGTAGGGGGGCCAGGTGCTAGACTGGATGGGCTGCTGGTAGGGGGGACTGGTGCTAGACTGGATGGGCTGCTGGTAGGGGGGCCAGGTGCTAGACTGGATGGGCTGCTGGTAGGGGGCCAGGTGCTAGACTGGATGGGCTGCTGGTAGGGGGGGACAGGTGCTAGACTCGATGGGCTGCTGGTAGGGGGGCCAGGTGCTAGACTGGATAGGCTGCTGGTAGGGGGGCCAGAGGCTAGACTTGATGGGATGCTGGTAGAGCGGCCAGATGCTATACTGTAAGGGCTTCTGGTAGGGGGCCAGATGCTATACTGGATGGGCTTCTGGTAGGAGATCAGATGCTAGACTGGATGGGCTGCTGGTAGGGGGGGCCAGATGCTAGACTGGATGTGCTGCTTGAAGGGGGGCTAGATGCTAGACTGGATGGGCTGCTAGTAGGGGGCTAGATGCTAGACTGGATGGGCTGCTGGTAGGGGGGCCATATGGTAGACTAGATGGGCTGCTGGTAGGGGGGCCAGGTGCTAGAGTGGATGGGTTGCTGGTAGGGTGGCCAGGTGCTAGACTGGATGGGCTGCTGGTAGGGGGGCCAGATGCTAGACTGGATGGGCTTCTGGTAAGGGGGCCAGGTGCTAGACTGGATGGGCTGCTGGTTGGGGGCCAGGTGCTAGACTGGATGGGCTGCTGGTAGGGGGGCCAGATGCTAGACTGGATGGGCTTCTTGTAGGGGGGCCAGATGCTTGACTGGATGGGCTGCTGTTAGGGGGCCAGATGCTAGACTGGATGGGCTGCTGGTAGGGGGGCCAGATGCTTGACTGGATGGGCTGCTGGTAGGGGGACCAGATGCTAGACTGGATGTGTTGCTGGTAGGGAGGCCAGATGCTATACTGGATTGGCTGCTGGTAAGGGGGGGAGATGCTAGACTGGATGGGCTGCTGGAAGGTGGCTAAATGCTAGACTGGATGAGCTGCTGGTAGGTGGGCCAGATGCTAGACTGGATGGGCTGCTGGTTGGGGGCCAGATGCTAGACTGGGTGGGCTGCTGGTAGGGGGACCAGATGCTAGACTGGATGGGCTGCTGGTAGCGGTGCCAGATGCTAGACTGGATGGGTTGCTGGTAGGGGGCCAGATGCTAGACTGGATGGGCTGCCGGTAGGGGGGCCAGATGCTAGACTGGATTTGTTGCTGGTAGGGTGGCCAGATGCTAGAATGGATGGGCTGCTGGTAGGGGGCCAGATGCTAGACTGGGTTGGCTGCTGGTAGGGGGGTCAGGTACTAGACTGGATGGGCTACTGGTAGGGGGCCCAGATGCTAGACTGGATAGGCTGCTGGTAGGGGGCCAGATGCTAGACTGGATGGGCTGCTGGTAGGGGGCCAGATCCAAGACTGGATGGGCTGCTGGTAGGTGGGGCCAGATGCTAGACTTGGATGGTTACTCAAGAATGTCTGAAAGGCCTGGTGTGGGATGCTACAGAGTCCAATACTTTCCCTGGATCTCACTCCAAGCAAGCTCATACTCCATCCAGGGCGACCAACTCCTGAGGCACATTGCAACCTAATCCCTCACACTTAAACAGCCTAGTGACTTTGATCCAGGGGGCCATGCTTCCCAGCAGAGGGATATATGAGCCACCTGGAGTAATAGCAAGTGCAACAACCTACTGTGTATTGTGTAGGAATTTACTCGACTGGTAGGAGCATTCCACTTTTGGAAACATAATACACTTGATCTTAGCCTAAAGTCCTGGTTTATGAATGATACAGTGCCCTTTTTCAGCTTTTTAGATTCTTCTCTAATGGATACTGAACATTGTAGTGTAATTGTCTGCCTCCTTAAATATATACGTAGATTTAGAAGTTATGATACATTTTTGATTGCCAAAACATACATGGCTCTTCAAAATGTGACAGAAGTCACACAAATAAAGCAGCGCAGAAAGAGAGGATTCATGTGGACCCTTCCTGGAGTAGAGGATCCCCAATAAACCATTCCTGTGTCTCAGATGCAGAAAGCCACAGCAAGGCTCAGGGATCTTCGATGCTCTCCCTAGCCCATGCCTGAGGAGAGGCATTTTTGTGCTCCCAGTATACAACCAAATAGCCACTCTAGTGGAGCTGGGAGCCGTGTTTCATGTAGGTTTCTCAGGCCAAAGCTGATCGCACCTTTGACCAGGTTTTTCTAAATGCCAGATGCCATCATGACCAGAAGGACAGGAAGAGGATGGGTGGGTTTGCTCAAGAAAGTCTGAAAGGCCAGGTGCGGGGTGGTACAGAGTCCAATACTTTACCGGGATATCACTCCAAGCAAACTCAGTCTCCCACCTGGGCGACCAACTCCTGGGGCTCATTGCAACCTAACCCCTCAAACTTACACAGCCTAGTTACTTTGATCCTGTGGGGCCATGCTTTCCAACAGATAGATATATGAGCCACCAGGCATACTAGCAAGTGCAACAACCCACTGTGTATTGTGTAGGAATGTACTCGAGAGGTAGGAGCAGGCCACCATGTTGAAAGAGAATACACTTGATCTTAGCCAAAAGTCCTCCTGGTTTATGAATGATACAGTGCCCTTGTTCAGTTTTTTCAATTCTTGTGTAATGGATACTGAGCCTTTGAGCATCATTGTCTGCCTCCTTAAATATATACGGAGATGTTTTATTTTATCATTATACCACATATATGCCTTTAATGTGCTGCTACAGTTCCCTTTTTATTATTAGATTCTTATGTTATCCATACTCAGCCTGTGAGCGTGTCTGTGGGCCTCATTAAATATATACCGAGTTTTAATATTTTTTTCATTTTACTCCATATATTCCTTGGATATGCTGAAACAGTACCCCTTTTTTCTTATTATATGATTGTCTTATCCATACTGAGACATTGAGAGTCTCTGTGTGCCTTCTAAAATATATACGGAGATTTACAATTACCTAGACACTGTATACAGCTGTTGGGTTGTAATACAGTTAACTTTTTCTAATTTTTATCTAATCGATACTGAGCCTGTGAGCGTCTGTCTGTTATTAATGCAATATAGACGTAGAATTACAATGAAAACTACACTGTATAAAGCTGTACGATTCCCAAACATTACCCTTTTAATGCTTTTTATCTTATTGTCTAATCCATACTGAGACTGGAAGCGTCTGTGTCTGACTCCTGATATATATACGTAAAATGTTGTTGATCTCACCTTCATAAAAATTAAACATGCCTGTTGACACGAGGTCCATCTCTGGTATCACACAATCAACAGAGCAAGAGAATTGCGAACAATCCCAAGACCTTTATTATAGGCCAAACGAAAAGATCCATAAACAAACCACCACACTGAGGATACAATAGTAAAGAACATGAATGCAGTTCACTTGGATCGGCAGCCAGGGCAGTGGGATACTCCGTACCGGGCCGGTGTATTGAAGGGATGTGTCACTACGCCAGTGACCTGCTCCATGACACTGGGCATCTAATAAAAGGGGAAATATTTACAGGGGATGATAGAGTTTGTAGTAAGGTATTCGTAACGCCACTTGTGGTGTCTGGTCACAGATGACCAGCGCTGCAGTGCAGATCCTCTGAGACTGATGGTGTGATGCATTACAGTTGGAATAGCTTCCCACAAGTGAAGCTTGTCCCAGGGCAGAGAGATGGTATAGAAAGTAATGGTGCTAAAAGATTGGGCACAGTGGAGTGTGTTTGGCAGGAAGGACTTGAGGAGACACAGTCAGATGCACTTTCCAAAGCCTTACTCACATTTTTTGCTGACAAATTGTCCAGGGCACTGAGTACAGATGCTGCTGGAGTCAGTCGGCCTGAAAGCAATTTGGAATCCCCTTACTTGAGGTGGGATGTGAGTTCTCCTTTGTAGTGCTTTTTTCTGAGGCACTGCCTGCTAGAAGCTCCATCCAAGTTCCTCTCTCTGTCTGTTGTGTAGGTAATAATAATAATAATAATCTTTATTTATATAGCGCCAACATATTCCGCAGCGCTTTACAGTTTAACAGTTTCAAAACATAAGTCATAAGTTACAACGTTAACAATACAATAATTAAAGCAAAATAAGCCGACCCTGCTCGTGAGAGCTTACAATCTACAATGAGGTGGGGGAGATACAAAGTACAGGTGTGTATATACAATGGTGCATTTACAATGATGGTCCAGCCATCTTGAGGGAGTGAGGGATGGATGGAGATAGTGAATGGGCTACACACACACACACACTTACACATAGAATGACTTTGATTAGTGAATGTGATAGGCCACTCTGAACAAATGTGTTTTGAGGGAGCGCCTGAAACCATGCAAATTGTGGATAGTCCTAATTTCTTGGGTAGAGCATTCCAGAGGATTGGCGCAGTGCGGGAGAAGTCTTGGAGTCAGGAGTGGGAGGTACGGATTAGTGCAGAGGTTAGTCGAAAGTCGTTTGCAGAGCGCAGCAGTCGGTTAGGCCGATAGATAGAAATGAGGGAGGAGATGTAGGGGGGTGCTGCACTGTGGAGAGCTTTGTGGGTGAGAACCAGTACTTTGAATTGGATCCTATAATTAATGGGCAGCCAGTGTAAGGACTGGCGAAGAGCGGATGCGTCCGAGTACCGATTAGCCAGATGGATGACCCTGGCTGCTGCATTAAGGATGGATTGGGGAGGGGATAGTCGAGTAATGGGGAGGCCAAGTAATAGAGCGTTGCAGTAGTCCAGGCGGAAGTGGATCAATGCTACAGTGAGGGTTTTTGTTGTTTCCATGGTGAGAAAAGGGCAGATTCTAGAGATGTTGTTTAGGTGTAGATGGCAAGAGCGGGCATAAATTGTAGGTATAAATTCACTCTCATAGCAGACAGGTGTAACCTGCTTCAGGAATCACTCACTTATGGAGTCTCCGGCTCACATGTGCTGCTGCTGTGTAGTAGAGTATTAGTTTTGGCAAAGAATCTGCTGTCTACTGTCCTTGGGGTGAGCTCTCTATAGCCCCTATTTTCACCAATTTGTATCCACACGTCTCTCCTCTCGTGTCCCTCCAGCCACACTCCCTAACTCCTCCCCCAGCCAGAATGTTCTCGAGGAACTCTCTTGAAATAAGCTGTTTGATCTCCCCATTCTGGTCCGGAGTATGAAAGGTATATGCTGTGTAACCTGTTAAAGGGATCCTTCCTTGATTTCAGGCATGACATCACTCCCCCTGGAGGGAGTGAAGTTCCCTGTGGCAACCACACTTGCAAGCG
This sequence comes from Oophaga sylvatica, assembly GCA_033576555.1. NCBI lineage: Eukaryota > Metazoa > Chordata > Amphibia > Anura > Dendrobatidae > Oophaga > Oophaga sylvatica. The sequence continues at coordinate 322,512,833 of JARQOD010000006.1, forward strand.
TGGCCGGACTACAAAACATAAAAATAGCCCCCAACAGGTCCGGCGTCAGCACCTGGCGCTCACGGGAAAGTGCAGGTTCACTGAGCAGGTGGGGGAGGCCGACTCGTGGGCAACAGCACTGGCACAGGGCCACTCATATTAGAAAACAATTGTCTCTGACGGTGGGATGGGTCCTCTCGCCGTCAGACGCACCGGCGTACTATGAGGGGCCTTGTGCCAGTGCCATCGCCCACTAGTCGGCCACCCTGCTTGCTAAGGGCCACAGCACTTGCAATACTTACCTCTCCATGCTCCACCGCTGTGATGTCTTCCGCGTTTCCTGACAGTAAAATTCAGGTTACAGAGGGAAATTACATGACATCTGTACTCCCTCTGACTAAAGAGTCCAAGTGCAGAGACCTGTAAGATGGCAACGCTGAGGAGGCAGAGTAGAGCAGTGCACAGCGAGGAGAGTTATTTAATATTTTTTAATGTTTTCTGGAATATATGGGTAGCCTTTCACACTGGACCAGATGCTAGAATGGATGGGCTGCTGGTAGGGGGGGCCTGATGCTAGACTGGATGGGCTGCTGTCAGAGGGAAAGACGCTAGAATGGATGGGCTGCTGCTAGTGGGACAGAAGCTAGAATGGATGGGCTGCTGTTAGGGGGGCAGATGCTAGCATTAATGTGCTGCTGGTAGGCGATGTAGATGCTAGAATGGATGGACTGCTGGTAGGGGGGGGCAGATGCTAGAATGAATGGGCTGCTAGTAGGGGGGCAGATGCTAGAATGGATGGGCTGCTGGTAGGGGGGCAGATGCTAGAATGGATGGGCTGCTGGAAGGGGGGCAGATGCTAGAATGGATGGGCTGCTGTTAGGGGGGGCAGATGCTAGCATTAATGTGCTGCTGGTAGGCGGTGTAGATGCTAGAATGGATGGGCTGCTGGTAGGGGGGGCAGATGCTAGAATGAATGGGTTGCTGGTAGTAGAGGCAGATGCTAGAATGGATGGGTTGCTGGTGGGGGGGGCAGATGCTAGCATGGATGGCTGCTGGTAACGGGGAAGATGCTAGAATGGATGGGCTGCTGGTAGGGGGGGGCAGATGCTAGAATGGATGGGCTGCAGGGAGAGGGCAGATGCAAGAATGGATGGGCTTCTGGTAGGGGGGCAGGTGATAGAATGGATGGGCTGCTTTTAGGGGGGCAGATGCTAGAATGGATTGGCTGCTAGTAGGGGGCAGAGGCTTGAATGGATGGGCTGCTGGTAGAGGGGGCAGATGCTAGAATGGGTGGGCTGCTGGTAAGGGTGGCAGATGCTAGAATGGATTGGCTGCTGGTAGGGGGCAGATGAAAGAAAGGATGGCTTATGCTAGGGGGGCAGATGCTAGAATGTATGGGCTGCTGGTAGGATGCAGATGCTAGAATGGATAGGCTACTGGTGGGGGGGCAGATGCAAGAATGTATGGGCTGCTGGTAGGGGGGACCATCCATTCTAGCATCTGCGCCCTACCAGCAGCTCATCCATTCTAGCATCTGTTCCCTACAGCAGCCCATCCATTCTAGCACCTGCACCCAACCAGCAGCCCACCCATTCTAGCATTTGCCCTACCAGCAGCCCATCTATTCTAGCATCTGCGCCCTACAGCAGCCCATCCATTATAGCATCGTTGCCCTACCAGCAGCCCATCCTTTTCAAGCATCTGCCCCCTTCTGCAGCCCATCCATACTATCATCTTCCATCCTGCCAGGAGCCCATCATTTAGCATCTGCACCTACCAGCAGGCCTTCCATTCTAACTTCTTCCCCTCTACCAGGACCCCCACACTAGCAGCCCATCCATTCTAGCATCTGTGCCCTACCAGCAGCCCATCCATTTTAGCATCTGCCACTACCTGCAGCCCTCCATTCAATCATCTGCCATCCTACCAGGAGCCCATCATTTCTACATCAGCCCTTTACCAGCAGGTATTCCATTCTAGCTTCAACCCTTTACCGGAGCCCATCATTTTAAAATTGCCTCCTACCGCAGCCCTTCATTTAGCATCGCCACCTCAGCAGCCCAAACGTCTAGAACTGCCCCCCCCCCCCACTGCCCATCCCCTTAGATTGGCCCCCCTCCAGCAGCCCCTTTTCCGTTAGCATCTGGATCCCCCAGCAGCCCCCTTTAATCTGCACCGGACCCCCCCCAAACCCCAAAAGTTAGCATTGCCCCTACCAGGTCCCCCCACCCAAAAATTGGCCCCTAACCCAGCCCCCCGTCTGCATTGGGGCCCAAAAAACCGGGCCCCCCCCGTCATATTTGGCCGCCCCCAGAGCCCCCCGTTAGCATTAGCCCCTACCAGCAGCCCATCCAGTCTGCTCTGCCCCCTCTGCCAGAACAATCCCCTCTAGATCGGACCTACCCGAGCCCCCCAGTTGCATTGGCCCCCCCCGTCCACCAGTTGCATCTGTCCCCCCCCGTGCCCCGTCTGCATTGGCCCCCCCCCCAGCGCCCCCCCAGTCTGCATCTGGAATCCCTACCGCAGCCATTAGTTTGCACCCCGGCCCCCCCGCGCCAAACCGTCTGATCTGCCCCCCCCCCCCCGCAGCATCCGCCTAGATTTTTGGCCCCCCCCCCCCCGCCCTCCGTTGCATTTTGGCCCCAAAAGAGGGCCCCTCCGTTTGCTTGGCCCCCCCACCAGAGCCCCCTCCCCTCTAGATCTAGCCCCCCCCAGCAGCCCCCCCCAGTTAGATCTGTTACGCAGCACATCCGTCTGCATTTGGACCCCCACCGCAGCCAAACCAGTCTGCATTAGCCCCCCCCCAGCGCCTCCCCCCAGCATCTGGCCCCCCCCCAGAGCCCATCCCCTCGAAAAGGCCAACAAAAAACGGCCCTCCCCTTATTCTGGCCGCCCCAGCGCCTCCCGTTGCTCTAGCCCCCCCAGCACCCACCAGTTGCATCTGCCCCCTCTACGAACCCCTCAAAAACTAGCATTGGCCCCTCCGAGACCCCCCGTTAGCAATGGCCCCCCCCCCCGAGCCCCCCCCGTCTGCATCTGTCCCCTACCCCTACCCCTTTAGTCTAGCATTGGCCCCTCTCAGGCCCATCCAGTCTATTTGGAATCCCTACCGCAGCCCCTTTGCTAGCACCTGGCCCCCCCCCACCCCCGCCAACCCGTCTGCATAGCCCCCCCCGCAGTCCCCCCCGCCTAGCATTGGCCCCCCTACGCGCCCTCCCGTTTTATATTGGCCAACAAGCCGGGCCATCCGTTAGCTTGGAAAACCCCAATGCAGACCTTTTGTTGATCTGGCCCCCCCCCGCAGCCCCCCCCGTTAGCATTGTCCCCCCCCCCGAGCCATCCATCTAGCATTGGCCCCCCTACGAGCCCTCGTCTAAATTGGTCCTTCCCCGTAGCCATCCAGCTAGCACCGACCCTACCGACCATCCCCTTGCATTGGCCCCCACCAGCGACCATAAGTCTGCATTGGCCCCCTACGCAGCCAAACCCCCTTGCGTGGCACCCCACAGCAGCCATCGTCTTGCATCTGGGGCCCCCCCACCCCCAGTAAACAGTGTAGTACTGGACCCTACCCTAGCCCCCCCAGTTTTTCTTTGGCCTCCCCCAGGCCCATCCAGTCTAGCACTTGCCCCCCCCCGCCCGAGCCCATCCAGTCTGCACCTGGCCCCCCAACCGCAGCCCATCCCGTTGCATATGGGGCCCCCACCAGCAGCCCTCCATCTAGACCGGCCCCCACCAGCAGCCCCCCCCGTTTGGCACCTGGCCCCCCACCGAGCCCCCCCCCCCCCACCGGCCCCCCCCAAACCCGAGCCCCCCCGTTAGAATGACCCCCCCACCGCAGCCCATCCAGTTGATCTGGCCCCCCTACCGCAGCCCCCGAGTTAGATTGGCCCCAATCAGCAGCCCCCCCAGGGGGCACCTGTCCCACCATATTTTTTAAACATTTTTGCTCCCCTTTCCCGATTTATTTTGATTATTTTTTTTTTTTTTTTAAGGTCTGTAAGGGTTTTTTATGGTTTATATGATGACATATTGTCCCCCCGGGGGTCCCGGATTCCGGTGTTGAGTTGTAGAAAAGGATAAATCCCCTTTAATCGGGGGTTTCCTAGCTTTAAAAGATGGAGTGATTGCTAAGCACCGGGCTGGAAAAAAAAGGTTTGGGTCCAAAAAGTTGTTTGTGTCTGTTCCTCTGTACCGGGTCCCCCCCTTAATAGGATTATTTTATTTACGCTTTTACGCAGTTTCGAATTTACTTTATGCGTTTTTGGGGCCTTTTTGATATAATTTTGAGGTGTTATATTTTATTTACAGCTGTTAAAAAGCGGCGGAGTAGCAGGTTAAAAGAAAAAAAACCCCCCTACGAAAACTAACGAAAAAACTCCACACCGTTTAAACCCCCCAAACTTAAGTACCCCACGTTTCGGTTTTTAAGCTATATGTCTAGAAACTTATGTGTAGTTAAAACGCGTAAAAAAATTTTGCGGTAACTGTTTTTTTCCCCGTGTCAAGTTTGCTTTGTGAGTGCTTTGCGATTCATGTATGTTATATTTATTTTAGGGTAAATATCCCCCCACTTTTTTTTTTTTCAGTTTTGATGGAGAAAAAGCCCCATAGGGCGCAAAAAAGGGAGGTGTGTCTGTTAATTCGTTTTTCTGTTAAGGGGGATATTTTTTTTTTGTTTTTTTATTTTTTTAAAAAAATTTGCATCGGTTTCAAGATAATCGGTTGGTGCTTTTAAAAGTGCGTTGAAAAAGAGTAAAGTGGGGCTGTTGCTTTTTTCCATATCTCGCCACTTGCGGTTAACTACACCCGTTTTTTCTTTTTTTAGGGGAGCGTATTCGGAGTTTTTCAAATCCAATTTTGGATTTTTGAACAGAGGGGGGGATGAGAATGAAACCCGTTTCCCCCGGTGTGTCGCGTATCGGGGAGGAAAGCGACGCGCCAACGCCAACCGGGAAAAGGATGGGGGCGTAAAAAAATACGTCTGTGTCAAGCTCAAAAATGCAAAAAACAACGGGAAACCAAAATCTCCCAAAACAGCGTGCTTTCCCCTCAAAAAACGCGCGGTACGCGCCGAGTGAAGTAAAAAAGAAGGTGATGGCGCCCCCTTCCGCCAACAACCTTTGGGAAAAGTAAAACCCCCAAAATGTTTTTGACATGTTGAAAAGTGTGCATAATAAACTCTCGCAGAACAGCAAAATTTCTGGGGGCCTATGAGGGGGTGTAAGGGGTGTCCAAACCCCAATTTCGAAACTGTGCGTTTTTTAAACAAAATTTGCAAATTATGATTTTAAACAAAAAAATGCAACTGTACAGTAATTTTGTAAAATAAATGTTGCTGAGAAGTGTGGTTATGAATTAAAAATTTTATTAAAATGTCCGTTAACCCCCCTAGGGGCGATACACGAGCCCCACGCGATTTAAAAATATAATGCCCCCGGAAATGTCAGCATTCAGGGGCAAAACATCGGTAAAAGGGAGGGCCCCTTTTACACCACACCCCAAATTCTCGCGAGCCGCCTCGTAGGAATGGTTTTTTATAGTTGGGTTTTGGGGATAGTTGTACGCACACTTTTACTGTTCTTTGAACGGTAAATTTTTTGTATACATTTATAGGGCCCAATGCGGTCACCCCCCTTTTTATTTTTTAAAGGGAGTGGTTTTGAAAAAACGGAAATGTGCTAGCCCCGGGGGTGTCCTTGGTTGGAGCGTAGCTAAAAAGTTTTCCGCAATTTTTTTTTTAATGCGATCAAAAAAGTTGTAGGTGTGGTTCTGTTCCAAAAGTCCGGGACACGTCCCCCAAAAGCCCCTCTTTTTAAAATGTGGGGCTTAGGTTTTTAAAAAAAAGGCTGTGCAACAAGACCGCTCATTCCCCGGCTATACAGAGGGTCATGTTTTTTAGGCAACGGAACTTTTGGAAAACCACGCTTGTGTGGTTTGTGGCAACCCGCTCCATATTTTTTTGATGACTAAGGTTGGTTAACGGCCGCCATGTTTTTGAATTTCAGTATTGTTTTTTTCCCCCGGTTCCGTGACCCGGGGTCCCCGGATGTGGACTGCCCGGCTTGTCCGAAGTTCCTGGACCTTATGTAGTTCACAAAATGTCATCGTTTAAAAAAAAAACCCTTGTACACGATCTTAAAAAATAAAAAAATATAAAGCAAAAAAAAGGAAGGAACAAAAAAATTTAAAAATTGATGTTTACATGGACCCTAAATTTCAGTTACAATTGTCTTCAGTATTAAAAAAAAAACCCCCCGTACAGATCCTTAAAAAAATAAAAAAAAATTAATGCAAATAATTTGTGAAAGTAAAAATGTTGAAAAAATGGGGTCTACATGGCAAAAAAAAAAAAATAATGCAAAATTTCTGTGAAGGGAAAAGTTGAAAAAAGGTGTTACATGGACCCCTTGTCGTTCCAATTGTTACAGTTTTTAAAATAAAATCCTCTGTACAGACCTTAAAGCAAATAAAAAAATATAATGCAAATAATTCTGTGAAAAAGCTAAAATGTTGAAA
>JARQOD010000006.1:322519430-322550317 GCA_033576555.1 Oophaga sylvatica
TCAAAATGTAAATTATAATAAAAAAGCATACAACTATAATGTAATTCTAGAAAAGGTTTCAGACCATAAATTATAGGACTATCATTTACAGAATCATTTTGCAAAGATCTGAGCAAAGGTTGAAGAATAAATGCCTACAGTAACTGATAGCAACTAAAGTAGTCAAATTGCTGAATTTTCTAGATTAAGTCATAGTATCCAATAGTATACTACATATTACACAAGATATAGATATAGTAATATCAGGATATAATAAATAATATATAACATATTTCAAATTTCACTTTGTATTTTAACCCCTTAACCCCCGGGCTTTTTTCCATTTTTGTTTTTTGCTCCTCTTTTCCCAGAACCATAACTTTTTTATTTGTTGGTCAATATGATCATGTGAGTCCTTGATTTTTGCGGGACAAGATGTACTTTCAAACGACAGCATTGGTTTTAACATATCGTGTACTGGAAAGCGCGAAAAAAATTCCAAATGCTGTGAAACTGCAAAAAAAAAGTGCAATTCCACAGTTGTTTTTTTTTTTTACCATGTTCACTAAATGCTAAAACTGACCTGCAATTATGATTCTCTGGGTCATTATGAGTTCACAAACACCAAACATGTATAGATTGTTTTTTATTTAAGTGATGAAAAAAAAATCAAAAATGTGTTAAACAAAAAAATTGCACCATTTTCCGAGACCTCTAGCGTCTATTTTTTGTGATCTGGGGATGGGTGAGGGCTTATTTTTTGTGCCGAGCTGACATTTTTATTGATTCAATTTTGGTGTAAATACAATGTTTTGATCGCCCGTTATTGGATTTTATTGCAATGTAGCGGCAACCTCAAAAATGTAATTCTGGCGTTTTTAAGTTTTTCTTGTTACTCCGTTTAACGATCGAGTTAATTTTTTTTTATATTGATTGATCGGGCGATTCTGAACTTTGCAATACCAAATAAGTGTATATTTGATCTTTTATTTATTGTTTTATTTTGAATGGGGCAAAAGGGGGTGATTTGATCTTTTATGTGTTTTTTTTTTTAATATTTTTAAAAACATTTTTATTTACTTTTTGCATGCTTCAAAAGTCTCCATCGGAGACTGGAAGCTGCAGTATTTTGATCATCAGATCACCTGTGTTTAGCAGAAATGCTCACCTGCTGTGAGCGCAGACAAGGGGGCGGTGCTCATAGCAATCTAGGAATGACAACCACAGAGGTCTGCTGTAGACCTCTGGTTGTCATGCCAACCCATCGGTGACTCGCGATCATGTGATGGAATCACCGATAGGCAGAACCAGTGACTCACTTCCTGTAAGCGTTGTCATGGGTACGGATGGGGTTCCACCCCTGCCATGATGGGGTTAGTGTTGTGTGCCTCTTTTTGGATCTGGGAGGGACATATATACCTCTTTCTGGCTAAGATTCTCTGTCAGTTATACTGTTGTTCTGATTGTGTGTCTGACTCCCTGGTGTTCATATATACTGTATTGCTTGATTGCCTCCCATGTATGACCTGGTCTGTCTGATCACTCTGTTCTCTGTCTCACGTTTTGGTACTATTGTCGTCTTCGGTTCTGACCTTCTGACTTGACTATTGTTACTCCATTACAGTTTGTCCCTCTTGTACCGCACTGCTAGTTCTGGCTTTTTGACCTCTGGCTTCGACTTGACTACCCCTACTTCTCAGTCCACGGTACATCCTGTATCTCTCGGTTTTGACCTCGGCACGCCTTGACATGCCTCTGGTTTTCTTTGTCCTCGCTGGCCGTCGGCGCCTGGCTCCACACCCGGCCACTCCCCCACAGTCACGTGGGACAGGTCCTGTACACAGACTAGTAGGTTTACATACGTTCCCCAGTTACCTCTCCTATTTCAGTGTGCAGCCCCCTGTGGTAGGTTGCATAGGGGGTCGTTACAAGCGTGAGTTAAATCCTGCTGTCAGAGATTGACAGCGACATTTAACAAGTTAACAGCCGCTGGTATATTGATATTCCACCTGCGGCTGTTGTGGGTACATGTCAGCGTTTATATCAGCTGTCATGGGCCCAGATAAGTGTTGGCTCAGCACCGAATACCGCTCCAAACATGGGAAATCCGACATTTATGTATTATTATGGCACATGTTGGAAAGGGGTTAAAGAGAGGAAATAATGGCAACTAACACAAGCTATGTGGCAAGTTTTGAAAAATGAAAACACATAAAAGGCACTCAGTATTACAGTGCACAATAACAATATATTTATTAAAATGTGGTGGGGCTTATGATAAATGTCTCTGATACTAAAGAAAATGTGAGGATTAACTAAAACTTTGCACTATCTCTGATCTGTTTATTTTTTTACACTTTTGACAACATTATTATTCATACTTGTAGCTTTAGACTTCATTCAGATATTCATTAAAAATAATTAACTAATAATTGGAGTAAAGGGAGTAAAATAGGATCATTCTGGATATTAGAGTGTTATAAATATGGTGTGTCTCTTGTCATGGGGAATCTCCAAGTCAAACATATACAATGGCCACAGTCATAATTCCAGGGTTAATTAGACAAACTCAATAAATACGATGCCTATTCTTATGGAGTAAGATGTAAATCAAGTTGATACACATTTTTAATTAGATAGACCAGTACATATTCAGCTGAATATGTTGTTATTGCTTAAATATTAATGTTACTACTTGTGCTGGCTCCTGCTTAGCCACAGAGGTTGCAAAAAAAGAGCACAGCAGAACTTTATAAAGGTCAAAGCATATGCAAACACTGCATACATGGGATCAAAAATGTATTGTTGCTAAATAAAATGTTCATACAAAAATGAATTTGCAAAAAAAGAAGGTTCTTAGCGCATAATTTGGCCAATTCATGTGTGCCCATCAACCATGCCAAGGTGACACTTCTCTGATGGGCAACTACTCTGATACTTATCAAACATGCCTCTCCTGGGCTATAAGCCTACATTTTAAATGGGCAGGTAGAAACCATCACTAATTAAAGCACCCTTGGGCTGATGAGGGGAGTGCAGAGTCAGAAAAAAAGGCAGTTACCATCTACAATTGTGAACTACAGAAAACAAAAACCTGACCAGCACCTCCATACAATGTGTATAGGTGCAAGCTGAAATGACTGCACAATTTGCAAAAAGAGAGCACAGAAGCACTCTATAAAAGGCCAAAGTATATGCAAACACTGAATACATGAGATCTAAAATGTATTATTGCTAAACAAAATGTACTAACAAAAATAAATGAACTTGCAAAAATGAAGGTTCTTAGTGCATAAATTGGCCAATTCGTTTGTGCCCATCAACCACGGCAAGGTGACACTTCTCTGATGGGTAACTACCCTTATAGCATGCTGCTGTGCTCTATTTTTTCTAACCATGGCATACAAAGCCATCCACAACATGTCTCCTCCATACACCTGTGACCTAGTTTCCTGGTAATTACGCAAACTCCGATCCTCACAAGATCTCCTTATCTACTCCCCTTTTTATTTCCTCTTCCCACAATCGCATACTAGATTTCTCCCATGCATCCCATCTACTCTGGAACTCTCTATCCCAACATATCATACTCTCGCCTACCATGGAAACCTTGAAAAGGAACCTGAAGAACCACTTCTTCTGACAAGCCTACAACCTACAGTAACCATTGTTCCACCATACTGCTGAACAACCAGCTCTACCCTCACCTATTGTATACTCACCCATTCCTTGTAAACTGTGAGCTCTTATGTGCAGGGTCCTCTCACCTCCTGTACCAGTCGGTGACTTGCATTGTGTAAGATTATTGCACTTGTTATTATTATGTTTACCCCTTTTCACATGTAAAGTGCCATGAAAAAAATGGTGCGATAACAATAAATGATAATACCGCTGTGCAGCTGCCAAAGAAAGGGAGTTGAGTAGCCTGTCCAGTAACAGAAGTTGTCAAAATGCTGCACAATTATACTATTTCTGCTATGGGGAAATTGATGCCACTTTAGTGGTGTGTGGCAATAATTTTTTGAAATGTGTAGACTCCAAGTTGGGTCTACATCTGGTGAGTTGCCCATAGTGGAAAAGGTGTCATAGCCTCGTTATATTATTTCTGCTCTGGGGAAATTTATGCCAATTTAGTGGTATATGGCAATAATTTTTTGAAATGTTAAGTCTCCAAGTTGGGTCTCCTTCATGTGTTTTGCCTTTAGCAGTATGGCTCCCAGACCGACAGACCTGCACTTACTTTCAGTCAACTACCTGTCCTACTATTCTTAATTATTTTTAACATTAGTGATCTACCAAGCTGATATTTGTGCCACCTGAGTGTGGTTGAGCAAAAAAAGCTGTTTAGGCTGTTGCATGAGGTATCAGAGCTCCCAGAAAAGCAAGCTTAAACTGGTCCATCACCCACTTCTTAATTTAAATTTAAATTCAAAGTTCTAAATGCTGGCCTAGACCCTGATACCTCATGCATGGCCCATGGCTGACTGCTGCTGTGCCATTATCAAATTTCTACTGTGAGTGAAGTGATTAGTCAGCTACCTATGTTACTATCCTCAAATTTTATAAACAATAGTAGTCTATGAAGCTGATATTTGTGCCACCTGAGTGTGGCTGAGCAGAAAAACAGTTCAAGTTGTTGCATGAGGAATCAGGGCTCCTAGTACAGCAGGCTTACACAGGTACATCACCCACCTTGTCTAAAGTTAAACTTAAATTCAAAGCTGCAAATACTTGCCCAGATTCTGATACCTCATGCATACTGCTGCTATGCCATTGTCAAATTTCGACTGTGGGTCAATTGATGCCACTTTTCCTGATGTCTGCCTCTAATTTTTGTAAATGTTTGGACTCCATGTTGGGTTCCTTCATGTGTGTTGCCTGAATTTTGCACCAAGCCTATACCTGACACTCATCAACCTCTTACTGATTAATATGTAAGCTAGAAATGCTGGTCCAAGCTCTGTTCAAGGCCCTGCCCCATACATCCATGCTGCACAATTATACTATTTGTACTCTGAGTCAATTGATGCTACTTTTCCTGGTGTCTGCTTCTAATTTGAGCTGTTTTGGCAGCTTTTTGCCCCCCCTAAAGGTGTTGTTTGAGCATTTGTTTTTTTCTCCCATTGAATTCAGTGGGGTTCAGGTGCGTTCAATGAACCGTTCTGCTAACATGTTCGGAGAATTGAACCGAACCTTGAAAGGTTTGCTCATTTCTAATTATCATTCCCCTTCTAAACAGTCTGATAGTATCAACAATAATTAGGTAGGGTTAGACTGGGTAGGGACACAGATGAATGGTTGCAGTCAATTCTAAGTTTAGTCATAGGAAGAATAACAGTGGAGTGCCACTATGCAAAAAATGCCCCATAAATGTTTTACAGGGAAATCAATTATTCACTAGCAAAGACAAGTGAGGAGAGTGGAAAGGTCTTATTTAACGCTAATGTTGGTGCTAGTTTTCCCTGTATGACTTGTGTTGTAGACTCTTTAAAGTCCGGAGCGTAATAATCCTCTGTCTGCACAGATCTGGTATCTGAGCGCTATATGGCCACTTTATGGTTTGTATAACTGGCTATCTTGGTCGCTAAAAGTATCATTTATGTTCCATACATACAGATTCCACCAAGTTGATTCAGAAATTTTCAGAATTCCAACAAACATGAATGGAGAGAGATGCACATGCGCAGTCATCACTCCATTTCTGAAAGCCACCACTGGATCTCCACTCTTTCCATTCACCAGTGGGACCTGTATTTGTCAGACATAAGCTATGTGGCACATCTTTTAAATTTGAAATACATGTCCTAAATGTGACAAACTATTTAAGTATTCCACATTTACTGTTTTTCTTGTGGCAACAGTGTGGTTTTAATATTTAGAGGGAGTCGATTACACCAAAAGTGCACATTAAGCTAGTTATGCAGTGATATAGAGGAACCTTTAAATATCATACTAGTGTGGTACATTTTTGTTGTGCAGAGCCAAAGAAAGTTAGTTTTAATTAACATGCAGATTGAGGTAGGTGCACCCTTGATTTGGCCAAGAGCACAGTCATCATTACTCCACCTCCAGAGAAGAAGAGCAGGCGGAGAGGAAATTTTACATGTGCTGCTCCTGACTTCACTTGATCACCGAAACGCCAAACATATGTATAGAAGTGCACCAAAATCTCCTCATTTGCAACTAATTTACCCCTTTATCCCCCAAAGGGTGGTTTTCATGTTAATGACCGAGCCAATTTTTACAATTCTGATCACTGTCCCTTTATGAGGTAATAACTCTGGAATGCTTCCTTGGATCCCGGTGATTCTGGCATTGTTTTCTCGAGACATATTATACTTCATGACAGTGGTAAAATTTCTTTGATATGACTTGCGTTTATATGTGAAAAAAACAGAAATTTGGCCAAAATTTTGAAAATTTTGTAGTTTTCCAACTTGGAATTTTCTTGCCCTTAAATCACAGAGATATGTCACAGAAAATACTTATTAAGTAATATTTCCCACATGTCTACTTTACATCAGCACAATTTTGGAACCAACATTTTTTTTGTTAGGAAGTTATAAGGGTTAAAAATTAAACAGCGATTTCTCATTTTACAATACCATTTTTTTTAGGGACCACATCACATTTGAAGTCACTTTGAGGGGTCTATATGATAAAAAAAATACCCAAAAGTGACACCATTCTAAAAACTGCACCCCTGAAGGTGCTCAAAACAACATTCAAGAAGTTTATTAACCCTTCAGGTGCTTCATAGGAATTTTTGGAATGTTTAAAAAAAATGAACATTTAACTTTTTTTCACAAAAAATTTAATTCAGATCCAATTTGTTTTATTTTACCAAGGGTAACAGGAAAAATTGGACCACAAAAGTTGTTGTCAAATTTGTCCTGAGTACGCAGATACCCCATATATGCAGGAAAAACACTGTTTGAGCACATGGCAGAGCTCAGAAGATAAGGAGCGCCATTTGACTTTTCAATGCAAAATTGGCTGGAATTGAGATCGGACTCCATGTCGCGTTTGGAGAGCCCCTGATGTGTCTAAACAGTGGAAACCCCCACAATTGACACCATTTTGCAAACTAGACCCCCAATGAACTTATCTAGATGTGTGGTGAGCATTTTGAACCTCCAAGTTCTTCACAGAAGTTTAAAACGTAAAGCCGTAAAAAAAAATCACATTTTTTTCACAAAAAAGATATTTTCGCCCACAGTTTTTTATTTTTCAAAGAGTAACAGGAGAAAGTGGACCACGAAAGTTGTTGTTCAATTTGTCCTGAGTATGCTTATACCCCATATGTGGGGGTAAACAACTGTTTCGGCACATGGCAGAGCTCAGAAGGGAAGGAACACCGTTTGACTTTTTCAACGCAGAATTGGCTGGAATTGAAATCAGACACCATGTCAAGTTTGGAGAGCCCCTGATGTACCTAAACAGTGGAAACTCCCCAATACTAACTCCATCCCTAACCCCAACACACCCCTAACCCAAATCACAAACCTAATCATAACCCTAACACACCCCTAACCCTAAACCCAGCCCTAACCCTAATTTAAACCCTAACTCTAACCCCAACTCTAACCCTGACCCCAACCGTAACCATAATCCAAACCCTAACCCAACCTTAGTTCCAACCCTAACCCTAAATTAGCCCCAACTCTAACCTTAACTTTAGCCCCAACCCTAACTCTAACTTTAGCTCTAACCCTAATCCTAACCCTAACCCTAATTGGAAAATAGAAATAAATACATTTTTTTACTTTATTAGTTTTCCCTAAGAGGGTGATAAAGGGGGTTTGATTTACTATTTATAGCGGGTTTTTATAGTGGGTTTTTATGTTTGGCAGCTGTCACACACTAAAAGATGCTTTTTATTGTAAAAAATAGTTTTTGCATCACCACATTTTGAGAGCTATAATTTTTCCTTATTTTGGCCCACAGAATCATGTGAGGTCTTGTTTTTTGCAGGACAAGTTGATGTTTTTATTGGTATCATTTTCGGGCACATGACATTTTTTGATCACTTTCTATTTCGATTTTTGTGAGACAGAATGAGCAAAAACCAGCAATTCATGAAATTCTTATTGGGAAGCGTTTACACCATTCCACATGTGGTAAAATTGATAAGGCAGTTTTATTCTTTGAGTCAGTACGATTACAGTGATACCTCATTTATATCATTTTTTTTGTTTTGGCTCTTTTATATAATAAAAATATTTTTGAGAAAAAATAATTATTTTTGCATCACTTTATTCTGACAGCTATAACTTTTTTATTTTTTCGCTGATGACGCTGTATGGCAGCTCGTTTTCTGCGGGCAAGATGACGTTTTCACTGGTACCATGTTTATTTATAACCATCTTTTTGATTGCATGTTATTCCACTTTTGCTCGGCAGTATGGTGATAAAGCATTGTTTTTATCCATGTTTTTTATGGTGTTCACTTAAGGGGTTAACTAGTGGGACAGTTTTATAGGTTGGGTCATTATGGACACGGCGATACCAAATATGTGTACTTTTATTGTTTAGATTTTTTTATTAAAATATTTATTTATTGATAGAATAAATATTTTTTTAATTATTTTTTAAAATATTTTTACATTTATTGAAAATTTTTAATTCTAAGTTTTACACCTTTTCCCACTATGGGACAATGATATTGTGCAGGCTGATCGCTTCTATACAATGCAGATGAAACAGCATCTGCATACTACAGAAGCTGTCAGCGCTGCACTTTCTGCACACTGATCTGAGAGACTTCTGACATGCACCACGCATGCACAGGAAGTGTCTCAGCTCTGGAGACCTGGAAGTCATCATGATGACATCGGGTCTTCATGGCAGCGAATGGGACCCCACAGCGTGCCGCAGGGTCTCCGATCCAAAGGCAGAGGGGCTGTCAGTTCCTGTGCCGGCTCCAGAACGCTGCGATCTTGTTTGATCGCAGTGTTCTGGGAGTTAAAGCGCCAGGAGCGGTCTGTGACCGCTCCTGGCACTTAGTGCCTGGGTGTCAGCTGTGAGAGTCAGCTGACACCCGGCCGCGATCGGCCTCGCTCCCCCTGTGAGCACGGCCGATCGCCCATGAAGAACTATCCCATCCATGGGCAGACAGGCCCAGGGCACATGGACGGGCAGATGTCAGAAAGGGGTTAAAATAATTTCCTCAGGCCCCTACTACTAACATGTACAGTGCTAGTATGAGTTTTACAATAGGTAAATAACTTTATCACTGTATAGCTTGCTTAATATGCACTTTTGAGTCAAAGACTCCTTTTTAGGAAGCGGTATTACCATTTTTGGGGATGTAGGAATTTGAGGAGGGCGCACAATATGGTATGTGGTCCAGGGCTGATTATTGGTCCCAGTTCGGGCCTGATCTCTACTATTAACACTTAATTTTTTTAAATTATTCTTACTTTGCAGTTACCAAAAGCTTTTGCATGGTAGAAAAAACATATTTTTTCCAATTTAGAGCTGTCCAAAGATTTTAAATGAGTGATCCTATTAGAATACACATACAGGTACTTCTCACAAAATTAGAATATCATCAAAAAGTTATTTTATTTCAGTTCTTGAATACAAAAAGTGAAGCTCATATATTATATAGAGTCATTACAAACAGAATGATCGATTTCAAGTGTTTATTTCCGTTGATGTTGATGATTATGGCTTACAGCCAATGAAAACCCAAAAGTCATTATCCCAGTAAATTAGAGAACTTTATAACGCCAGCTTAAAAAATTATTTTAAAATCCAAAATGTTGGCCTACTGAAATGTATGTTCAGTAAATGTACTCAATACTGGGTCGGGGCTCTTTTTGCATCAGTTACTGCATTTATCAATTTATGTTTATACATAGTCTATAATGGTAGGTGCCACATAGAAGAAGTGATAAAAAGAAACGTGATGGTTTAAAATAGATAATTTTATTAGATAATATTAAAACCGAAAATTGTGAAATAAAGACAAAAATGGGATTTCTTCCACATTTCTGCCCCGGAAGAAGCCACACGGCGAAACGGTGCCCGTTAGGCGTCCAGGAGATTCCCTAGCTGCCACTTTTTCCTGTCACACGACGCTCAGACTTTGTTGATGTAAGTGGGATTACATATCTATTTATGATTCCCTATTTAGATGTGAGAAATTCTATTTAATCTAATTACATCTTCTTTTCTCTGCACGAAATCAGGCATTGCATTGATTACCTCTGAATTAGTCACAGTCTGTCACCCTATCTTTCTCTCTGATATTGCCAACTGGTGAATATTTTAGCAGATTTTGCACAGATTTTGCACCTTATTGTATGTTAAATGAAGGCTGATAAATCTCTTTTCTCCTTCTGGCTAAAAACACACCGTTAGATTTGGGTGACAATATTACTTCTGCTCAGTGGTATGCATTGATGTTAGACAGCTATCTGGATCTCCTTATCTCAATTTTTTGTTAAATCCCATTTTTGTCTTTATTTCACAATTTTCGGTTTTAATATTATCTAATAAAATTATCTATTTTAAACCATCACGTTTCTTTTTATCACTTCTTCTATGTGGCACCTACCATTATAGACTATGTATAAACTGATGTGTTGAAGTGTCTTTTGCCGCCAATTTTCTAGGATTATGGGAATAATTTATCAATTTATGTAGCGTGGCATGGAGGCGAGCAGCCTGTGGCACTGCTGAGCTGTTATGGAAGCCCAGGTTGCTTTCGGTCTGATGTCTCTCGTTTTCCTCTTGAAAATACCCCATAGATTCTCTATGGGGTTAAGGTCAAGCGAGTTTGCTGGCCAATCAAGCACAGTGACAGTGCTGTTTGTAAACCAGGTATTGGTACTTTTGGGAGTGTGGACTGGAGCAAAGTCCTGCTGGTGAATGAAATTTCCATCTCCTGAAAGCTTGTCAGCAGAGGGAAGCATGAAGTGCTCTAAAAATTCCTGGTAGAAGGCAGAGCTGACTTTAATCTTGATAAAACACAGTGGACCTACACCAGCAGATGACATGGCTCCCCAAATCATCACTAATTGTGGAAGCTTCACAAGCAGCTTGGATTGTGTTCCTCTCCACTCTTCCTCCAGACTCTGGGACCTTGATTTCTAAATGAAATGCAAAAATTATTTTAATCTAAAAACACCTTGGACCACTGAGCAACAGTTCAGTTCTTTTTCTCCTTGGCCCAGGTAAGATGCTCCTGGCATTGTCTATTGGTCATGAGTGGCTTGACACAAGGAATGCGACACTTGTAGCCTATGTCCTGGTTATGTCTGTGTGTGGTGGCTTTTGAAGCAATGACTCAATCTGCAGCCCACTCTTTGTGAATTTCCCCAAATTTTTGATTGGCCTTTTTTTTAACAATCCTTTCAAGGCTGCGGTTATACCAGTTGCTTGTGCACCTTTTTCTACCACACTTTTTCCTTCCACTGAACTTCCATTAATATGCTTGTATATAGCACTCTAAACATCTAGCTTCTTTAGCAATGACCTTTTGTGGTTTACCCTACTTTTGGAGTGTGTCAATGACTGTCTTTTGGACATCTGTCAAGTCAGCAGTTTTCCCCATGATTGTAGAGCCTACTGAAACAGACTAAGGGACCTTTTTAAATGCTTAGTAAGCCTTTGCAGATGTTTTTGTTAATTATTTTAATTTACTGAAATAATCACTTTTAGGTTTTCATAGGCTGTAAGCCATAATCATCAACATTAACAGAAATAAACACTTGAAATAGATCACTCTGTTTAAAATGACTCTATATAATATATGAGTTTCACTTTTTGTATTGAAGAACTGAAATAAATTAACTTTTTGATAATATTCTAATTTTGTGAAAATCACATACATATATTTAACATACTGAACGGAGCCACACTTTACAGTTCCAATCCAGTGTGTAGTGGCCATTGCCAGGTACTGCAGAACAACTCCTATTCAAGATGTTAGAACCTGTTCTGTAGTGAATACTACAAACTGAATAAAGCTTCACAATGCAGCCTCATTTAATATGAATACATCTATGTATTATAGTAATGTACAGCAAATGAATAATTTAAAGTGTTAATGTGTAATGTGAGTAATGCATAGTGCAGAATAAGTATAGGATTAGATTTGAAATAGCATAAGTACATCTTATATAATAAGTGATTTTAGCAACGGTATAGGACATAAGATAAAAACATTAGGTTTAGACTAAAGTATAGGAAATAATTTATGAATGATAGAACTAGCCCAGTGGGTGGGAAATAGTGTTGATAAAAAGGGGCACTTTTTGATGATGTGTGATTAGAGAAGTGCAGTGTTAAGGTCATTTTCAGGTTCATTAGGCTGCTAGGAACAGCAATGGCCAATCATTCGAGGCAGTGGGAGGCCGTATTGAGTTCCTTCATGGACATTCCTGTAACAAGTGTAGCCTAGGACTCGGGTTGGGTACCAAGAATTTGGCCTGGTCTTCTGACATCCTGAAGTTGGTGGACATGGAATTACAAGGGGGGCAAGTGGCAGTTCCCGGGTACTGCCGAAGTTGACAAGAAATCCCTGAGTCTGATGGAGTCAGCGGGCTTGATGGTAGTTCAGGACAAACCGGGTGGCAGGGCTGAACAGGTACTGTACTAAAGAAGGTAGAAACATGAAATACTGTGCCCTATCCCACATGTCACCACCTGATGAACTTGAACTGACTAGCAAAACGTTTCCCTGTTGTAAAGAACTTGGTATCCCCTGAATTTTGCACGGTTGCTCCAGAGGATGGAAGCCTGGAGGCAGGAGAGGCCTGCAGCCTACAAGTGAGTGTGATGCACCCCACACTTGACAGTACACTGGGACTGAGACATCACTTGTCTGTAAGGCCCATTTCACACATCAGTTTTTTGCAATCAGGCACAGTCTGTCCTATTGCTAAAAAGACAGATCCGGCTTACATTGTAAAAAACTGATGTGTCGGATCTGGTTTTTAGCTGGATCCTTCGTGAACTTTTGAACCTGGAAAATGTATAGTATGCATGTCTGGCACGAAGGAGAGAGAGCGAGAGAGAGAGACCATGGTTTCCAGAATCCGGATCAGTCTTTTGGTGGATTGCACAAAAGACTGATCCGGTACCATAGACTTCTATTGTTTCCGGCCGCCTGAAACGTCGCTTCAGGTGCGGTCAGGCGTTTCCGACAGAAAAAAAACTTTACATGATGCGTCCTGTCCGGCCGCCGGAATTAAAATCTATGACGGATCCGGCAGAAAATGGACTAAACGCAATGACATGCGGCGCAATCCGGCGATAATGCATGTCAATGAGAAAAAAAACGGATCCGGCGGTAAAAAAACTGCCATATCGCGCCTGACGGAAAAAAACTGATGTGTGAAACTAGCCTTAGGCCTCTTTCACACATCAGTTTTTTACAATCATTACAATCCGTCAAAGTTGGAAAAAAACGGATCCTGTGCAGATTGCAAAAAACTGATGCGACGGATCAGTTTTTTGCTGGATCCGACTGCCCTACCTGGTAATAATAATTGGAGCATGCTCAGTTTAAAAAAAACGGAATCCTTCGCTGGATTCCGTCATCATTTGGCGGACAGCGACGGATCCTGCGCCCATAGGCTTCCATTATAGCCAACTAGGGACGGCGCTGAATCCATCGCTGTCCGACTTTTCGACGGAGACAGAAAACGTTACTTTGTCTGTTGTCTCCAGATGACAGAAAAACAAATTTTGACGGATCCAGCGCACGACGGACGAAACGTGAGGCCATCCGTCATAATCCGCCGCTAATACAAGTCTTTGAGAAAAAAACGGATCCAGCAAAATCATTTGCTGGATCTGTTTTTTTCACAAAATGACGGATTCTGACTGAAGCAAAAAAACTGATGCCAAAGCACAGCTGGACAACTCAGTCACGACTACCACTCTGCAGCACTTTACACATGCAACAGCTGATCTATGGTGGTGCCTGGAGTTGGACCCAGACCATTCTGGTATAGATGACTGATCTTAAGAATAGATTATCAGTATATAATGACTGGATCCTCAATAGACGTTGGTTTGTCAGTTTGATGGCCTGCCCTCAAGATTGTAATTACTCACAAGAGAAAATATAATTTTGTAATGATTTTAATTAGACTTGTCATTCTTTAATTAATTAGTTCAGTTCAAAATCTTTGTAATTGTTTTCACTGAAACCATTCCCAGACTTGTTTGGCTGCTTGTCCCTAGTGATAAATATTAAGAGACATCAAGGAAAATGGTAAAGAGTCCAATGAAGCTTCAACTGCTTCAATCAGTAATTCATTTTATATGCTTGCAACTTTCCAATAACGTATTATGCATGTTTGTCAAATAGTGTTTACCCGTTTCTGACATTTTTCGTAATAATACGTCCCTGTGCCCTGGGCCTATCTGACCAGCTACGGATTATTATGTCATTGCGATCTCCATACACACAAACTATTCGCGGGTGATTGACTCCAGGTGTCAGCTGATTCTGACAGCAGACACCCAGCACTAAGTGCCAGGAGTGGTCACACACTTCTCCTGTAACTTTAACCCCCTAAATGCTAAATGCTGCTATCAAACGCAGCATTCCGGGAGCCGGCAGAGGAATGAAAGCTCCTCTGCCCTTATATCGGACAACCTGCGGCATGACGCAGGGTCTCGATCATTGCAATGGTGACTTCATGTATTCACGATGACATTCGGGTCACCAGAGATAGGAAAAAGTTGCTTGATCATGCGCAGTGCATGATCAGAAACTTTCTCTGTCAGTGCAGAGCACAGTTTGTACAGCACAGGGATACTGCTGCATCCCCATGCTGTACAAGCAATCAGCCTGCAAAGAATGATAGTCCCATATTGCAACAAAGTAAAAAAGTTTAAAAAAGTAAATTTTTTTTAAAAATTATTGTAAAAATATATATAAAAAATATAAAATAAAAAAAAAAAAAAAAGATTTTGTACCCATAAATAAATATTTGTATTAAAAAATATAAACAATAAAAGTACACATATTTGGTATCGCCACATCTGCAGCAACCCGACCTATAAAATTGTCCCACTAGTTAACCCCGTTAGTGAACATCATAAAAAATAAATAAAAACTAGGCAAAAACAATGCTTTATCATCATACCGCCAAACAAAAAATGGAATAAAATGCGATCAAAAAGACGAATATAAAAAAATGGTACCGCTGAAAATGTTATCTTGTCCCGCAAAAAACAAGCCACTATACAGCTCCATCAGTGGAAAAATAAAAAAGTTGTAGCTCTCAAAATAAAGTGATGTAAAAATAATTATTTTTTCTATAAAATACTTTTAATTGTGTAAAAGGCCCCAAACATAAAAAAATATAAATGTGGTATCGCTGTAATTGTACTCCATTTTACCACACACGGAATGGCATAAACGCCCTCCCCCCAAAAAAAATCCTGAATTGCTGGTTTTTGTTCATTCTGCCTCCCAAATATCTGAATAGAAAGCGATCCAAAAATGCCATGTGCCACAAAATGATATCAATAAAATTGCCAACTTGTCCCGCAAAAAACAAGCCCTCACTTGACTATGTGGGCCAAAATATGGAAGAATTATTGCTTTCGAAATATGATGATGCAAAAACTATTTTTTGCAAAAACATTTTTTAAAGTGTGCGACAGCAGCAGCCAAACATAAAAACCCCATATACATCTTGTATCGCTGTAAGCACACCGACCCGAAGTATAAAGTCGCCTAGTCATTTATACCGCACGAGGAACAGCTTAAAAAGTAAATAAAACCAATTCATTAACTGCTGATGATTTTTTAATTCTGCCTCCCAAAGATCGCAGTAAGGCTCAGCGCTCTGCGCTAAGTGCTTTCACTGGGGTTCCCATGTAAATCTCTGAAAAATGTGATTCAAACGGAACCCCAGGAGGAAGATTCAGAGATTCAAAGAGGCAGATGGAGGCACTGTGGATGCTGTCTGACCTGTGATCCGGCAGTGTCTGTCTACTTAGGATTGCATAAAAATGTCATCGGCCACAGTTTTGTGCACTTCTGAAAAGAAGGACACCACTGAACAGAGGCCAGATGGAGTCCAGAGTAAATCTGATGCCTCATAGTGAATGAATCCCTCAGGGGTTTCATTTGAATCATGTCACTCAGGGATTTATATGGAAACCCCAAAGTAACTGTTCAGCGTAGAGCGCTGGATAAATGTGAACCTAAATGTTACTTAAAGTGTTTCCAATAAAAGCTTCAACTCAGTCCACAAAAATCACGTGCTCACTCAGGTCTCTCATCTGTTAATGGAAATAAAGGGGGCTTCCACATTACTGATAGCACAAAGGCTTTAGAAGAGCGAAATGGCTACTCACCCACCAAAAGAAATTCAGCAAATTCTCCGCACTCAAATTCAAATGCCCCCTCCCTTCTAAGCCTCTCAATATGCCTAAATTACATGCAGCATCCACGTTTGGCATTTTCATAAGGTGAACAGTAGGAATTGCACCATACAATTTGTTGGGTAATTTCTAATGAGTATGCCGATACCCCATATGTGGGGGAATACTTCTTTTGAGGCTCAGAAGGGAAGAGGCACATATTGGAGTTCAGATTTTGCTGTAATGGTTTAAGGGTGCCATGTCACATTGGCAAAGCTCCTGAGGTGCCAGAACAAGAGAATCCCCCTTTATGTGAAATCATGTTACAAACTACACTCCCCAATGAATTCATGTAGGGGTGCAGTGATCATATTGACACCACATGTGCCTCACAGAATTTTATACCATTGAGCAGTGAAGAAAGAATAAATTACATTTTTACCACTGAAATGTTGTTTTAGCCCCAAGTCTTTAATTTTTCTAAGGGATGATAGGAATTTTTTTTTACAACAAACTGAGGTCCATTTTTTCCTGAGTGTCCCAATATGTTACATGTAATTGTGAAATATTTTTCAGGCACAGTGCAAAGCTCAGAAGGCAAGGAGCACCAGATTTTACAAAAACTGTTTTGCAGGTGCCCACTAAAGGGGTGATTAGGGGGTTATTTTTTACTATTTTTTTATTTTGATCACTGTGATAGGGTCTATCACAGAGTCCAAAGTGAACCAATAGGAAAAATCTTCCTATTGTTGCCGGGTGCCGGCTGGCAGATGTCGGCGGGTGCACTGCGCATGCGCCCGTCATTTTCTTAGTGGAAGAAGATGATGGCGCTCATCGGGGGAAGCAGGAGGGCCCAGGAGTACCAGAGGTACCGGGGGGGATCGGGGATCCTATTTCTCTCTCCTCTAATGTGCGATCACATCAGAGGAGAGAGAAATTAAATGGCACATCAGACTTTTTTTTTGCGGTCGCCGCTATACGGTTAATAACGGCGATCGCAACACCGGTGTCAGTAAAAACCGACCCAAATCATGTTCTCTGAGGTCTCGGCTACCCCCGGCAGCCGAGACCCCTGAGAAAATCTGACGCTGGGGGGCGCTATATACTTTTTCCCCAGCGCAGTAAATTCACGGCGCTGTGGTTATAGTACACTTAACTACCGCTGTTAAAAAGTGTATCGGCGGTCGTTAAGGGGATAAACCTCCCGACTGCTCACGATGTTTCGTAGTGCTTGACTGAACAACTGATGCTGGGAAATGTACCCTCTTGTTTTTGTACCCTCAAGAAATAGCTCTGAAAATAGAACTAATTTTTTCATGGCTTGATGCAAATGTTTTGTCTTCAGAAGTAAGGGAATAACTTTTGGACAGCTTCAGATAAAAAGCATTTCTAATTGCCTAATACTTTTATGATTAGCAAATCAGTTGCTGACCAAAATTGGGATTTTTTTTCACTTTTGGTTGACAGGCCATTACTTCTTCACATTCAAAACAGTACAGCACATTTGTTTTGTCTCGCTATTAAAGATATAATTTTAGTATGGCTTATAAAAAAAAATATTGTTTCTTAATTTAAGAAAGTTTAAAGCTCTTTATTTATGGGCAGCATGGTGGCTCAGTAGTTAGCATTGCAGCGCTGAAGTCCTGGGTTCAAATCAAACCAAGGACAACATCTGCAAGGAGTTTGTATGTTCTCCCCGTGTTTGCAAGTGTTTCCTCCGGGTACTCTGGTTTCCTCCTCACTCCAAAGGCATACTGATGGGGAATTTAGATTGTGAGCCCCATCGGGGACAGTGATGATAATGTGTGCAAACTGTAAAGCGCTGCAGAATATGTTAGTGCTATATAAAAATAAAGATTATTGTTATTATTATTCCCCAAATAAAATTATTGCACCCAATCGTGTGAACATGCATGGCTTCTTCTGTCTATAAAAACAGCAATGCATGCATCTCCCCTCCCATAATGGATAACTTTTAGACCATTTATACACGTTAGGTAGCTGAAAATGACATGCTATTGGTTACATCTAGATACTGTTTTCTCCTAGTCAGATAGATGGAAGTCATTTTAAACAAATGTCATTTAGACATTTTAAAAGTCTGTGTTTATATTACAGAGTTCAAAATGTGTTCAATTGACACCAAGGGGAACCCACAGAGCTCTACGTATAGTTTCCAGGCAATTTTTTAATGATATAAACTTTTAAATTATGTGATTTGTGCAAATGTATCTGCTGCAAACTGATTTATTTGGGGGAAATTTGGCAAAGCCTGCAAATTCGAAATCCAAAAGATTTACTCATCTATTATTATTTGGCTTGTATTTCACTCATTAAAAATACCATTAATTTTGACCAATTGCAGCTCCAAACTTGAGGACCATACAAAAAAGTGTTCTGGAAAATATGGATTTTAGTAAAATTTCTCTTTTAAATATTTTTATTAATTTAGTATTAAGACCGGGAAGGGAAACAGAATGGAAAAGGGGTAAGTAGGGTATACTTTATATAGGTAAAGGGAACAATAAAATTAGAGAACCCTCAAACATTACTAAACATTGTTTGAAGAGGATATAAAAAAAAATAAAATAACAAAACAATACAATAGCACTCGTCAGACCATCTTACGGACAACTCCTCAGAAAGAGATACATCTTTTAAATACGCATCAATTAAAACAGCAATTAGCATAGAGACAAGTTTCAACATGTTTGCTTAGCGTAGAACTTGCTGTTCCAGATCTCCCATTTTTTTGAGTACTTATGAATACTATTATTAACAACCGCAAATCTCCATTCCAGGTCACTGTGTAGACAAATCCTATTTAAGATATCTGCAAATTTAGGTACCTCAGTTTTTTTCCACCATTGCGCCAAGGTAATCTTGACCACCAAGAAAATATGTATAATAACATATCTAATTTAGGGGTCAAATTGTTCCATGTCTAATGACAGAAACACTCTCCCAGGAGTAATTTGAACATTTTTGGTGAGGAGGTCAATGTGTTGGGAGACTTGAATCCAAAGGTCTTTAATTTTTGGACAGCCCCAAAAAATATGATAGAGATTTCCCTGTTAGCCGCAGTCGGAATGTTCCGAATTAATGTGCGACAACCTAATTGGGTATAATACCATCTAGACATCACTTTGAAATGGCATTCATGGAGGGAAATTGAAATATTAGATCATTAGGTATTTTTAATAGCACCGTCCCATTGCTCAATCCGAAAGTCTTCTCCTAAATCAGACTCCCACCTTTTCATGTAAATGTTTTTTGTGCCACTAGGATCCCCAGCTATAAGCCTATACAAGTTGCTTAGACTCCAGATGGATTTTTGTAAAATTTGAATTAAATGAAATTCTTCTCAAAATCAGATGTATTGATGTTTCTGTACTATACAAGAATATTGTGCTTTAAATATGTGGGATTTTACATTGGTCAGATTCCATTGTACTGTATAAATGAAAGTTAGTTAAATTAGACAATTTAAAAAGATGTTGTAGATTTCATATTATTGGAGGGATTCTAATGTAATCATTTATTTTCTTTCCTGTTCTTTTCCTTTGGTGACTTCATATTTTAATTAAACCCCTTTATTAAATTGATTGCAAAAGATCTGTAACACATGCATTTCATACATCTAAAAAAACTTCTGCACAATAGGAAACATAATAAAAATCTTGTCAATTGCAGAAACAAAGTTTATAAAAGTGGAAAGCATTGTTTACCGAAGTTATAAAATCATTCGTCTGAGAACTGCCGAGCTATGGAAATTCCCAGTTGTAATTATTTAAAATATCACATTCCAAGCTAGCGGACAATAATTGATTTATAGAAATGTGAGTTCAAGGATCAAACAAAGAGTTGCTGGTGAATAAAATGAAATCAATCAGTTGCTTTTGAATAATTAGATATCTTTAGAATTATTTAGAGAAAAATATTTTGTCACATGATTTTTGCAAGTGATAACAGCATAAAATATTAGATATTATAATTTATAGTTAAAATGAAAGTACTCAGTTGTATAACAGTAGGTGCACAAGTTAACAATGCTAATAAGCTAAATAATAATAATATTTCATTTTACATAAAACAGTGTCGTAAAAGTAACAAAAGATCAATATACTGTAATATATAAGATGCACTGGACCATAAGATGCCCCCAAAATTTAGGGGAAGACAATAGGGAAAAAAATGTTTTTAAATGAAATGGTGCTGTGTCTTATAGTCCGATTTTACTGTAGCATACTGGGGGGGGTGCCTGAGATGAAGTAGGGTCACAGGAGGCAGGGTCACTGCCGCAGGAGGCCAGCGGTGGCAGGAGTGGAGCAATGCTAAGGACCCCTTGCTGGGAGGAGAGGGATCCTGTAGGTGCAAGGTTGCAGGCCCTGGGCTTTCATAAACTGTTGGCAGTGAGCAGAGTCCCCTTTCCATTGATTTCCGTGCAGTGGGCTTCAGATCGCAAACTGATATCTCGAAAGCCGAGATATTGGTCTCACTAGGACCCGTGATTCCCTATTGGTTTATTATAATCTAACCAGGTGGGTATTTTTTTATATCTAATTTGAATCATTTCTGCACAAGTAGATCTCTTATAATACTATTCCTTCTTTAGGTAAACATCGGTTTGTTTTTGGTTATTGCTGCTAAGTCTTTGTCACGCACCGGAAACAAGTACATCTAGTCTTACAGAGACTCAGAGAGAACAGGCTGTATGCCAAGTTTGAGAAATGCCTCTTTGATCGGTTACATTGTTTCCTCCACAGGACTAAAGATGGATCCAGAGAAGTTGTCGGCTGTACTCAGATGGCCCGGTCCGTCTGGGCTGAAACCATACAGCGTTTCCTGGACTTTGCTAACTACTACAGGCATCTCATTCCAAACTTCTCCACCCAAGTAGCACCCATCTCTGCTTTGACCCGGAAGGGTATAAATCCCAAGGATTGGTCTCCCAAGGCAGAGGAGGCCTTTGTTTCTCTCAAAAAAGCCTTTGCTGCTGCACCTGTTCATCATTATCCAAATGCTAATGAACAATTTTTTCTTGAGGTTGATGCTTTCTCTGTAGGTGCAGGAGCCATACTTACCCAGAAATCGTCTGCTGGTCGAATGTACTTGTGTGTTTTTTTTTCCAAGGTTTTTTCTTCTGCAGAAAGGAACTATTCCGTTGGAGATTGGGAATTGTTGGCTATCAAATTAGCTCTGCAGTAATGGAAGCATCTTCTTGAGGGAGCTCTTCACCAGGTAGTCGTATTCACCGATCACAAAAACCTTTCTTACCTCCAAACCGCACAAAGGCTGAATCCCCGTCAGGCCTGCTGGGCTTTGTTTTTTGCTCGATTTAATTTTGTTCTTCATTTTCGTCCAGCTGACAAAAACGTCAAAGCAGATGCACTTTCCAGAGCCTTTTTGCCTCCTGATCAAGAGGAGCGACCTCAGCACATCATTGAATCTGCAAGGTTAGTCACAGTGGCTTCTGCTGATCTTACCCGGCTTCCCCCTGGGAAGACTCTCATGTCTGCCTCTGAACGCAATCGAGTCCTACAGTGGGGTCACTCTTCCAAGTTGGCTGGTCATGCCGGCTAGAGGAAGACTCTGCAAATCATCACCCGTTACTACTGGTAGCCTACTATGGCTAAGGATATCCAGGAGTATGTTGCAGCCTGCCCTTCCTGTGCCCGTAACAAGACTGTTAAATGCCTACCTGCTGGTATGCTTCAACCTCTTCCGATTCTGTCCGCTCCTTGGCAGCACATCGCCATGAACTTCATCACGGATATTCCAATCTCGTCACGCTGTTCAGTGGTGTGGGTAGTGGTGGACCGCTTCTCTAAGATGGCCCACTTCATTCCGCTACCCGGTCTTCTGACTGCTTCAGAACTTGCGGATCTGTTCATTCCATGGTTTCCTCTCCACATCGTTTCCGACAGAGGCGTCCAGTTCACTTTGAGATTCTGTAGAGCGGTTTGTAAACAGGTAAAAATAGATCTGGATTTTTCCTCAGCATACCATCCCCAATCCAGTGGACAAGTGGAGAGGACTAATCAAATTCTGGCTGGATTCCTGCTTCACTTTGTCAATGCGCATCATGATGACTGGACACCCAAGTGCAAAAGAAACGGGGAAAAGGAAGAAACTTCAACCCAGGCAGTAAAGGTAACAATGTAGAATTTTATTTAATGTCAATACAAATATATAAAAATAGCACAAGCATCAAATATAAGATTAAAAAGGAGCATGAACACCACCAAAATAATATCCAATACCTAGGTGTTTTAACAAATAAAATCAGGTAAGTATACAAATAGTGCACAAACTATACAATACTGATAATATGATGATACACTCTGGTATAAAAAGTATATATGTGTAACCATAAAAAATATATATGTTCATATGAAAAAACAATTAAGATGTGCCCAGTGCACAAACAAATATCAAAAAATAAGTATGGTGCAATATAGCACAAAAATATAAAACTATATATATATGTGCAGGAAACAACAAATTGTGCATGCAATATGGTGTCAATGTAAATACTGAAGAAAACAACAAAAAAAAAGGGAATACCCAATACATATGATATATAAATCCCAATATGGTGTGACCGAAAAGTTATATGCACCTGATGGGACTAAATAAAAGGAATTAACCAAATAGTGCCAAAACAGGAGGGACAATTAACACTGATAAAGTGTAAGCCAACATATACTTGTGTGGATAGGTCCAAATAACAACCAAGTGATACCAAAGTATAAGTATATTACCTGAAAAAACCGGGGAGGAAAAAGATGGTGGTGACAATGCTGCCTAGAACGCGCCCCGACGCGCGTTTCGGAAGTATTCCTTCGTCCATATCCCTGACGAAGGAATACTTCCGAAACGTGCGTCGGGGCGCGTTCTAGGCAGCATTGTCACCACCATCTTTTTCCTCCCCCGGTTTTTTCAGGTAATATACTTATACTTTGGTATCACTTGGTTGTTATTTGGACCTATCCACACAAGTATATGTTGGCTTACACTTTATCAGTGTTAATTGTCCCTCCTGTTTTGGCACTATTTGGTTAATTCCTTTTATATAGTCCGATCAGGTGCATATAACTTTTCGGTCACACCATATTGGGATTTATATATCATATGTATTGTGTATCCCCTTTTTTTTTTTTGTTTTCTTCAGTATTTACATTGGCACCATATTGCATGCACAATTTGTTGTTTCCTGCGCATATATATATAGTTTTATATTTTTGTGCTATATTGCACCATACTTATTTTTGATATTTGTTTGTGCACTGGGAACATCTTAATTGTTTTTTCATATGAACATATATATTTTTTTATGGTTGCACATATACTTTTATACAATGTATCTCATATATCAGTATTGTAAGTTGTGCACTATTTGTATACTTACCTGATTTATTGTTAAAACACTAGTAGGGATATATTTTGGTGGTGTTCAACTCTTTTATTTATATTGATGCTGTGCTATTTTATATATTTTATGACATTAAATAAAATTCTACATTGTTACCTTTACTCAGAAACTTGGCACTAAAAAAGCAAATATCCTAAAATAAAATAAAATTTTTTTTTTTTTTTTTGCAAAAAAGCATAAAGTAGTAATAATAATAAGGTATTTGTAATATTTTGATCAAAAAGACAAAGAGAATAAAAATAGGCCATCCGCCAGTCAAGGCAAACCCTTTTGGACAGTCCTACATCCTCATGTAAAAACCTTTTGACTTGTCAATGACACAAAGTGAACAAGGCAGAGGGACTGAACCCACCAGTTGAAGCTCAGGCCAGACAGGATGGATTTTCTCAACTCAGAAACAGGGCGGTCACACCCTTATATGCACAGAATGCACTCTGGACTACATAGGAAACTAAATCTGAACTGAAAAAGTAAGTTGATGTGTATGCAAAATGTAAATGCATATTAACACATAACCATTACACAGAAAACAGGCACAAAAAAAGCAAATATCCTAAAATAAAATAAAAATTTTTTTTTGCAAAAAATGCATGAAGGTAGTAATAATAATAAGGGTATTTAGTAAACATAATTTTGATCAAAAGAATGTACAAGCCATCCCTGTTGTGAATGGGTTTGAGATGAGTTCTGAGCAGAGGCTCCCTCTGGTGTTACAAGCGGTACTAGTGAGGATTGTGAGGACTGGGAATCAGGTGTTACTGATTGGTCTTATATAAGGGAGTCATTTTCCCATCAGGGTTGCAGGTGATCAATTGTTCTGGTCTGAATCCTTCTTTCCAGTTTCCTTGTAGCCTGCTGTGTCCTGTCTGCATCTCCTGCTATCA
Source organism: Oophaga sylvatica (assembly GCA_033576555.1). NCBI lineage: Eukaryota > Metazoa > Chordata > Amphibia > Anura > Dendrobatidae > Oophaga > Oophaga sylvatica. The sequence goes on from JARQOD010000006.1 coordinate 322,544,070, forward strand.
GATAAGACAATTTCTTATTTTGTGTTTTTGCTATATTTTTGCATTTTGTCCTACACTTCTGTGGGGGCCTTCAGGGTCCCCTCCGGGGGCTTTTGCCCTCTCAGTTTAGTCCAGCCACTGTATTTTGTACTTTTGCTTTTTCCAGTTTTTTTCAGTGGCTGCTGTTTTGTTTTTGTTACACCAGAGAACTAATTTAGGTGGTAGAGGTCGTGTGATCTCAGGTGATTTTGAAATTAGTAGAGTTGGTGTTTTTTCAGGGTTTTCTGAGATTGCAGTAAGTACCCTTCCTATCCTTTTCTGTTTAGATAGTTTGGGCCCCAGCGTTTGCTCATACTATTTTCTTTCTGTGTCAGTATTTCCTCTTGTCTAACCGCCATTACATGTTTGGGGGCTTTCTATTATCTTTGGGGTTCTGCTCCGGGGCAGATAGCTTTCCTATTTCTATCTTTAGGTGTAGTTAGTTTCTCAGGCTGTGACGAGGCGTCTAGGACCAACGTAGGAACGCTCCACGGCTGCCTCTAGTTGCGGTGGTTAGTCAGGGTACTGCAATCTCATAGATTCCAACTGCTCTGGTGTATTGCCTTTTTTACCTGCACTCCTCAGCTACCGTAACATAACAGTATCACCGGCCATAAAAATTGTATGGTACTCACAGAAGGGAAAAAATATTTTGAAGGAAGAAAAGTTGTCAGAGATATTTTTCTGTTTGTTGCATTTTTTTTTTTCCCTCTGTATCTCTGGGTGCTGGGGGGGATCTTTTCTCCCAATGGAGTTTGCACAGTTGTCTGGCCGTGTGGATCAGCTTGCCACTGAGGTTCAGAGTATTGCTGCATATCTTGCTAGGTTGCCTGTTGTGGAACCTAGGATCCCCATGCCAGATTTGTTTTTAGGGGGTCGAGCTAAGTTTCAGAATTTCAAAAATAATTGTAAATTGTTTCTTGCCTTAAAATCTAAGTCCTCAGGAAACGCAGCGCAGCAGGTTCAAATTATCATCTCTCTCCTGCGCGGCGATCCTCAGGATTGGGCTTTTTCCCTGATACCTGGGGATCCTGTTTTGAGTGATGTTGATGCATTTTTTCAGGCTTTGGGGTTATTGTACGATGAGCCTAATGTCACTGATCAAGCTGAAAAAGCCTTGTTGGCATTAAATCAGGGGCTTGATGACGCTGAGTTATACTGTCAGAGATTCCGTAGGTGGGCAGTCCTGACCAAGTGGAATGACGACGCTTTGGCGGCCCTTTTCCGGAAGGGTCTGTCGGATAATGTAAAGGATGTTATGGTGGGATTCCCTGTCCCCTCTGGTCTCAATGATTCTATGTCATTAGCGATTCAAATTGACAGACGTTTGCGTGAGCGGAGAAGTATGCGTGGAGTGGTGTTGCCTTGTGAGCCAGCTGCTGAGCCCATGCAGTGTGATGGAGTGGTGTCTGGGGCACAGCGTCATGAGTTTCGAAAGCGCAATGGGTTATGTTTCTACTGTGGTGATGCCTCTCATGCTATTTCAGTCTGCCCTAAGCGGGGAAGACATTTTGCACGCTCAGTTGTCTTGGGTAGTGTTCAGACTAAGTTTTTATTAACTGTCACTCTGATATGCTCTCTGTCCTCATTTTCTGCTCAGGCTTTCGTTGATTCTGGAGCAGCTATTAACCTGATGGATTATGATTTTGCTAAACGTTGTGGGTTTCCCTTGATACCCCTACAGAAGTCTATTCCTTTACTGGGGATCGATTCTACCCCTTTGGCTGAGAATAAACCCCAGTTTTCTACTCAGGTGATAATGAGGGTTGAACCTGATCACCAGGAGTGCTGCAAATTTTTGGTTCTATATAATCTGCATGACATTATAGTGCTGGGTTTCCCTTGGTTACAGTCTCATAATCCTGTTTTGGATTGGAAATCTGTGTCTGTAACCAGTTGGGCTGCCAATGTGTTAATACCAACACTCCTGTTTTTTATGCCTCCCCCCAGGCTGAGGATGTTCCTGACTTTTTGTTTGATTTTTCTGATGTGTTTAGCGAAAGTAAATCTGCATCCTTACCTCCCCATAGGAGCTATGACTGCGCTATTGAATTAGTGCCAGTAGTAAATTCCCTAAAGGTCGCCTTTTTAACTTGTCTGTACCTGAACATGACGCATGCGGTCTTATATCAAGGAATCATTGAGAAGGGTCATATCAGACCATCCTCTTCACCCTTAGGTGCCGGTTTTTTCTTTGTGGCCAAAAAAGATGGTTCATTAAGGCCGTGTATTGATTATCGTCTCTTGAACAATATTACTGTGAAATATCAATACCCGTTACCCTTGATTTCTGACCTGTTTTCCAGGGTGAAAAACGCTACTTGGTTTACCAAGCTTGACCTCAGGGTGGCGTATAACCTTATTCGCATTAAGCACGGGGATGAATGGAAGACGGCATTTAACACCCCTGAAGGGCATTTTTGAGTACCTTGTGATGCCCTTTGGGCTCACTAATGCTCCTTCCGTCTTCCAGTCCTTCATGAATGACATTTTAAGGGATTTGTGGACAAGTTTCTGATTGTTTATTTGGATGATATCTTGATTTTTTCTAATGACTGGGACTCTCATGTGAAACATGTTCGAACTGTATTCCAGATTTTGAGAGAGAATGCTCTGTATGTGAAGGGATCAAAGTGTCTTTTTGGCGTACAGAAGATCTAATTTCTGGGATTCATTTGTCCCCATCTGTTATTGAAATGGACCCGGTCAAGGTTCAGGCATCTGTGATTGGGTCCAACCTACTTCATTAAAGGCCTTCAGAGATTTTTGGGTTTTGCCAATTTTTATCGTAAATTTTATTGGGGTAATTTCTCGTTATTGTTAAACCATTAACTGATTTGACCAGAAAGGGTTCTGATGTGCTGAATTGGCCTCCTGAGCAGTCTCTGCGTTTCAGAACTTAAGCAGAGATTCACTTCTGCTCCTGTTCTACGGCAGCCTGATGTTTCTCTGCCATTTCAGGTGGAGGTTGATGCCTCTGAAATTGGGGCAGGTGCCGTTTTGTCCCAAAAAGATCCAGAGACCTCTAAAAGTAACCCTTGTGCCTTTTTCTCTCGAAAATTTTCTCCTACTGAACGTAATTATGACGTGGGTAATCGGGAGTTATTGGCCATGAAGTGGGCTTTTGAAGAGTGGAGACATTGGCTGGAGGGAGCCAAACATCAGGTGGTGGTCCTTACGGACCATAAGAATCTGGTCTATCTGGAATCTGCCAAGCGACTCAATCCTAGACAGGCCAGGTGGGCCTTGTTTTTCACACGTTTTAATTTTGTGGTTTCCTTTCTTCCTGGCACTAAGAATGTTAAGGCGGATGCCCTCTCGAGGAGTTTTCCTTGCGGACTCTCCTGAGCTATCTGATCCCTCTGTTATTTGAAGGAGGGTGTAGTTCTTTCCGCCATCTCGCCCAATTTGAGACTTGCTCTGGAGGGGTGTCAGGAGATAGGGCCCCAGCGCTGCCCTGTTGGAAAATTGTTTTGTCCCGGACCAATGGAAAAAGAGTGTGATGTCTGAGATTCATTTGTTCCGCATTGGCTGGGCATCCCGGAATTTTTGTACCAGAGACTTGGTTTAGTCGGTCCTTTTGGTGGCCTACCTTGTCTCGCGATGTCAGGAATTTGTGCATCCTGCGGGACTTGCTCTCGCTCCAACCTTGCTCTCGCTCTATGGTTTGTTATGCCATTGCCTGTGCCCAAGAACCATGGACCCATATCTCTATGGATTTCAAATTTCCGATCTCCCTGTTTCTCAGAGAATGACCACCATCTGGGTAATTTGTGATAGGTTTTTTCCAAAATGATACATCTTGTGCCATTACCTAAGTTGCCTTCCTCCTCTGAATTGGTGCCGTTGTTCCTTCAGCACGTGGTTCGTTTACACGGGATTCCTGAGAACATTGTGTCTACAGAGGAGTCCAGTTTGTTTTCCAGATTTGGAGGATTTTTTTGTTCAAAAACGGGGTGTTCAATTGTCTTTCTCCTCGGCATTCATCCTCAGACCATGGTCAAACGAGAGAACAAACAAACAGGAGATTTTCTAAGATGCTTTGGTCCTGCTGATCAGGATGACTGGGTCTCTTTTTTCCCTTTTGGGCTGAGTTTGCTTTTTAAAATAATAGGGCAGTTCTGCCACTTTGATGTCTCCGTTTTCTGTAATTCTGGGTTTTCACCCTCGATTTTCTTCGGACAGACGGAGGCTTCTGTCTGTCCAGTGTTTGACTCTGTTTTGACGATGCGCAGTTTTGGGGACCAGGTAGTGGAGAGGTTTCCCTCTCTCAGGAGAAGCCCAGCGGTTTGCAACCGGCTAGGACGATGGTCCTCGTTTAAAGTGGGGATTTGGGTCTGGTTTCCTCAAAGAATTTTTCAATGAGAAGCATCTCCTAAATTTTAAAAGCCTAGGTCATTGGACCTTATAAGATCATGGAGATTATTAATCCTGTTTTTTTTCTTTTGCTTCTTCCGGGGGACATTTAAGATCCATAACTGTTCCACAAGTCATTGTTGAAGAGGTTTGTTGAGCCAGTGGTTCCGCGCTGGCCCCTGACCCTGTTTTGGTTGAGGCAATCTGGAGTTGTTTGAGAAAATTTTGGATTCTCGTTTTTCTAGACAAAAGACCCAGTTTTTTGTTAAATGGAGAGGTTATGGTCAGGAAGACAATTTCTTGGGTGTTTGCTTCGGACATCCATGCTAGGGAGACTTATCCGTGCGTATCAAAGAACTCACCGCCGACCTGGTTGCTCAAATAGTGTTCGGTGACCCCTCCTCAAGGGGGGGGGACTGTTTGAATGGTTTGAGAGAGTTCTGAGCAAGGCTCCCTCGGTGGTTACAAGCGGTACTAGTGAGGATTGTGGACTGGGAATCAGTGTTACTGATTGGTCTTATTAAGGAGTCATTTTCCCCATCAGGGTTGCCGGTGATCAATTTGTTTTTGGCTGAATCCTTCTTTCCAGTTTCCCTTGTAGCCTCTGTGTCCTTTTCTGCATCTCCTCTACAATAAGACAATTTCTTATTTGTGTTTTTGCTATATTTTTTGCATTTTGTCCTACACTTCGTGGGGGCCTTTTAGGTCCCCTCCGGGGGCTTTTTCCCTCTCAGTTTGCCAGCCATGTGTTTTGACTTTTTGCTTTTTCCATTTTTTTTTCAGTGTGCTGTTTTGTTTTTGTTTTCACCAGAAAAACTAATTAGGTGGAAGGGTTGTGTGATCTCAGGTGTTTTAAATTAGTAGAGTTGGTGGTTTTTTCAAAGGGTTTCTGAGATTGCATAAGTACCCTTCCTATCCTTTTCTGTTTAGATAGTTTTTTGGGGCCCCCGCGTTTGCCATACTATTTTTTTTCTGTGTCATATTTCCTCTTGTCTAACCGCCATTACATGTTTGGGGCTTTCTATTATCTTTTGGGGGTTTTGCTCCGGGGAGATAGCTTTCCTATTTCTATCTTTAGGTGTGTTAGTTTCTCAGGGTGTACGAGGCGTCAGCCAACGAGGAACCTCCACGGGGCCCAGTTCGGTGGTTTGTCTTTCGCCATCCCAAGATTCCAAAGCTCGGGTATTGCCTTTTTTTCCGCACCCTCACTACCCTAACAAACACATCCCCCAGTCAAGAACCCCCCTTTTGGACAGTCCTACTCAATATTAAAAAAACCTTTTTCCCCTTTTTCAATACACAAATGAACAAGGCAAGGGGGGTGAACCCACCAGTTAAGCTCAGGCCAACAGGGGGATTTTCCAAAACCGAAAAGGGGGGCACACCCTTAATCACAGAAGCACTCTGGACACAAGGAAAATAAATCTAACTGAAAAATAATTGATTGAGCAAAAAGTAAAGATATTAACCATAACCATTTCACAAAAACGCAAAAAAACAAAACCTAAATAAAAAAAAAAATTTTTTTTCAAAAAAAACATGAAAAATAAAAAATAAGGGATTTAGTAAAAATAATTTTGATCAAAAAATGTACAAGCCATCCCAACCAAAAGTCAAGGCACCCTTTTGGACAGCCACTCAATATTAAAAACCTTTTCCCCTTGCAATGACACAAAATTTAAAAAAGGCGAGGGGGGAACCCACAGTTAAGTCAGGGCCAACGGGGGTTTTCTCAAAACAAAACAGGGGGTCACACCCTTAATCACAGAATGCACTCTGGACACAAAGGAAACAAATCGAACGAAAAAGTAAATTGATTGTATGCAAAATTAACATATTAACACAAACCATTCACAGAAAAAGGCACAAAAAAA
>JARQOD010000006.1:322550417-322588865 GCA_033576555.1 Oophaga sylvatica
CCCCAGCGCTCATTCCCCCAGTGCTCATTCCCACCTTAGCGCTCATTCCCCCAGCGCTCATTCCCCCACTCAGTGCTCATTCCCCACCTCAGCGCTCATTCCCTCCAGCGCTCATTCCCCCAGCGCTCATTACTCCCCAGTGCTCATTCTCCCCCCTGCGCTCATTCCCCCAGCACTCATTCCCCACCTCAGCGCTCATTCCCCACCAGCACTCATTCCACACCTCAGCACTCATTCCCCCACCTCTCATTACTCCCCCCAGCGCTCATTACTCCCCCCAGCGCTCTTTCCTCCCCAAGTGCTCATTCCTCCCCAAGCGCTAATTCCCCCAAGCGCTCATTCCTCCCCCAGCACTCACTCCCCCAGCGCTTATTCCTCCCCCGGCCTGCAGCGCTCATTCCTCCCCACTTCCACAGCGCTCATTCCTCCCCACTGCCCCAGTGCTCAAGACTCCCCCGGCCCCCCAGCACTCAGTCCCCCCCACTGCTCCAGCGCTCACTCCCCTCCACTGCCCCAGTGCTCAGTCACCCCCCACTGCCCCAGCGCTCACCCCCCCACTGCCCCAGTGCTCACTCTCCCACTGCCCCAGCACTCACTCCCCTCCACTGCCCTAGCACTCACTCCACCCCCAATGCCCCAGCGCTCACTCCCTCTCCCACTGTCCCAGCGCTCACTCTCCTCCACTGCCCCAGCGCTCACTCCTCCCCACTGCCCCAGCGCTCATTGCCCCCCACTGCCCCAGCGCTCATTCCTCCCCACTGCCCCAGCGCTTATTCCTCCCCACTGCACCAGTGCTCGCTCCCCCCACTGCCCCAGCGCTCATTCCTCCCCCACTGCCCCAGTGCTCAATCCCCCCCACTGCCCCAGTGCTCATTCCCCCCACTGACCCAGCGCTCATTCCCCCCACTGCCCCAGTGCTCATTCACCCCCACTGCCTCAGCGCTCAATCCCCCCACTGCCCCAGCGCTCACTCCCACCCACTGCAACAGTGCTCACTCTCCTCCACTGCCCCAGCGCTCATTCCCCCACCTCTCATTACTCCCCCCAGCGCTCATTACTCCCCCCAGCGCTCTTTCCTCCCCAAGTGCTCATTCCTCCCCAAGCGCTAATTCCCCCAAGCGCTCATTCCTCCCCCAGCACTCACTCCCCCAGCGCTTATTCCTCCCCCGGCCCGCAGCGCTCATTCCTCCCCACTTCCACAGCGCTCATTCCTCCCCACTGTCCCAGTGCTCAAGACTCCCCTGGCCCCCCAGCACTCAGTCCCCCCCACTGCTCCAGCGCTCACTCCCCTCCACTGCCCCAGTGCTCAGTCACCCCCCACTGCCCCAGCGCTCACCCCCCCACTGCCCCAGTGCTCACTCTCCCACTGCCCCAGCACTCACTCCCCTCCACTGCCCTAGCACTCACTCCACCCCCAATGCCCCAGCACTCACTCCCTCTCCCACTGTCCCAGCGCTCACTCTCCTCCACTGCCCCAGCGCTCACTCCTCCCCACTGCCCCAGCGCTCATTGCCCCCCACTGCCCCAGCGCTCATTCCCCTCCTCCCCACTGCACCAGTGCTCGCTCCCCCCACTGCCCCAGCGCTCATTCCTCCCCCACTGCCCCAGTGATCAATCCCCCCACTGCCCCAGTGCTCATTCCCCCCACTGACCCAGCGCTCATTCCCCCCACTGCCCCAGTGCTCATTCACTCCCACTGCCTCAGCGCTCAATCCCCCCACTGCCCCAGCGCTCACTCCCACCCACTGCAACAGTGCTCACTCTCCTCCACTGCCCCAGCGCTCACTCCCCCCACTACCCCAGCACTGATTCCCCCCACTGCCCCATTGCTCAATCCTCCCCACTGCCCCAGCGCTCACTCCCCCCACTGTCCCAGCGCTCACTCTCCACTGCCCCAGCGGTCACTCCTCCCCACTGCCCCAGCGCTCATTGCCCCCCACTGCCCCAGCGATCACTCCTCCCCACTGCCCCAGCGCTCATTTCCCCCACTGCCCCAGCGCTCAATCCCCCCCACTGCCCAGCGCTCATTCCCCCCCACTGCCCCAGCGCTCACTCCCCCCACTGTCCCAGCGCTCATTCCCCCCACTGCCCCAGCGCTCATTCCCCCTACTGCCCCAGTGCTCTATCCACCCCCACTGCCCCAGCGCTCACTCCGCTCCACTGCCACAGTGCTCACTCTCCTCCACTGCCCCAGCGCTCATTCCTACCCACTGCCCCAGCGCTCATTCCTCCCCACTGCCCCAGCGCTCACTCCCCCCACTGCCCCAGCTCTTATTCCTACCCTCTGCCGCAGTGCTCACCCCCCCATTGCCCCAGCGCTCATTTCTCCCCACTGCCCCAGCGCTCATTCCTCCCCACTGCCCCAGCACTCACTCCCCCCACTGCCACAGTGCTCATTCCCCCCCACTGCCCCAGCGCTCATTCCCCCCACTGCCCCAGTGCTCACTCCCCTCCACTGTCCCATCGCTCATTCACCCACTGCCCCAGCGCTCATTCCCCCTACTGCCCCAGCGCTCTATCCACCCCCACTGCCCCAGCGCTCACTTCGCTCTACTACCACAGTGCTCACTCTCATCCACTGCCCCAGCGCTCATTCCTACCCACTGCCCCAGCGCTCATTCCTCCCCACTGCCTCAGCGCTCACTCCCCCCACTGCCCCAGCTCTCATTTCCGCCCACTGCCCCAGCACTCATTCCCCCCACTGCCCCAGCGCTCAATCCCCCCACTGCCCCAGCGCTCATTCCTCCCCACTGCCCCAGCGCTCACTCCCCCCACTGCCCCAGCGCTCACTCCCCCCACTGCCCCAGCGCTCAATCCCCCACTGCCCCAGCGCTCATTCCTCCCCACTGCCCCAGCGCTCAATCCCTCCACTGCCCCAGCGCTCACTCCTCCCCACTGCCTCAGCGCTCAATCCCCCATCATTATACTCACCTTCTGCTGCAGCTCCGATGATCCAGAGCCTACACCTTCTTCCTGTATGAGCGCGCGGCCACACGTCACGTGGTACCGCTCATTAAGCTCTTGAATATGGGCCCACGCCTATGAGAGGAGTGGCATCCATATTGATGAGCTTAATGAGCGGAACCACGAGTGACCGCTCGCTCAGTACAGGAAGAAGATATCGGAGTTGCAGCAGGACGAGGTGAGTATAATGATGGGGGGTTGAGGGGAGCAAGGGGAGGGCCGACCCCCAGACAAAAAAAAAGTCGTTCTCAGGTGCCACCCCCCAGCAGAATCCCGCCCTAGGCACTGCCCATGAGTGCCTAGTGGCAAATACGGCCCTGGATGGGACAGCCGTTGGCTGACAAGACTCGCTATTTCGCATTTTTGTGCAGCGAGTTTCCCACACTAAAACATGTTGATTGCAAATGTGCTGGTTCATGCATGTCATTGTCTAATTATTGCAATTTTTGCAGGCCACAGCCAGAGTTGGGTTTGAGGATGCAGTACTTGTTGTGGTTGCATTACTTCATGTCTGTGTGGGAAGTCACAATGTAACATCTTCCTCATACTCCTCCTCCTCTGCTGAGCTACTCAGCTGCGTACCTCTGGGGTCACACCAAGTTAGATCTACAACCTCATCGTCATCCTCTCTATTCCCCCATTTATAACCCTGAGAGTCACCATCCTTCTCTTCCTGCCCTGATACCACAGTACAGTCCTTGTGTGTGCCTCTGGTATCTGAGGTTCATCAGGATCACCTCCACCCTTGGTGATTAACGTCTTGAGATGAGAGTCTGGATTCTACTCGAACCCTACTTTGTCCAGCTCCAAATCCAACATGAAAAAATTTGGGGCATTGGTGAAGATGCTTTCCTGCTCTGGATTCTGTGATTCTTCGGAGCATACCTTTGATGCCCATGGAATACAATGTGTGAACAGCTCTTGCGAATGGTCCATCTGAGGTTCTCCACAGTCTGTTGGGCATTTGGAAACTTTTGATATGGGGGAAACAAGGATGATTGGGGTGCCACCTCTGTGGATTGTACTGTGTATGATGTTAACATAGAGGAAGAGGAGGAGAGGCTACTTGATGCAGCACTTGCCATACACTGGAGCACATGCTCTTTCTGAGTCTCATTTAAAAGGCGTACCATTGTATTGCTGCCAAAGAAAGGGAGTCTAGTAGGCCAGCCAGTAACAGATGTTGTCAGTGGTCTTTGGATAGGATGAGAGGGTGTTTGTTCAGTTGAGCTTTCATCCACATTAACACTTAACCCATGTACACTTCGATCACCAAACCTCTTCCCCCTTTCATCATAACCTCGCTTTTCCCCACTCAAGTTGTATAAGTAGCCTTCCCCTCCACAGTGCCGCACACCCCTACATCTCCTCCCTCATTTCTATCTATCGGCCTAACCGACTGTTGCGCTCTGCAAACGACTTTCGACTAACCTCTGCACTAATCCGTACCTCCAACTCCCGACTCCAAGACTTCTCCCGCGCTGCGCCAATCCTCTAGAATGCTCTACCCGAAGAAATTAGGACCATCCACAATTTGCATAGTTTCAGGTGCTCCCTCAAACACATTTTTTCATTGCGGCCTATCACGTTCACTAATCAAAGTCATTCTAGGTGTAAGTGTGCGTGTGTAGTCCATTCACTATCTCCATCCCTCACTCCCTCAAGATGGCTGGACCATCATTGTAAATACACCATTGTATAAACACACCTGTACTTTGTATCTCCCCCACCTCATTGTACATTGTAAGCTCTCACAAGCAGGGTCGTCTTATTTTGCTTTAAACCCCTTAACGACCAAGCCATTTTGTAGGTTAAAGACCAGGCCAATTTTTACATTTCTGACCACTGTCTCTTTATGAGGTTATAACTCTGGAACGCTTCAACGGATCTTGGCGATTCTGAGATTGTTTTCTCGAGACATATTGTACTTCATGATAGTGGTAAAATTTCTTCAATATAACTTGCGTTTATTTATGAAAAAAATGGAAATATGGCAAAAATTTTGAAAATGTTGCAATTTTCAAACTTTTAATTTTTATGCCATTAAATCAGAGAGATATGTCACAAAAATTAGTTAATAAATAACATTTCCCACATGTCTACTTTACATCAGCACAATTTTGGAACCAAAATTTTTTTTTGTTAGGAAGTTATAAGTGTTAAAAGTTGACCAGCAATTTCTATTTTTCCAACAAAATTTACAAAATCATTTTTTTTAGGGGCCATCTCACATTTGAAGTGAATTTGAGGGGTCAATATGACAGAAAATACCCAAAAGTGACACCATTCTAAAAACTTCACCCCTCAACGTGTTAAAAGCCACATTCAAGAAGTTTATTAACCCTTTAGGTACTTCACAAGAATTGAAGCAATGTGGAAGGAAAAAATTAACATTTAACTTTTTTTCCCAAAATTTTTCTTTCGACACAATTTTTTAAAATTTTGTCAAGGGTATCAGTAGAAAATGAACCACAATATTTGTTGTACAATTTCTCCTGAGTACATCGATACCCCATGTGTGGGGGTAAACCACTATTTGGGCACATGGCAGAGCTCGGAAGGGAAGCAGCGCCATTTGACTTTTTTGGCTGGAATTGAGATTGGACGCCATGTCGACATTTGGAGAGTCCCTGTGTGCATAAACAGTGGAAACCCCCCACAAGTGACCCCATTTTGGAAACTAGACCCCCCAAGTAACTTATCTAAATGTGTTGTGAGAGCTTTTAACCCCCAAGGGCTTCACAGAAGGTTATAACGTAGAGCTGTAAAATTAAAAAATCATATCTTTTCCACTAAAATGATCTTTCCACCCCCAATTTTTATTTCCCAAAGGGTAAAAGGACCCCAAAAGTTATTGTGCAATTTGTCCTGAGTACGCTGATACCCCATATGTGGGGGTAAACCACTATTTGGGCGCATGGCAGAGCTTGGAAGGGAAGCAGCGCCATTTGACTTTTTTGGCTGGAATTGAGATTGGACGCCATGTCGCATTTGGAGAGTCCCTGTGTGCCTAAACAGTGGAAACCCCCCACAAGTGACCCCATTTTGGAAACTAGACCCCCCAATGAACTTATCTAGATGTGTGGTGAAAGCTTTGAACCCCCAAGGGCTTCACAGAAGGTTATAACGTAGAGCAGTAAAATTAAAAAATCATATCTTTTCCACAAAAATGATCTTTCCACCCCCAATTGTTATTTTCCAAAGGGTAACAGGACCCCAAAAGTTATTGTGCAATTTGTCCTGAGTATGCTGATACCCCATATGTGGGGGTAAACCACTATTTTGACGCATGGCAGAGCGGGAAAGGGAAGGAGCGCCTTTTTCAAATGCATATTTTGATGGAATGGTCTGCGGGTGTCATGTCACGTTTGGAGAGCCCCTGATGTGCCTAAACAGTAGAAACCCCCCACAAGTGACTCCATTTTGGAAACTAGACCCCCCAAGGAACTTATCTAGATGTGTGGTGAGCACTTTGAACCCCCAAGTGCTTCACAGAAGTTTATAACGTAGAGCCGTGAAAATAAAAATATCATATTTTTTTCCACAAAATAATCTTTTTGCCCCCAAATTTTTATTTTTATAAGGGTAACAGGAGAAATAGGACCCCAAAAGCTATTGTGCAATTTGTCCTGAGTACGCTGATATCCCATATGTGGGGGGGAACCACTATTTTGACGCATGGCAGAGCTCGGAAGGGAAGGAGCACCGTTTTTAAATGCAGACTTTGATGGAATGGTCTGCGGGTGTCATGTCGCGCTTGGAGAGCCCCTGATGTGCCTAAACAGTAGAAACCCCCACAAATTACCCCATTTTGCAAACTAGACCCCCCAAGGAACTTATCTAGATGTGTGGTCAGCACTTTGAACCCCCAAGGGCTTCACAGAAGTTTATAATGTAGAGCCGTGAAAATAAAAAATCATATTTTTTCCACAAAAATTACCTTTTTGCCCCAAATTTTTATTTTTCTAAGGGTAACAGGAGAAATAGGACCCCAAAAGCTATTGTGCAATTTGTCCTGAGTACGCTGATATCCCATATGTGGGGGGGAACCACTATTTTGACGCATGGCAGAGCTCGGAAGGGAAGGAGCACCGTTTTTAAATGCAGACTTTGATGGAATGGTCTGCGGGTGTCATGTCGCGCTTGGAGAGCCCCTGATGTGCCTAAACAGTAGAAACCCCCAACAAATGACCCCATTTTGCAAACTAGACCCCCCAAGGAACTTATCTAGATGTGTGGTCAGCACTTTGAACCCCCAAGGGCTTCACAGAAGTTTATAATGTAGAGCCGTGAAAATAAAAAAATCATATTTTTTTCCACAAAAATTAACTTTTTGCCCCAAATTTTTATTTTTATAAGGGTAACAGGAGAAATAGGACCCCAAAAGCTATTGTGCATTTTGTCCTGAGTACGCAGATACCCCATATGTGGGGGGGAACCGCTGTGATCGCCTTACTGCGATCTTTGGGAGGCACAATGAACAAATCCACAAAAGGTGAAGAATTGGTTTTCTTTTTTACGCCGTTCCTCGTGCGGTATTAGTGATTAGGCGACTTTATTCCTCGGATCGGTGCGATTACAGCGATACCAGATTTACTCCCTTTTTTCATGTTTAGCTTCTGTCACGCACTAAAAGATGCTTTTTCTTGGAATAATTTTTTGTAAGAAATTTTTGCATCGCCGTATTTTGAGAGCTATAATTTTTCCATATTTCGGCCGACAGAGTTATCTGTGGGCTTATTTTTTGCGGGATGAGCTGACGTTTTTATTGGTACCATATTCAGGCACATAACGTTTTTTGATCGTTTCCTATTCCGATTTTTGTGGAATCAGAATGAACAAAAACCAGCAATTCAGGAATTGTTTTTTTTTTTTTTTTTTCCTCCGTTCCGTGTGTGGTAAAATTGATAAAGCAGCTTTATTCTTTGGGTCACTACGGTTACGGCGATTCCTCATTTATATATTTTTTTTTTATGTTTTGCCGTTTTTTACACAATAAAAAATTTTATAGAAAAAATAATTATTTTTGCATTAGTTTATTCCGCGAGCTATAACTTTTTTATTTTTTTGTTGATGATGTTGTATAGCGGCTTGTTTTTTGCGGGACAAGATGACGTTTTCAGCGGTACCATGATTATTTATATCTGACTTTTTGATCGCGTGTTATTGCACTTTTTCCAAGCGGTATAATGATACTGCTTGGAAAAAGTATAATTTACTACTTTTTTGTGGTTTTTTTTTACGGCTTTCACTGAAGGGGTTAACTAGGGTTACGCTTTTATAGATGGGATTTTTACGGACGTGGCGATACCTAACATGTGTATGTTTTTTGTTTTTTATTTTTTTATTACATAAAAATGTGTATTTTTTAGGGGATTTTTTTAAAATTATTTTTTAATAATTTTTTTACATTTTTTTTTAAAAAATGATTGTTTTTAACTTGTCCCTTTATGGGACTTTCACTTTTTTTACTTTTTATTGCAGTTACAATGCATTGCAATGCTCTGGCATTGCAATGCATTGCAACTATAGTGGAAGCTGCTGTGACAATGATCACAGCAGCTTCCCGTAGCTAAATGACCCGGAGGTTGTCATGACAACCCCCGGGTCATCAAGGCAGAGATTGGCCCCTGCAAATACATTGCAGGGTGCCGATCTGAGGCAGAGGGAGCTCCCGACCCCCTGCCTCCCCCCCTGAGCTCTGCGATCGCGCTCGATCGCAGCAGTCAGGGGGTTAACAGCCAGGGGCGGTGGGGGCTCCGCTCCTGGCTGTCAGTGCAGGAAGCCTGGCCACTGCAGCACCGGCTCCTGCACTGATCGCGCTGGGGAAGCTGAAATTTCAGCTTCTCCTGCGCGATCGCTGCTGTGTTTGGTCAGTCAGATTGACTGACCAATCACAGCACTGTGAGTGCGGGGACCGACGGCAAAGGTCCCCGCACCGCTTGCCGTGCCTGTCAGCTGTCTGTGACAGCTTTCGGCACTGATCTACCACTTCGTATGTCAGTGGACATTAAGGGGTTAATTATTGTATTGTTAACGTTGTTAATTATGACTTGTGTTTTGAAACTGTTAAAATGTAAAGCGCTGCGGAATATGTTGGCGCTATATAAATAAGGATTATTATTATTATTATTACTACATATATTGACTGTATACACATAGCCTCAGGTATCATTGGTCAGGAATAATTTTTTTTGCATCTTAATCCTGATTATTTAATTGAAAAGCAATCCAGAGCACACTTTTTTCCATTTGCTTATTGGGACTACAGAATACAGCCAGATCCTTTTCATAGTACACCGTGAAAATCCAGCTATTTTAAACGGGTTTGCCCGTCCTAGAGATCACATCTGAGTGTGCATAAAATTCTGCCATTTTTGAGGTACTGTAAAATTTTTTGGGAGTGTCTTATACAATTTCTTGACACTATTTTGCTGCCCAAAAATATGGACTAAGAGCAATTATAAAAAGCAATTTTTTATTGTTACAAAAAATGAATAAAAAATCAGTCAGAATTTAATACATAATGTATAATACATGACAAAAGGGAAAGGCTACATCTAGCTATCACATGGAGTAAGGAAGGTGTCACAAATTTAATAGGAAATTTTACACATCAATGCACATAAACATTAATCTAAGATCATAGACATATATAATGGTACTACTGGTAATATATCATTCTGCTTATTAAGGATAATTTTCCCAAAGATATGATGTTCATCAAGGATGTAAGTAAAGTTCAATTATCCCATGAATATATTATTCTTCAGACATATCGATAAAGTGCATAGCGCATTGTACTCAACCATATGAGGTCAAAATGTCATCAAAATATGATTTATATAACTGCCAGAAATGAGTAATCCCACATAAGGACAATATATATCAAAAGAATAACGTGCCTAGTGCAAATTAGTCCAAAATTGGACATATAATTGGCAAATCATATGCAGATAAATATGTGTGGCTTATATCAAATCAGGGTAAATGTACAACCAGTAATTTATATATCCCCTATGGCATCAACACATATGGTCGGACATGCAGATACGCCATCCAAAACAGATAATCCCATATATGAATAGTATATATCACAAATTAAAGTGCATAGTGCAATTAATCTTATTTAATCCAAAATTTGGACATATAATTGATATATCATATGCAGGTAGGTATAGATGGCTATATCAAGTCAAAATAGAATATGCAGCAGGCATTTTACATATCCTCCATAGTGGATGGTATCAGCACATATGAAGAAGCATACAATTAAATCAAAAGAAAGTGCATGAGAAATAGGACGCCCCCCGAGGAAGCACTATTGCGAAACGCGTGTTGGTGTCCTGCTGCTCACATCTTGTAAGTTTGGGTGTCCTCGTAAGCTCTTGTGAACTTTGGGCAGCATGTAAAAGATAGATACTGTCGGCTGCTCTACCCAAATAAAATCACGTTCACCCACGTTTCATTCTGCCTCAGGTGCCTCAGATATCTATTTATATCATTCTGTTCATTTATGAGGTTCCTTATTAGGTCTAACAATTTTTCCTGAGGCATCTTTGCACAGACGCTCTGGGTCTTTACATATGTGCGCATTTGGATCATATGGTTCTTTATTTTGAACCAGTACCATTGTGCCTGCTATATGCTATTCTATATTCGTATATATATTGATTGCAGCACTTTTCTCTATTAATGTGCTATGTTCTAACCTTGTGTTGTGAATGGGTTTGAGATGAGTTCTGAGCAGAGGCTTCCTCTGGTGGTTACAAGCGGTGCTGGTCTGTCCAGTGAAGATTGTGAGGACTGGGAATCAGGTGTTACTGACTGGTCTTATATAAGGGAGTCACCTTCCCATCAGGGTTGCCGGTGATCAATTGTTCTGGTCTGAATCCTTCATTCCTGTTTCCCTTGTAGCCTGCTGTGTCGTGTCTGCATCTCCTGCTAACAGATAAGACATTTTCTTCTTTTGTGTTTGTGCTATATTTTTGCATTTTGTCCTGCACTTCTGTGGGGGCCTTCAGGGTCCCCTCCGGGGGCTTTTGCCCTCTCAGTTTAGTTCAGCCACTGATGTTTGTACTTTTGCTTTTTCCAGTTTTTTCAGTGGCTACTGTTTTGATTTTGTTACACCAGAGAACTAATTTAGGTGGAAGAGGTCGTGTGATCTCAGGTATTTTTGAAATTAGTGGAGTTGATGCTTTTCAGGGTTTTCTGGGATTGCAGTAAGTACCCTTCCTATCCTTTTCTATTTAGATAGTTTGGGCCCCAGCGTTTGCTCATACTATTTTCTTTCTGTGTCAGTATTTCATCTTGTCTAACAGCCATTACATGTTTGGGGGCTTTCTATTATCTTTGGGGTTCTGCTCCGGGGCAGATAGCTTTCCTATTTATATCTTTAGGTGTAGTTAGTTTCTCAGGCTGTGACGAGGCGTCTAGGACCAACGTAGGAACGCTCCACGGCTGCCTCTAGTTGTGGTGGTTAGTCAGGGTACTGCAATCTCATAGATTCCAACTGCTCTGGTGTATTGCCTTTTTTACCTGCACTCCTCAGCTACCGAAACATAACAGTATCACCGGCCTAAAAATTGAAAATTGTATGGTACTCACAGAAGGGAAAAAATATTGTGAAAGAAAAAAGGTTGTCAGAGTTGTCAGAGATATTTTTCTGTTTGTTGCATTTTTTTCCCTCTGTATCTCTGGGTGCTGGGGAGGATCTTTTCTCCCAATGGAGTTTGCACAGTTGTCTGGCCGTGTGGATCAGCTTGCCACTGAGGTTCAGAGTATTGTTGCATATCTTGCTAGGTTGCCTGTTGTGGAACCTAGGATCCCCATGCCAGATTTGTTTTTAGGGGATCGAGCTAAGTTTCAGAATTTCAAAAATAATTGTAAATTGTTTTTTGCCTTAAAATCTAAGTCCTCAGGAAACGCAGCGCAGCAGGTTCAAATTGTCATCTCTCTCCTGCGCGGCGATCCTCAGGATTGGGCTTTTTCCCTGACACCTGGGGATCCTGTTTTGAGTGATGTTGATGCATTTTTTCAGGCTTTGGGGTTATTGTACGATGAGCCTAATGTCACTGATCAAGCTGAAAAAGCCTTGTTGGCATTAAATCAGGGGCCTTATGACGCTGAGTTATACTGTCAGAGATTCCGTAGGTGGGCAGTCCTGACCAAATGGAATGACGACGCTTTGGCAGCCCTTTTCCGGAAGGGTCTGTCAGATAATGTAAAGGATGTTATGGTGGATTACCTGTCCCCTCTGGTCTCAATGATTCTATGTCATTAGCAATTCAAATTGACAGACGTTTGCGTGAGCGGAGAAGTATGCGTGGAATGGTGTTGCCTTGTGAACCAGCTTCTGAATCCATGCAGTGTGATAGAGTGGTGTCTGGGGCACAGCGTCATGAGTTTCGAAAGCGCAATGGGTTATGTTTCTACTGTGGTGATGCCTCTCATGCTATTTCAGTCTGCCTTAAGCGGGGAAGACGTTTTGCACGCTCAGTTGTCTTGGGTAGTGTTCAGACTAAGTTTTTATTAACTGTCACTCTGATATGCTCTCTGTCCTCATTTTCTGCTCAGGCTTTCGTTGATTCTGGAGCAGCTATTAACCTGATGGATTATGATTTTGCTAAACGTTGTGTGTTTCCCTTGATACCCCTACAGAAGTCTATTCCCCTACTGGGGATCGATTCTACCCCTTTGGCTGAGAATAAACCCCAGTTTTCTACTCAGGTGATAATGAGGGTTGAACCTGATCACCAGGAGTGCTGCAAATTTTTGGTTCTGTATAATCTGCATGACATTATCGTGCTGGGTTTCCCTTGGTTACAGTCTCATAATCCTGTTTTGGATTGGAAATCTGTGTCTGTAACCAGTTGGGGCTGCCAATGTGTTAATACCAACACTCCTGTTTTTTTCTGCCTCCCCCCAGGCTCAGGATGTTCCTGACTTTTTGATTGATTTTTCTGATGTGTTTAGCGAAAGTAAATCTGCATCCTTGCCTCCCCATAGGAGCTATGACTGCGCTATTGAATTAGTGCCGGGTAGTAAATTCCCTAAAGGTCGCCTTTTTAACTTGTCTGTACCTGAACATGACGCTATGCGGTCTTATATCAAGGAATCATTGGAGAAGGGGCATATCAGACCATCCTCTTCACCCTTAGGTGCCGGTTTTTTCTTTGTGGCCAAAAAAGATGGTTCATTAAGGCCGTGTATTGATTATCGTCTCTTGAACAATATTACTGTGAAATATCAATACCCGTTACCCTTGATTTCTGACCTGTTTTCCAGGGTGAAAAACGCTACTTGGTTTACCAAGCTTGACCTCAGGGGGGCGTATAACCTTATTCGCATTAAGCACGGGGATGAATGGAAGACGGCATTCAATACCCCAGAAGGGCATTTTGAGTACCTAGTGATGCCCTTTGGTCTCACTAATGCTCCTTCCGTCTTCCAGTCCTTCATGAATGACATTTTCAGGGATTTTGTGGACAAATTTCTGATTGTTTATTTGGATGATATCTTGATTTTTTCTAATGACTGGGACTCTCATGTGAAACATGTTCGAACTGAATTCCAGATTTTGAGAGAGAATGCTCTGTATGTGAAGGGATCAAAGTGTCTTTTTGGCGTACAGAGGATCTCATTTCTGGGATTCATTTTGTCCCCATCTGTTATTGAAATGGACCCGGTCAAGGTTCAGGCCATCTGTGATTGGGTCCAACCTACTTCATTAAAGGCTCTTCAGAGATTTTTGGGTTTTGCCAATTTTTATCGTAAATTTATTGGTAATTTCTCGGTTATTGTTAAACCATTAACTGATTTGACCAGAAAGGGTTCTGATGTGGTGAATTGGCCTCCTGAGGCAGTCTCTGCATTTCAGGAACTTAAGCAGAGATTCACTTCTGCTCCTGTTCTACGGCAGCCTGATGTTTCTCTGCCATTTCAGGTGGAGGTTGATGCCTCTGAAATTGGGGCAGGTGCCGTTTTGTCCCAAAAAGATCCAGAGACCTCTAAAAGTAACCCTTGTGCCTTTTTCTCTCGAAAATTTTCTCCTACTGAACGTAATTATGACGTGGTAATCGGGAGTTACTGGCCATGAAGTGGGCTTTTGAAGAGTGGAGACATTGGCTGGAGGGAGCCAAACATCAGGTGGTGGTCCTTACGGACCATAAGAATCTGGTCTATCTGGAATCTGCCAAGCGACTCAATCCTAGACAGGCCAGGTGGGCCTTGTTTTTCACACGTTTTAATTTTGTGGTTTCCTTTCTTCCTGGCACTAAGAATGTTAAGGCGGATGCCCTCTCGAGGAGTTTCCTTGCGGACTCTCCTGAGTTATCTGATCCTTTGTTATTTTGAAAGAGGGTGTAGTTCTTTCCACCATCTCGCCCAATTTGAGACTTGCTCTGGAGGGGTGTCAGGAGGATAGGCCCGAGCGCTGCCCTGTTGGAAAATTGTTTGTCCCGGACCAGTGGAAAAAGAGTGTGATGTCTGAGATTCATTGTTCCGCATTGGCTGGGCATCCTGGAATTTTTGGTACCAGAGACTTTTTTAGTCGGTCCTTTTGGTGGCCTACCTTGTCTCGTGATGTCAGGGAATTTGTGCAGTCCTGCGGGACTTGCTCTCGCTCCAAGCCTTGCTCTCGCTCTAGTGGTTTGTTGATGCCATTGCCTGTGCCCAAGAGACCATGGACCCATATCTCTATGGATTTCATTTCCGACCTTCCTGTTTCTCAGAGAATGACCACCATCTGGGTAATTTGTGATAGGTTTTCCAAAATGATACATCTTGTGCCATTACCTAAGTTGCCTTCCTCCTCTGAATTGGTGCCGTTGTTCCTTCAGCACGTGGTTCGTTTACACGGCATTCCTGAGAACATTGTGTCTGACAGAGGAGTCCAGTTTGTTTCCAGATTTTGGAGGACTTTTTGTTCTAAACTGGGTGTTCAATTGTCTTTCTCCTCGGCATTTCATCCTCAGACCAATGGTCAAACTGAGAGAACAAACCAGACATTGGAGACTTATCTAAGATGCTTTTGTCTGCTGATCAGGATGACTGGGTCTCTTTTTTGCCTTTGGCTGAGTTTGCTCTTAATAATAGGGCTAGCTCTGCCACTTTGATGTCTCCGTTTTTCTGTAATTCTGGGTTTCACCCTCGATTTTCTTCAGGACAGACGGAGGCTTCTGTCTGTCCAGGTGTTGACTCTGTTGTGGAGCGTATGCAACAGATTTGGGACCAGGTAGTGGAGAGGTTGTCCCTCTCTCAGGAGAAGGCCCAGCGGTTTGCTAACCGGCATAGGACTGATGGTCCTCGGTTTAAAGTGGGGGACTTGGTCTGGTTGTCCTCAAAGAATATTCCTATGAGAGTAGCATCTCCTAAATTTAAGCCTAGGTTCATTGGACCTTATAAGATCATGGAGATTATTAATCCTGTTTCTTTTCGTTTGCTTCTTCCAGGGACATTTAAGATCCATAACATGTTCCACAAGTCCTTGTTGAAGAGGTTTGTTGAGCCAGTGGTTCCTGCTGCTGTGCCTCCTGACCCTGTTTTGGTTGAGGGCAATCTGGAGTATGTGGTTGAGAAAATATTAGATTCTCGTTTTTCTAGACGGAAACTCCAGTATTTGGTTAAATGGAGAGGTTATGGTCAGGAAGACAATTCTTGGGTGTTTGCTTCGGACATCCATGCTAGGAGACTCATCCGTGCGTATCATAGAACTCATCCTGACCAACCTGGTTGCTCAAATGAGGGTTCGGTGACCCCTCCTCAAGGGGGGGGTACTGTTGTGAATGGGTTTGAGATGAGTTCTGAGCAGAGGCTTCCTCTGGTGGTTACAAGCGGTGCTGGTCTGTCCAGTGAAGATTGTGAGGACTGGGAATCAGGTGTTACTGACTGGTCTTATATAAGGGAGTCACCTTCCCATCAGGGTTGCCGGTGATCAATTGTTCTGGTCTGAATCCTTCATTCCTGTTTCCCTTGTAGCCTGCTGTGTCGTGTCTGCATCTCCTGCTAACAGATAAGACATTTTCTTCTTTTGTGTTTGTGCTATATTTTTGCATTTTGTCCTGCACTTCTGTGGGGGCCTTCAGGGTCCCCTCCGGGGCTTTTGCCCTCTCAGTTTAGTTCAGCCACTGATGTTTGTACTTTTGCTTTTTCCAGTTTTTTCAGTGGCTGCTGTTTTGATTTTGTTACACCAGAGAACTAATTTAGGTGGAAGAGGTCGTGTGATCTCAGGTATTTTTGAAATTAGTGGAGTTGGTGCTTTTCAGGGTTTTCTGGGATTGCAGTAAGTACCCTTCCTATCCTTTTCTATTTAGATAGTTTGGGCCCCAGCGTTTGCTCATACTATTTTCTTTCTGTCAGTATTTCATCTTGTCTAACAGCCATTACATGTTTGGGGGCTTTCTATTATCTTTGGGGTTCTGCTCCGGGGCAGATAGCTTTCCTATTTATATCTTTAGGTGTAGTTAGTTTCTCAGGCTGTGACGAGGCGTCTAGGACCAACGTAGGAACGCTCCACGGCTGCCTCTAGTTGTGGTGGTTAGTCAGGGTACTGCAATCTCATAGATTCCAACTGCTCTGGTGTATTGCCTTTTTTACCTGCACTCCTCAGCTACCGAAACATAACAACCTTGCCTCAGGTATTCATTCATATGGCTTATATTTGCACATGAGGCCATTCATCAGGTCTAACTCTTTTTTTCTTGTGGAGTTATTCCCAGTATGCTTTAGGTTTTTCCACTTGTGGACCATTAGGATTACATTATTTCTCTGTATTTCCATGTGTAACCTTGGTATTATTAACCATTCATAGGAAGAGAGTTATTATACAATGTTATTCTTATGCAACATGTTGTAGCAGGATACATGGGGGCTGTTGCTCATTGTTTTAATGTTTTTAATCATCTTTGTCAATAAAGTTTCTTTTGTTCTATGATATTGCCATTGGTGGTGTGCATATTGGTAGTCGCTTTTTCTCTCCTTTTTTGAGCATACTTTTTGGATCACCTTTGCACCCCCTGTATTTATGGTTAGACTGTGCAGTGCGCCCATATTACTTATTTTACCCTAGTTCTTGACACTATTTTACTGTAAAAAATAAAAATACAGGCCACATATTTTACAGTGTAGTATCTCTGTCACATGCCTCATCTATCTGTGGGCTACAATTTGTGGCATTTGAAGCCTCCATTCAACTGTTTTTCATGTGTCTTAGCCTAGTTATTGACACCAGTTTGCTGAAAAAAAAATTGTTACCTACAGGGCAGATATTTTAAACTGTGGATTTCCCGCACACGGATCACATGTAAGTTCACTCCAAATTCAGCCATTTGTAGTGAATGTGGAAAATATTGTAGTCCATTTAAAATGGGCAAAGTACGTGGCAAGGGATGGGGAAATGAACGTGATGGTGCATGCAGAGGCTGAAGCCGAGGCCGTGGGCAAGGTGAAATTGGGCCACTGTAGCGCCCGCGTCCCTGCCTGCTGCCAGACAGGGACGTCGCTCTCCTCACCTGCGCTCAGCGTCCTCAGTGCTCCCAGCCTCCTCTGCGCCTCTGGCATCCTCGGCGTCCTCCTTCCGCCCTGCTGGTCCCGCGCGCTCCTTCCCTGCTGCTGGTCTTAGGGCGCGCGCCCGCACCCTCCCCCGCTCTTAAAGGAGCCGCGCGCATTTTCCAAATCAGTCTCCAGCCAATGCTGGTGGACTCCACCCTATATTAAGGGCTTCCTCCTTAATGGAGGTGCCCGAGCAATGTTGTTTCTGTGCAGTCTAACTCTGCTTCCGCCATCAGCTGCTGTTTCCAGTTGCCTGCCTGTTACCTGTCTGTTTGCCTGCCGGCCATCTGACTGCAGCTCTATCCAGAGGTTCGGACATCTTCAGCAGAGATCCCCGGCTGTTGCCTGCTCACCTGGGAGCGATCATCTGCCATCCGACTGCAGTTCAGTCTCTATCCAGAGGTTCGGACATCATCTGCGGAGATCCCCGCTATTGAGGTCTGCATCATCAGCAGAGATCTCGCATTCCGACTGCCAGCCTCCTGGAGGTCGCCATCATCATCAGAGTCCCGCTATCACTCCCTGTCTTCTAGAGCGATCACTTCCATTCCGCTTGCAAACCTGCCTGCCCACTGACGTCATTGCCTGATGCACCTAAGCCGGTACTGCTCCCCCGCCAAGACTGCCGTCATGGTGAAAACCTGTGTCCAGAGACTGCCCTGGTCACTTGCCGTGACAACCTGCCTGTCCAGAGACTGCCCAGGTCACTTGCCGTGACAACCTGCCTGTCCAGAGACTGCCCTGGTCACTTGCCGTGACAACCTGCCTGTCCAGAGACTGCCCAGGTCACTTGCCGTGACAACCTGCCTGTCCAAGACTCCTGTCACTTGCCGTGACAACCTGCCTGTCCAGAGATGCCGGTAATTGCCGTGATTCCCTGTCCTATTCCCGGATGCCACCCGCTCTCTTTCAAGTAAATTGTCTTGTATAATAAAGCTTAGTGGTTCCACCAACCAGACCCGTTTCCGTCAGTGGTTCCACCTACCAGACCCGTTACAGTTTGCTCGGGCCATGGAACCTGGTGGCACCCAAACCCCTTCACTTCCGGAACTGTGTCATGAGCTGTCTCGCCAGAGGTCTCAACAGGAGGCTATCCTGGGTCACCTGCGGAACGTCAATTCCCGCTTGGACACTCTGAATCCAGCACCAGCAACCACCGCTGGAGCCATGACTCATAATCCGGCAGTCCCGCTGACTCCCAATTCCGTGGTTTCCATTCCCGGTCCCCGACTTTCAGCTCCTCCTAGGTATGGAGGCGACCCTGTTATGGCTCGGGGTTTCATTAACCAGTGCACCCTGCATTTCGAACTCCTGGCACACCAGTTTAATTCTGACCGGGCCAAAATTGCCTTCATCATGTCCCATCTCACCGGAGAGGCTCTGGCCTGGCTTAATCCTCTCTGGGAGAGAGAGGATCCTCTGGTGTCAGACCTGCCTGCTTTTCTCTCGGCCTTCCGGAGGGTATTCGACGAACCTGGACGGAAGACCTCCTCTGCATCATCTCTGTTGCGTCTCCGTCAGGGAAGTCTCACCGTTGGTCAATATGCCATACGGTTCCGTACTCTAGCCTCAGAACTGGCTTGGGACAATGAGGCTCTAATTTCGGTCTTCTGGGGGGGTCTGTCCGGCCGTATTAAAGACAAACTTGCCGGTCGGGACATTCCAACCTCGCTTGATGATCTAATAAATCTTGCCAATCGAATTGATCTACGGTTCCAGGAACGAGCCAAAGAGGTCACCCGTGGAAAAAAGTTTCCTTATTTAACCCCTTCCGTTTCTCCCCAGGTGCACACTGCTGAGCCTATGCAGGTCGACCAGACCAAGATGGTCAAAGCCCGTCAGGACTCACGCCGTGCCGAGAAAAGTTGCTTCTACTGCGGCAGTAAGGAGCACTGGATCCGAACCTGTCCGGAGAAGTCGGGAAACGCCTGTGTCTAGGTTCGCTCGGAGAGGTCAATCTAGACAAAAATAAATCCTCTTCATCTCTGCTGCTCTCGGTCTCAATTCTTCCCGTAAGAACCGTTACTTCGAGATGGCCCAACTTGATTCTGGAGCAGCTGGGAATCTCGTGTTACAGGCTCTAGTAGAGAAGTATCGCATTCCCACCAAACCTCTTGTTGAACCAGTATCTGTTGCTGCTGTGGATGGGGGTCTCCTACCTCGTCCCATCCGACTTATCACCGAAGCCATAACCCTGCAGGTGGGAATGTTGCATTCTGAGAGCATCTCATTTCATGTTTTACCTGGACTCTCTCATGCTTTCTTACTAGGTCTGCCTTGGCTCCAAAAGCATGCACCTGTGCTTGACTGGCAGAATGGAGAGATTCTTCGCTGGGGACAGGACTGTCATAAAACGTGTCTGGTGCCTGTTCATCCCGTCTGTCCTTCTCCTACTCCTGCTAATCTACCAGGACTCCCGATTCCCTATTGGTCATTTGCTGATGTCTTCAATAAAAAGGAAGCAGAGACATTACCCCCGCATAGACCATATGATTGCCCGATCGACCTGCTACCCGGTACCACGCCTCCCCGTGGGCATATTTACCCGTTGTCCGCTGCTGAGACCAGGTCGATGTCCGCATATATCGAGGAGAACTTAGCAAAAGGATTCATCCGGAAATCTACCTCCCCAGCGGAGCAGGTTTCTTCTTCGTAAAAAAGAAGGACGGATCTCTCCGTCCCTGTATTGACTACAGAGGCCTAAATTTGATCACAGTGAAGAATAAGTACCCTCTTCCGCTCATTCCGGAGTTGTTTGATCGTCTTAGAGGGGCTAGAGTCTTCACCAAACTAGATCTTCGTGGAGCATACAACCTGGTTCGTATCCGTCGAGGAGATGAATGGAAGACGGCATTCAACACCCGGGACGGCCACTACGAGTACTTGGTGATGCCCTTTGGTCTCTGTAATGCTCCAGCAGTCTTTCAGGAGTTGGTCAATGACATCTTCCGGGACCTCCTCTACTCCTGCGTTGTGGTGTACCTTGACGACATCTTGGTCTTCTCTCCGGATCTTCAGTCTCACCGGAGGGATGTTCGTCAGGTTCTGCTCAGGCTCAGGCAGAATCACCTCTTCGCCAAATATGAGAAGTGCCTCTTTGAGCAGACATCGCTTCCGTTTCTGGGCTACATCATTTCTCAGACAGGCCTACGAATGGATCCGGAGAAATTGTCTGCCATCGAGAAGTGGCCCCGACCGGAGGGGTTGAAGGCCATTCAGCGGTTCCTGGGATTTGCCAACTATTACCGTCTCTTCATACCGCACTTCTCTTCCAGGACTGCTCCAATCTCCGCGCTCACCCGCAAGGATGCTAACCCCAAACAGTGGACGCCCGAAGCAGAGGAGGCCTTCCTTTCTCTAAAACAGGCCTTCTCTTCCGCTCCAGTGCTGCATCGCCCGGATGGCAACAAGCAGTTCTTCCTGGAGGTGGACGCTTCCTCTGCTGGAGCCGGAGCGGTACTTACCCAAAAAGCTTCATCCGGGAGGATGGTATCCTGCGGTTTCTTCTCCAAACTCTTCTCCTCCTCTGAGCGCAACTACTCCATAGGAGACCGAGAGTTATTGGCCATCAAGTTGGCATTGGAGGAGTGGCGTTACCTACTCGAAGGGGCTCTTCATCCGGTAATCATTTACACGGACCACAAGAATCTGGCATACCTCCAGCATGCCCAGAGACTTAACCCTCGCCAAGCCCGGTGGTCCTTGTTTTTTGCCCGCTTCGATTTTCTTTTGCATTTTCGCCCAGCTGACAAAAACATCAAGGCGGATGCCTTGTCTCGGTCTTTCCTGGTGTCGGATCTCGAGGAGGAACCTAAGCATATCATCGATCCCGCCAGAGTTATGCAGGTGGCTCCCGTGAGTTTAAATCGTCTCCCTCCTGGTAAGACGTTCGTATCAGAATCTGATCGGAAGAGAATCCTACATTGGGGTCATTCATCTAAACTCGCTGGCCACGCTGGTCAAAAAAAAAGACCCTCCAACTCATTACCCGGCATTATTGGTGGCCTACCCTGCACAAAGACGTAATAGACTTTGTTTCTGCCTGTGTCTCCTGTGCCCGCAACAAAGTTCCGAGACACCTGCCTGCCGGTCGTCTTCTTCCGCTTCCTGTACCCGCTGCCCCCTGGCAACATATAGCCATGGACTTTATTACGGATCTGCCCGTCTCTGCCGGTTGTACGGTCATTTGGGTGGTCGCTGACCGCTTTTCCAAGATGGCTCACTTCATTCCTCTGCCAGGTCTTCCGTCTGCACCCGAGTTGGCTAAAGACTTTATCCGCCACATATTCCGTCTTCATGGTCTGCCTCGTCACATTGTGTCGGATCGTGGGGTTCAGTTCACCTCACGTTTCTGGAGAGCCACTTGTAAGTTGCTAGACGTCACCCTGGATTTTTCCTCCGCTTACCACCCACAGTCCAATGGACAAGTTGAACGAATAAATCAGAATTTGACCAGTTATCTTCGACACTTCGTTAATGCCCACCATTCTGACTGGGTGGAGCTCCTGCCTTGGGCCGAATTCTCCTACAATAATCATGAGAGCGAATCTTCCACCAAGTCTCCGTTTTTTGTAGTCTTCGGTCAGCACCCTCGGATCCCTGTCCCTGTTTCCATCTCTGTGGACAATCCAGCTGCGGAATCTCTGGTTAGAGAATTCTCCTCCATCTGGGAGAGTACCCGGTCCACACTCATTCAGTCATCCGAGCGCATGAAAAGACATGCTGACAAAAAACGTCTGGATCCTCCTCAATTCCGTCCTGGGACAAAGTCTGGCTTTCGTCCAAATATGTTCGACTCAAAATTCCGTCCTACAAGTTAGGTCCTCGGTTCATCGGTCCTTTTGAGATCATCAGTCAGATCAACCCGGTGTCCTATAAATTGAAACTCCCGGCCAATTTGCGAATTCCTAATTCTTTTCATGTATCTCTCCTCAAACCTGTGGTTCTTAACTCTTTTTTTAAGTCTACAGGTACACCTCCTGCTCCAGTGTCTGCTGATGATGAATTTGAGGTAGAGAACATTCTGGCCACAAAAAGGGTAGGAAAAAAGACTTATTTTTTGGTGGATTGGAAGGGGTTTGGTCCTGAGGAGAGAACCTGGGAGCCTCGGGAGAACATCCATGCCCCTCTCATCCTAGCTAAATTTTTTTCTGGCCTAAAGAGGGGGGGGCCTAGAGGGGGGGGTACTGTAGCGCCCGCGTCCCTGCCTGCTGCCAGACAGGGACGTCGCTCTCCTCACCTGCGCTCAGCGTCCTCAGTGCTCCCAGCCTCCTCTGCGCCTCTGGCATCCTCGGCGTCCTCCTTCCGCCCTGCTGGTCCCGCGCGCTCCTTCCCTGCTGCTGGTCTTAGGGCGCGCGCCCGCACCCTCCCTCCGCTCTTAAAGGAGCCGCGCGCATTTTCCAAATCAGTCTCCAGCCAATGCTGGTGGACTCCACCCTATATTAAGGGCTTCCTCCTTAATGGAGGTGCCTGAGCAATGTTGTTTCTGTGCAGTCTAACTCTGCTTCCGCCATCAGCTCCTGTTTCCAGTTGCCTGCCTGTTACCTGTCTGTTTGCCTGCCGGCCATCTGACTGCAGCTCTATCCAGAGGTTCGGACATCTTCAGCAGAGATCCCCGGCTGTTGCCTGCTCACCTGGGAGCGATCATCTGCCATCCGACTGCAGCTCTATCCAGAGGTTCGGACATCATCTGCGGAGATCCCCGGCTATTGCAGAGACTCTTGCCTGCTCACCTGGGAGCGATCATCTGCCATCCGACTGCAGCTCTATCTAGAGGTTCGGACATCATCAGCAGAGATCCCCGGCTATTCCAGAGACTCTTGCCTGCTCTCCTGGGAGCGATCATCTGCCATCCGACTGCAGCCTACCAGGAGGCTCCACCAGCTCAGGTCGTATATGCCTGTTTGTCTAGAGACTGCCCTGGTCACTTGCCGTGACAAACCTGCCTGCCCAGAGACTGCCCTGGTCACTTGCCGTGACAACCTGCCTGCCCAGAGACTGCCCTGGTCACTTGCCGTGACAACCTGCCTGTCCAGAGACTGCCATGGTCACTTGCCGTGACAACCTGCCTGTCCAGAGACTGCCCTGGTCACTTGCCGTGACAACCTGCCTGTCCAGAGACTGCCCAGGTCACTTGCCGTGACAACCTGCCTGTCCAGAGCTTGCCCTGGTCACTTGCCGTGACAACCTGCCTGTCCAGAGACTGCCCAGGTCACTTGCCGTGACAACCTGCCTGTCCAGAGACTGCCCTGGTCACTTGCCGTGACAACCTGCCTGTCCAGAGACTGCCCAGGTCACTTGCCGTGACAACCTGCCTGTCCAGAGACTGCCCAGGTCACTTGCCGTGACAACCTGCCTGTCCAGAGACTTCCTTGGTCACTTGCCGTGACAACCTGCCTGTCCAGAGGCTGCCTGGCTAATTGCCGTGATTCCCTGTCCTATTCCCGGATGCCACCCGCTCTCTTTCAAGTAAATTGTCTTGTATAATAAAGCTTAGTGGTTCCACCAACCAGACCCGTTTCCGTCAGTGGTTCCACCTACCAGACCCGTTACAGCCACAACTAACACCCACATCTTCTCATTCGACCTTCCTGTCCCAATAACTAGGGGACCACAGCAGCACATTACTATTGAACCCAGAGCAGTGTCTAAAGGTTGTTGGTTGGATAGCGGATAATGCTTCCAGTCAATTAGCCACCACCACCACCCTGTCTTCCACATGGTCAAATCTGAGTATCTGAGAGACTGGACCGCATTTTCCTTACCCTGATCTTCCTTCCTACAACCATGCCGAGTGCCTAGAGACAACTGATCCCACACTTGAACACTATGAAGAGCTGTTCACTTTCCTATTTATAAATTTGGGCCTCTCATCTGGTCCACTTGAAGCGGGGCAAGATGAGATCGCATGTAGCAATGGCCAAATATTTGAGCAGCCATGGTCACATGTAGGCTACAGTGGGAACGTATCACAAGAGGTGGACGATGATGAGACACAAATGCCAGAAAGTCAGGAGGAGGACCAGGGTGCGGAAGTGGAAGACGAAGTGTCAGATGATATAGTAACTGACCCAACCTGGCAGGAGGACATGCAGAGCGAGGACAGCAACACACAGGGGGAGGGAGGCATAGCACCCCAACAGTCAGGAACAAGCAGTGCGGTGGCCGCAGACAGAAGGTGGGCAATCGCTTCTCGTAACACCAACAGCTGTTAGGTCTTCCCGAGTCTGGTTGCTTTTTAAAGACTGACGATAACACCAAACAGGCTATTTGTACCACCTCCCATGACTGCATCAGCAGGGGTAGCAAAACTACCAGCCTGACCACCACCAGAATGATCAGGTACATGGCAGCAAAGCACCTGACTTTGTGGACCGAACCCCAGGCTCCAGGAACAGTGTCTGCGGGTGACACCACTGCTTCTTCTACTGTTGTGCGTGAAAGCCAATCCCCTGTCCACGGTGCATGCAAAGATGCCTCCTGCCCTGCACCTGTCATTGCCCACACTCAACTAGCACCATCATCAAGCACGTCCACGTCCTTGTCCCTGCTCAGCCTAAAGTTGTTCATACCACAGTCAATGGAACGCAAGCGGAATTACGTTGCCAACGCCCCACAGGCCACAGTACTAAATTCACACATTTCTCATCTGCTTGCAGTCAAAATGTTGCCTTGTAGGCTTGTGGAGATGGAAGCTTTCCGCTACTTGATGGCGGCGACTGTCCCAAGGTACTCGGTCCCCAGCCGTCACTATTTCTCCCAGTGTGCCGTCATGTCATTACAGAAGCACATGTCCCACAACATTACCCGTGCCCTCAATGATGTTGTTACTGGGAAAGTTCACCTAACCGTGGACACATGGACAAGTGCTTGTGGGCAGGGACGGTATATCTCGCTGATGGCATGCTGGGTTAACATAGTGGAAGCCGGGTCCCAGTCGGATCTTGGGATGAAACACGTCTTTCCGACGCCGAGGATTGCGGGCCCTAGGTCAATCAGGGTTGCCCCTACAGTGTACCGCTTCTGCACCTCATCCTCCTCCTTCTCTTCAGCCTCCATTTCTGAAATGACCACATCAGTCAAAAGCTGGAAGCACTTCAGCACTGACTCAGCCAAGTGGCAACAGGTTGTGTTGAAGCTAATATGCTTAGGTGACAAACCGCACAATGCTGAAGAGTTTGGACAGCTCTGAAAGAGCAGGTCTATCTGTGACTGACACAGCTGAACCTACAGCTAGGCATGGTCGTGTGTGACAAAGGCAGTAACCTGGTGGCGGCTCTGAGGTGAGGCGAGCTCACACACATACCATGCCTGGCCCATGTCCTCATTGTTCAACGGTTTCTCAAAGTTACCTGGAGCTGGCCGGATATGCTTGTGAAAGTACGCCGCCTGTGTGCCCATTTTAGAAAGTCAGCTACAGCTTCAGCCACCCTTGCTGTGCTTCAGCAGCGTTTGCAGCTTCTGACTCACTGACTGGTGTGTGATGTCCCCACACATTGGAACTCTACACTGCATATGTTGGAAAGGATTTTGAGCAGAAGAGGGCAGTTGTTGACTACGAGCATCAACAAGGCTGTCGGTATTCATTTCAGACTCCACACATAAGACCTCAGGAGTGGACATGGATGTCAGGCATATGTACCATCCTACAAAACTTTGAGGACTCCACCAAGATGGTGAGTAGCAATGACGTCATAATTATCGTCACCATCCAGCTTCTCTGTATTCTGAAAAGCTCTCTGCTCACAATGAAAGAGGATGCATTGCAGGCGAAGCACGGTGACATGGAGCAAGTGACCATACCGAGTGATTACACACAGCCCAGCCTCATGTCATCCCAACGTGGATTGGTTGATAATGAGGAAGAGAAAGAGGAGGAAGCACAGGAGCTAGTTTTATGTGCTATAGACTGTACTACATGCACAACTGTCATACCGTCTGTTCAGCATGGATGACCTGAAGACAGGGAGGAGGAGGACAGCATGGTCAGTCACCCTCTTGGTGAAGACATGGAAGTCTTGCCTGTTAGCAATCTGCCATGCATGGCTGACTTTATGTTGCGCTGCCTTTCCCCTGACCCTCGCATTCTCAAAATTTTGGGTGATACTCATTACTGGTTGGTGACACTTCTAGACCCATGCTACAAAGATATCTTTCAATCTCTTCTTCCAGAGGCAGACAGGTGTACTAAAATGGAGCAGTAACAGAGAGCCCGTGTTGCAGAATTATTAAAAAAATTCCCATCTGAAAACGCTGGCAGCAGAGTTCATAGTTCATTGGACAACCAAGGAGTACAGGCTAGAGAGACACAACTTCAATCTAGGAGAGGCAGGGAAACACTAGCAAAGTTCTGGGAGAGTTTTCTTAGAACCTCCCATTGCACTGGCCCTGAGGCGCGGGTACTCTCACAAGGAGTGCAAAGTTTTGGAAGATGCTGAGGGAGTACCTTGCTGACCGTACCAATGTCCTCCATGATTCCTCTGTGCCTTTTAATTATTGGGTATCCAAGCTGGACACGTGGCATGAACTGGCTCTGGCCAATGAGGTCCTGGCCTGCCCTGCCTCTAGCGTTTTGTCAGATCTGGTTTTTAGTGCCGCTGGTGGAATTTTAACTGATAAACGCATCCACCTGTCAACTGAAAATGCTGACAGGCTGACTCTTATAAAAATGAACAAGGGCTGGATTGAGCCAGACTCCTCCACACCACTGAATAACAGCGAAACATAACCTCAAATACAGTGTCTTTTTTGGGATGTGTATTCCCATGCACCTTTTCACACCCACACATGGGTATACTCTTCCTGATTTTGATTATTTGGTGTTAACCTCCTCCTTCTCCTCATCCTCATCATCGACCACCATTAGATCACCATGGTGACCGTGGTACGTGATGCAACAGCCATGTTATTGTGTTAAAGGGTGTTTATGATGCCCATAAAAAAATGTTTACACAATTGATATGTACCCCCCAGAGGAAATGTCTGTCAACCCAATCACTTAGTGTGTGAGCATTACAAGTATAAGAGACCCACTTCTTTAAATTGGGAAAAGATTTATAGAAAGACATGCTCCACCTCTCTCCAGACACCACTACTAGATCACCAGGGTGAACGCGTATGGGCATTACAAGTATAGGAGACCTGCTCCTTTCTAACAGGAACATTTTTTTATGAGGTCCTCCTCCACGTTTTTTCCAAGGGTGTTTGGTGTGCATGCAAATTTGGGGCAGGCCTTGCATTAAATGCATAGCCTGCAAACAGAATGGGAGCACCAAATTTTTAATAATGGGAACTTTGATTTCATATAGCATCCTGGACGTTTGTTCCAAGTGTTATTGCGTTGAGTGTAACTTTGTCGCCGGGCCGGCCTTGCAATAAATGCATAGGCAAACAGTATTGCAGTAACAAATGAATACTAATGGGAACTTTGGTTTGGTGTGGCAATCCAGGAAGTCTGTTTTTTGGGTCATTAGGGTGCATCGAAATTTGGAGCAGGCCTTTCATTCACTTCATGGGCAAACTTTATGGAAGTACAAAATTCATAATAATGGGAACTTTGCTTTCATGTAGGCATCCAGGACATCTGTTTCAACTGTTATTGGGGTGCGTATAACTTTGTGGCAGGGCAGGCCTTGCATTAAATGCATAGACAAACAGTAAGGCGGTAACAAATGAATACTAATGGGAACTTTGTTTTAATGTGGCCATCCAGGACGTCTGTTTTCTGTGTTATTGGGGTGCATCCAAATTTGGAGCAGGCCTTGCATTCACTTCATGGGCAAACTTTATGGGAATACAAAATTCATAATAATGGGAACTTTGGTTTCATGTGGCCATCCAGGACATATGTTTCAAGTGTTATTGGGGTGCGTATAACTTTGTCGCAGGGCAGCCTTGCATTAAATACATAGACAAACAATATGGCAGTAACAAATGAATACTAATGGGAACTTTGTTTTGATGTGGCCATACAGGGCATCTGTTTTTTGGCTCATTGGGGTGCATCCACATTTGGAGCAGGCCTTGCATTCACTTCATGGGTAAACTTTATGTGAGTACACACCAAAATGCTACGTGTGAACGTAGCCCAAGTGGTGGAGGAAAATTTTTTTTTGTTATATTTTTGCCTTACATACAAATCATTACCCTGGAAAGGTTGTTCATAGAATCCCATGGTTTGCAGTATCATCTCTATGCTGATAACACGCAGATCTACTGTACCTATCTGGACCTGACCTCACCTTTTTACTGACAAAAATCCCACAATGTCTGTCCGCTATTTCAGCTTTCTTCTCCGCTTGCTTTCTAAAACTGAACATGGAAAAAACAGAATTCATACTCTTTCCCCCATCTCACTCTACCCCTCCACCAGACCTATCCATCAATGTCAATAGCTGCTCACTTTCCCCAGTACCGCATGCCCGGTGCCTCGGGGTGATCCTCGACTCTGCCCTCTCTTTCAAGCCACATATCCAAACCCTAGCCTCCTCCTGCCATCTCAAACTCAAAAATATTGCCCGGATCCGTGCATTCCTTAACCATGACACAACAAAAACACTAGTGCATGCCCTAATCATCTACCGCCTTGACTACTGTAACGTCCTACTCTCTGGCCTCCCCTCTAGCACTCTGGCACCACTCCAATCCATCCTGCATTCTGCTGCCCGACTAATCCACCTGTCTCTCCGTTATTGCCCAGCCTCTCCCCTATGCCAACCCCTCAATTGGCTTCCTATCATCCAGAGGCTCTAGTTCAAAACCCTAACTATGACATACAAAGGTATCCACAACCTGTCTCCTCCATTCATCTGTGACATGGTCTCCCGGTACTTACCCACACGCAACCTTCGATCCTCTCAAGATCTCCTTCTCTACTCTCCTCTTATCTCTTCTTCCCACAACCGCATACAAGACTTCTCCAGTGCTTCCCCCATACTCTAGAATTCTCTACCCTAACACATCAGACTCTTGCCTACCATGGAAACCTTCAAAAAAAACCTGAAGACCCATCTCTTCCGACAAGCCTATAACCTGCAGTGATCCTCAGTTCACTGAATCACCGCATGACCAGCTCTACCCTCTCCTAGTGTATCCTCACCCATCCCCTGTAGAATGTGAGACCTTGCGGGCAGGGTCCTCTCTTTCTCTGTACTTATGTGTGTCTTGTATTGCTCAAGTTTATTGTACTTGTCTATATTTGCCCTTACTCACATGTAAAGCGCCAAGGAACAAATGGCGCTATAAAAATGTATAATAATAATAATAATAATAATAAATAGCCAGTGATCAGATTATATAGGAGATGGGAGTGGCTAACAATGAACTGTTATGTTTAGGTAGCTGAGGAGAAAAAGCAAAAATGGCAATACACCAGAGAGGCTGGAACCTATTGGATTGCAGTAACCTGAACTAACCACACAACTAGAAGTAGCCGTGGAGCGTTCCTACGTTGATCCTAGATGCCTCGTCACAGCCTGAGAGATAACTACACCTAAAGGCAGAAAGATGAAAGCTATCTGCCCCGGAGCAGATCCCCAAAGAAAATACGAAGCCCCCAAACATGTAATGGCGGTTAGACAAGAAGAAAGCACGGACAAAGACAGAAAATAGAATGAGCAAACGCTGGGGCCCAATTTGTCTAGACAGAAAAGTACAGGAAAGAATTCTGACTGCAATCCAAAAAAAACCCTAAAAAATACCAACTCTTCTGATTGCAAAACACCTGAGATCACACGATCTCCACCACCTAAATCAGATCTCTGGTGTAACAAAACCAAGCCGCAGCCACTGAAAAAACAGGAAAAAGCACATGAACAAATAACAGTGGCTACAGATAAACTGAGAGGAGCACAGGCCCCGGGAGGGGACCCGGCTGACCTCCACAAAAGTGCAGAAAACTAAACAAAAAGCAAGCACAAAAAGAAAAGCAGAAAATATCTTATCTGAAAGCAGAAGATGCAGGCAAGACTCCAGCAAACTTCCAAATGAACCAGGAACCACAATTGAGACAAGAACAATTGATCACCGGCGACCATAATGGGAGGGAACCTCCCTCATATCAGTCCTGTCAGTGATCCCAGATTGCCATTCCTCGCTGGAAGGTTCAGTACTGTCTGTAACCACCAGAGGAAGCCTCTGCTCAGAAACCATCTCTAGCACATTCATAACAGTACCTCCCGCTTGAGGAGGGGTCACCGAACCCTCACTTGTGCAACCAGGCCGATCTGGATGAGCTCGGTGATAGGCACGGATCAGTCTCCTAGCATGGATGTCCGAAGCAAACACCAAAGAATTGTCCTTCTGACCATCACCTCTCCACTTAACCAAATACTGGAGTTTCTGTCTAGAAAAACGAGAATCCAATATTTTCTCAACCGCATACTCAACCTCAACCCTGAACCAAAACAGGGTCAGGAGGCACAGCCATAGGAACCACTGGCTCGACAGACCTCTTCAATAAGGACTTGTGGAACACGTTATGGATCTTAATTGTCCCTGGAACAAGCAAACGGAAGGAAACAGGATTAAGAATCTCCATGATCTTATAAGGTCCAATGAACCTAGGCTTAAACTTTGGAGATGCAACCCTCATAGGGATATTTCTTGAGGATAACCAAACCAAGTCCCCCACTTTAAACCAAGGACCATCAGTCCTATGCCGGTTGGCAAACCGTTGGGCCTTCTCCAGAGAGAGAGACAACCTCTCCACTACCTGGTCCCAAATCTGCTGCGTTCGCTCCACAACAGAGTCAACACGTGGACAGACAGAAGACTCCGCCTGTCCCGAAGAAAATCGAGGGTGAAACCCAGAATTGCAGAAAAATGGAGACATCAAGGAGGCAGAGCTAGCCCTATTATTAAGAGCAAACTCAGCCAAAGGCAAAAAAGAGACCCAGTCATCTTGATCAGCAGACACAAAACATCTCAAATAAGTCTCCAAGGTCTGGTTTATTCTCTTGGTTTGTCCATTGGTCTGAGGATGAAATGCAGAGGAGAAAGATAATTGAACACCAAGTTTAGAACAAAATGTCCTCCAAAATCTGGAAACAAACTGGACTCCTCTGTCAGACACAATGTTCTCCGGAATGCCATGTAACCGAACCAAGTGCTGAAGGAACAAAGGCACCAATTTGGAGGAGGAAGGTAACTTAGGTAATGGCACAAGATTAGAGTTGAGCGATACTTTCCGATATCCTAAAGTATCGGAATCGGAATGGTATCGCCGATATCACTAAAATATCGGCGATACCCGATATCGATACCGGAAGTCCCATGTAAGTCTATGGGAACAAAATATCAAAATTAAAAAAAACCCATTCTTGCCTTGTTGGTTAATTGTACATGAAGGAAAACAAGAAAGAGTAATGTAGAATGTATTGGGGAAGGTTGAGGAGACATTAAAGGCATAGATGTTTAACCCAATCAAATGGAATAGCATAAATATTTTTTTTTTTAAAGATGTTCGGATTGACGAAGAAATTGACAATGTTAACGTTTTTTATATTTTGGCAAATATGTATATTACACAACTTCCATGCTCTTCATCTTCACCTTTTTAACTTTTCACACACTTTCTCCTTCATAATCTTCTGCAGCATCATCTTTTTCATCAAATTATTCTTCATCTTCACCTTCTTTATCTTCTTCTTAAACTTCTTGCTATTCATCTTTGTTAACATTACTCATATTCTTCTTATTAAACTATTATTCTTATTCATATTCTGCTTCATCTTCTTCATCATATTCTTATTTGTGACAGAGAATCCTGTACTTGTAATCTGTCAAAGTATGAATTTTTCATCCTTCCGTTCTTGCTGTCACAAAAGATTTAAATTACAACAGTATTTGTCCGTGTTCAGTTTAGCCTGCAGCAGCAGGCATTTTCCAGGGGCACCACGAGGAGGAACGGACTCACCCCCATACACTGCTTAGTCTTCTTCTGCTTAGAATTTAGAGCATATATTTTGCTCTTCATTTTGGTCTTATACTTCATGTTCTTCTGCTTTTAGATCTTCTGCTTATTGTTCTTGTGTCTCTTGTTCCGTATCTTGTATTTGTAGCACAATCTTGTACCAGCTGATGTTACTGGGACACGGTTACTAAGCAGGAGGTACCTGTGCTCCAAAGCACTACCAAGGACCAGCAGACGTTGCTGGAACTCGGATACCGAGATGGAGGCACCTAGGCCAAAGGCACTGCGGAGAACCAGTTGACGGTACTGGAACCCGGACGGGTAGCAGAAGGTACAAGAGCCAATGCAAGTAACGAGGACCAGCTGACTGTGCTGGAACCCGGAGGGGCAGCAGAAGGAAAAGAGCCAATGGCACAACCGAGGACCAGCTGACGTTACTGGGACACGGTTACTAAGCAGGAGGTACCTGTGCTCCAAAGCACTACCAAGGACCAGCAGACGTTGCTGGAACTCGGATACCAAGATGGAGGCACCTAGGCCAAAGGCACTGCGGAGAACCAGCTGACGGTACTGGAACCCGGAGGGGCAGCAGAAGGAAAAGAGCCAATGGCACAACCGAGGACCAGCTGACGTTACTGAACCCCAGTAACACAGGAGCAAGTGTTGACTGTGCTAACAGCACTTCCGAGCAACAACTGGCGGTGTTGGAGCCCAGGGTCAAGGAGGATGTTTAAATACTAGATCAAGTAATTTCCTTGTTACCTGTCAATTTTAAATGTCTATACTTCAAACAAGAGAAAGATAACCTTTACTACCATAAGATGATGATTTCATTTAAACTAATATCTAGATAAATAAAGAATTGACAAACATAAACACATACATTAACATGTTGAACAGCAATGCAAACCACAAAATAAATTAGTTAAGGAATCTGCTATACGGTTGTACATAAAAGCATACAAGTACATATCTGAATCCATTAATGATGGATAAGTAACAGTATGTACACCATTTTTATTGTATAGACAATGAATGTCTGACTTCAAAACATCATCAGCATTACAAGTTATCTGTGACATTACTAAAATGTTACATTTGCTGAATAATGTCACTAAACAGTTTATACAAAATTATACCATTTCCATCATGTAATACTCATAATATGTGGCAATAATCATGTTTATTAACAAACATAACCTTTAAAAAGTGCATAGTGCATAGTGAAAATTGCTATTTATGCCTGACTGTCGACTTGCAAGCATGACAACGGATAGATAAGGTATATATAGATGAGACTGCATAGCCACAGATGGTGAATGGCGATGTAATACTGTACCTCAATAAAGTGTGCGTCACTACTACATAATTTTTTTTATATAGCTTTATAAACAGGTACGTGGATGTATGCTTGCGCCTTTGTTTTGACGCACAGACTGCCTTCCTGCTGAGATGCGTTGGGTAGTGAACAGTTGTGTGCAGTGTTCACTGTAGTCTGAGGTTTTCCTTTTTGGAGTGCAGATCACGCTCCAGTTAGTTCTTCAACCACTGCTGGTTGTAGTCTGCTGAGCGTGTGTCACTGGCACATCCTTGAAATTTTTCTCTAATTGTTGCTGCTCCACTCTATTACAAATAAATAAAATCTATTAGTGTGACGCGCTTCCATCCGTATACAATACATTGGTTGCAAACACTATAGAAGTACACAAAGGGGCCTTTCACACCTACTGAACAGTTGTGTGCAGTGTTCACTGCAGTCTCTGCGGAATAACCACACTTAGGCCTTATAACTTTTCAGACTTTCTTTATCAATCTACCAAGATGAAGAAGGCAGGGAGTAAGGCACGTGGTCGTGGAGTTTCTTCAGGGAGAGGACGTGGGGATTCTGTGGCTGCTGCGGCCCCCAGTGACACAGCATCCACCAGTTTTCCCCGGGCCGTGAGCGTTCCTTTATGCGCACTTTTGTAGGAGCTCGGAGTACCCCCCTGCTGCGGGAAGAACAAATTGAAGCCGTTGTTGTTTGGATCTCAGCCAATGCATCGACTTCAATTGCTTCCACCTCCTCTCAGGACCACAGCACTGTTGGGCAACCATCTGTCTCTTCACCGCCTGGCAAATTGCCCAGGCAGTCAGAGAGTTCTGTACAGGAGCCAGCTGAGTGTCTGCTTCTGTTCTCAGAATCTATTGGCTTGCAAACAGGGGCCCAGCCAAGCAGCATTCTGTAATGTGAAGAAGAGGGAGTATGCAGTGATGCGCAACAGCTGTGTCTCTCTGAATCTGAAGAGGCGGGTGAGACAGTGCCGATGGTCAGCACACCGCAGAACGCATCTGATGATGATGATGAGACCCAGGTGCCAGTTTCTGTTGAGCATGGTGCTGGCCAGACCACCCAACAGCAGGTGTTGGAAGAGGGTAGTGGAGATGATGAGGTCCAATACCCAACATGGCATGAAGAACAGGAAGGTGGTGGGAGCAGCTCAGAGGAATAATAATAATATTTATTTATATAGCGCCATCATATTCCGCAGCGCTTTACAGTTTAGCAGTTTCAGAACACAAGTCATAAGTAACAACGTTAACAATACAATAATTTAAGCTAAATAAGTCGCCCCTGCTCGTGACAGCTTACAATGTACAATGAGATGGGGGAGATACAAAGTATAGGTGTTTATATACAATGGTGCATTTACAATGATGTTCCAGCCATCTTAAGGGACTGAGGGATGGAGATAGTGAATGGGCTAGAGACACACACACACTTACACAGAATACATAGAATGACTTTGATTAGTGAATGTGATAGGCCGCTCTGAACAAATGTGTTTTGAGGGAGCGCCTGAAACCATGCAAATTGTGGATAGTCCTAATTTCTTGGGGTACAGCATTCCAGAGGATTGGCGTAGAGCAGGAGAAGTCTTGGAGTCGGGAGTGGGAGGTACGTATTAGTGCAGAGGTTAGTCGAAAGTCGTTTGCAGAGCGCAGCAGTCGGTTAGGCCGATAGATAGAAATGAGGGAGGAGATGTAGGAGGGGTGCTGCACTGTGGAGAGCTTTGTGGGTGAGAACCAGTACTTTGGTTGAAAGCTGGGAGAGGCCTAGAGAAATGGTTAGTGATAGAAGGAAGATAGAGGAAGACATTGCCCCAACGGTACAAACAGGAGGGAGAGTTAGGCTGCAGACTCGGTTGCCTGTAGCCTCCAGTTTGGCACCTGTTCGGAGCAGTTGTCTTCCAAAAGTCAAAACGTGCGCTCCCAGGACTTGCACTGCGTGGTCCTTTTTTCACACACTTGCACATGATATTTGCTATGTGAAATGCAAGCTGTGTAATCAAAAATTAAAAATAGCTAAAAGTGTCAGTCACCTCAATACCACAAATATGTGGAAACATGTGCGGACAAAGCACGTAGTTGAGTTACAAAGACACACTGGAGATGTAGGCCAACCTACAGCAGCACCTACATCTTCAGGTTGTGTTGAAGCCTCTTCATCGAGCTCACACACAGCTGGTTATGCTTCCTCACAGGATCGCCATGGAAGAACCTCGGCCACTGTTGTCCAGAGACAAACTGTTATTCCACACACAGCAGCAAGTTCCCTGTCATCCTCACACTCCCAGGCCACAAAA
Source organism: Oophaga sylvatica (assembly GCA_033576555.1). Lineage (NCBI taxonomy): Eukaryota > Metazoa > Chordata > Amphibia > Anura > Dendrobatidae > Oophaga > Oophaga sylvatica. The sequence goes on from JARQOD010000006.1 coordinate 322,586,466, forward strand.
CAGCCAGCGGTAGCACAGGCATGGGATAAAACACGGCCATACTCCGCAAACCATGCACGAGCACAGGCTCTGAATGCTGGCATTGCAAAACTCCTGTCCCTTGAAATGCTGTGATTCAGGCTGGTGGAGACAGACAGTTTCCGTAACTGAATATCATTGTCAATCCCACAATACAATGTGCCAAGCCGATTTCATTTCAGCAGGCAAGCCGTCCCTGGTCTGCAAAAGCATGTTGAGGGAAAAATTAAACATGCGCTACTAAAAGCCCTCAGTAGCAAGGTCCACCTGACCACCGATGCGTGGACCAGTACCCATTGTTATGATCTGCTACAACCAGTAAGGAAAGAAGGGAATTCTGTCCCTACAATACAACTAAGCTGAATCCCTACGATGTAACGGGGAACCTGATCCTGCGACCAGACCCCTAAAGTCCTCATCTAGTGTGAACGAAGACCTATAGTTGCGAGGGAGTAATCCCTACAAGATCTAGGGACTGGGAGAAAAGGTGGACACCTCCTAACATAAATTGTAGCATGGATAATTAAACAGAAAAATAAATACTTTGTGATCCTAACATCAAGCAAAACTCACAGATTAAGGCACCTAAGCACCTGGCTAGCTTAACAGTAGATAATACAATGAAGTCAAGCAAAGCCAGAAGGGCGGAGCCAGACTAAATAGGGAAAAAAGGTCATGTGACCAGCAAACTGAAACAAAACCTAACAAGAGGGTTCTAACACCCATGGCCAGGGACAATACCTTTCCCTCACTGGCCATTGGGTCAATGTTGTGCAGCCGGGTACTGATCTTGCGAGTGGCGCTGTACGTGTTCTGCCAACTCCAAGGATTGCAGGAATCAAGTCTGTACACATTGATTCCTCCTCCTATTCCAGTTCCTCAGAATCATCGCTGCAGGAGCCGTCACGGTCTACCTCCACATGGACCCGTGAACGTTTACCTGTTGCGACCGATATGAGCACAGCCGTGTCCAAATGTCAACAGGCCATCCTGAAATTAATTTCCATGGGGAATCTTAGCCACACAGCGCAGGAGCTCTGTAATGCCATAAAGCAGGAGAGCGACGTGTGGTTTTTGGAAGAGAATCTACAGGCAGGCTTGGTAGTGTGTGACAATGGCCGAAATCTGGTGTCAGCTCTGGGCCTTGGCAACCTCAGTCACATACCATGTCTGTCATATGTGCTCAACTTGGTCGTGCAGAGTTTTTTGAGGGACTATCCGGATCTTGATGCACTGCTGCACAAGGTCCGCCTAGAGTGCGCTCACTTGCGACGTTCCAGCATGGCCAGATCGCTGATTGCAGCTCTGCAACGCAGATTTCACCTTCATGAACATCGCATTATATGTGACGTACCCACCAGGTGGAATTCCTCGTTACATATGTTGGAGCGGTTGTGTGAGCAGCAGCCAACAGTAATGGAGTATCAGCTGCATCAGGCGCAGTCAACTCGCAATTTGCGGCGTTCACACTTCACCACTACTGAGTGGGCCTCTATAATAAGAATAATAATATTATTTATTTATATAGCGCCATAATATTCCGCAGTGCTTTACAGTTTAACAGTTTCAAAACACGAGTCATAAGTAACAACGTTAACAATACAATAATTAAAGCAAAATCAGCCGCCCCTGCTGGTGAAAGCTTACAATCTACAATGAGGTGTGGGAGATACAAAGTACAGGTGTTTATATACAATGGTGTTTTTACAATGATGGTCCAGCCATTTTAAGGAAGTGAGGGATGCATGGAGATAGTGAATGGGCTACACACACAGAATTACACATAGAATGACTTTGATTAGTGAATGTGATAGGCCACTGTGAACAAATGTGTTTTGAGGGAGCGCCTGAAACCATCCAAATTGCGGATAGTCCTAATTTCTTGGGGTAGAGCATTCCAGAGGATTGGCGCAGCGCGGGTGAAGTCTTGGAGTTGGGAGTGGGAGGTACGGATTAGTGCAGAGGTTAGTCGAAGGTCGTTTGCAGAGTGCAGCAGTCGGTTAGGCCGATAAATATAAATAAGGGAGGAGATGTAGGGGGGTGCTGCGCTGTGAGAGCTATGTTGGTGAGAACCAGTAATTAGAATTGGATCCTATAATGAATGGGCAGCCACTGCCAGTGTAATGAGTGGCGAATAACTCTATGAAGGATATCTGCCACGTTTTGCGTGCGTTTGATGAGTCAACGCGGATGGCGAGTGCAGATGATGCACTAGTCAGCCTGACTGTCCCCCTTATCTGCCTGCTTCAAAAAACACTGCAAGCACTAAGGCATGAGGTTTTGGAAGAGGTGGAGGATGAGGAGTCACAAATTCCATCACCTTCTGGACAGTCAGCGCAACGTGGTTCCTCACAAAGGGCTGGAGGACTTTCAAAGTACCAT
>JARQOD010000006.1:322588965-322730712 GCA_033576555.1 Oophaga sylvatica
TTTTTTTCATGGCTCTACGTTATAAACTTCTGTGAAGCACTTATGGGTTCAAAGTTCTAACCACACATCTAGATAAGTTTATTTGGGGGTCTAGTTTCCAAAATGGGGTCGCTTGTGGGGGATTTCCACTGTTTAGTCACATAAGGGGCTCTCCAAACGAGACATGACGCCCGCAGACTATTCATCAATCTGAAATCCAAAACATCACTACTTCCCTTCCGAGCCCCCCGACGTATGCCCATACAGTTGTTTTCTCCCACATATAGGGTATCAGCATACTCAGGACAAATTGAACAACAACTTTTGGTGTCCAATTTCTCCCTTTACCCTTGGGAAAATAAAAAATTTGTGACTAAAAGATCATTTTTGTGGGAAAAAAATAGGCATTTTTATTTTCATGCCCGGGCATTATAAACTTGTGTGAAGCACTTGGGGGTTCAAAGTGCTCACCACAGATCTAGATAAGTTCCTTAGGGGGTCTAGTTTCCAAAATGGGGTAAATTGTGGGGGGTTTCCACTGTTTAGGCACATCAGGGGCTCAGCAAACTGAACATGACATCCATCAAGTCTGCATTCCAAAATTTCATTACTTCTTTTCCGAACCCTGCTGTGCTCCCAAACAGTATTTCCACCCCCACATATGGGGTATCATCGTACTCAGGACAAATTGGATAACAACATTTGGGGTCCAATTTCCTTGGGAAAAATCAAAAATTGGGGACTAAAGAATCATTTTTGTGGAAATTTTTTTTTTCACACACAGGCATTATAAACTTTAGTGAAACACTTGAGGGTTGAACGTACTCACCACAGATCTAGGTAAGTTCCTTAGGCAGCATGGTGGCTCAGTGGATAGCACTGCAGGGCAACATCTGCAAGGAGTTTGTATGTTCTCCCCGTGTTTGCGTGGGTTTCCTCCTGGTACTCCAGTTTCCTCCCACACTCCAAAAAACATACTTTCCCTAAAACAGTGGGAGCCCCCTCCCTGCGCGATGCTTCCCTGTACCCCCGGTACACTGCGATCATGTTTGATCACAGTGTGCCAGGGGTTGATGTGACAGGAGCGGTCCGTGACCGCTCCTGGCACATAGTGCCGGGTGTCAGCTGTGGTAATCAGCTGACACCCGGCCATGATCGGACGCGCTCCCCCGGGAGGGCGTCTGATCGCATGTGACGTACTATCCCATCCATGGTCAGATGGGCCCAGGTACCATGGACAGGATAGTACGTCCGATGGCAGAAGGTCTGAAACCTTGGTCAAAGTGTTCTGAGCACCCAAATCTCCAAAAATGCTCAAACTTTTGCATGTGCCCATTTTCCTTTTTGTAATTTTTAAAATTAAAAATATGAAAATATATATTTTTTTGCCAAAAATACAAAGAAAATATCATCTTTAACTTTACGCTCTTTTAGCGATCATTTAACCTTCAAATTGCTTAACTGTTCACAATAACAGTAATTTTGCCCAAACTTTTACATGCCATTGTAGTGTGTCAAGATCAAATATCATCTTTAACTTTACGCTCTTTTAGCGATCATTTAACCTTCAAATTGCTTAACTGTTCACAATAACAGTAATTTTGCCCAAACTTTTACATGCCATTGTAGTGTGTCAAGCTTACCATGTATTTTTACGACAGAGTAGTTGGCACAAAAGCATGGGGACATGTTCAATATTGAACTGAGTGTTGAATCAAAATCAATAATTCAAATTTATGCATTCATGGAAAAAATTGGACAGCAGTCGGATGCTATTCATGTAATATCCATTTTTTATGAGATGCTTAATAGGGTAAGCTTGAGAAAACCTTTTTTATACAGGAAAAACTGATGAAGCTGTGATGGTAATGACTGATTCACTAACTAAACTCTGATGAAAATGAGTTAAAAAACACTAATGAAAAACAAAATCTGCCAGATTTTTTGTGTAAGAGACAAATTACCGTATATACTCGTGTATAAGCCGAGATTTTCAGCAGCTTTTTTCGTGCTGAAAATGCCCCCTCGGCTTATACACGAGTCATAGGGCAGAAACCAGCAGGGGAGGGGATGCCGCGGCAGGAGCCGGTGGCTGGGATCATACTCACCCCTCCCCGTGTCATCGCTGAGCGTCCCTGCAATCCTGCGTTCTCCCCGGCTTCCTGCAGCTCTTCAGCACTGAGCGGTGATGTAATACCCGCTTATTAAGGTCATGTAATATGGACGCGACGCCACTCCCATAGGCGTGGCCTCCATATTCATGGCTTTAATGAGCGGTATTACATCACCGCTCAGTGCTGAAGAGCTGCAGGAAGACGGGGAGAACGCAGGATTGCAGGGACGCTCAGCGATGGCACGGGGAGGGGTGAGTATGAAGGAGGAGAGGACAAGGAGCACGGAACAGGACGGGGGGGAGAACGGTGGACGGGGGAAGCATAGAGGAGGACGGGGGAAGCTGGAGCAGGACGGGGGAAGCATGGAGGAGGACGGGGAGAACGGAGGACGGGGGAAGCATGGAGCAGGAGGGGGGGAGATCGGTGGACGGGGAAGCGTGGAGGAGGACGGGGGAAGCATGGAGCAGGACAGGAGAGGATGGAGGGCACAGAGGAGCACGGAGCAGGACGGGGGGCACAGGAGGACGGAGAAGGAATGGGGGAGCACAGCGGAGGACGGAGCAGGAGGGGGGGAGTACAGAGGAGAATGGGGGAGCACAGAGCTGGATGGGGGAGCAAGGAGCAGGACGGGGGCAGCACAGAGCAGGAGGGCAGTTTATACACCTGGCTTATACACGAGTCAATAATTTTTCCCAGTTTTTTGTGGCAAAATTAGGGGGGTCGGCTTATACACGGGTCGGCTTATACATGAGTATATACGGTACTGCCTCTGAATGAGTGCTAACTGTAAGAAATAGTTGAAGAAATATTATAGTTTCTCTGGCAGAAATAAATACGTAGATCACTATAACTTCTTTATTGTACAATAATTTGGGATTTTACGTTTCCTTCCTAATATTAGCTAAAAACCTTAAGGAAAAATAATTTATCTTCATCTGTTTGCTATATTTGAACATGTTTCTGTACATGCAACCAAAGCCCTTCCTTTAAGCAATGTGCAGGTTCAATAAAATTATATCTCCATCATATCACAAATTGACATACGTTTTCTATAAATAATCTTTTCAGTTTCCAGAATTCTTAAGCTTCCAGAACTGTAAGAAATATTTCTGTTGCAATGAAAATACCAGCCTCTTACTGAAGCTTAATTTGACACATACACCACAATGAAGTCCAGATTCCCAGTAAAATTTTCTATGACAAATTAGATCTATTTGTCTTATACAATAAGGAAGGTCAAAATTTCAATTGCTTTTTATCCAAGTAGTGGTAATTTGCTGTCAAATCTGCAGAAATAAGCGTTAAAATCTGAATGACAGTTTTTATTCAATAATGCTAGTAATAAGAGAAGCATCCAATGGAATCTAGTAACAAGAGTAACTTCCTCTGTTGGGCTAAAGCCTACATTTATATGGGAAGGTAGGATCTTGCTGTAATTAAGCACACCTAGGGCTGAGGGGTGGCGTGGTCAGACAGCCTAAGTATACTAATAAATTACCGTAATGCTATTCAAATTTCAAATATTTCTTGTTTGGATGCTATAATGGGTCAGAGTGCTACCTTATTTGTTGGGTATATATTAAGATGGCTACCCTTAGTAAGCACCTGTACACACCTTTTTCTGTTTGAATGTGCTGGTCAGTCTTTTGATATTTGTATTCATAGACTCTCTGACTGAGTACTTCACCCCTCAGCCTCAGGCATTTTTAATTACAGCAGGATCCTACCTTCCCATATAAATATTGGCTATAGCTCAACTCAAAAGAGGATTCACACAGGCAAGTTCCCAGCAATAAGAATTGCCTTATCATGGCTGCCGAGTGCACATGAATTGGCCAATTTATGCAGTAAGTTTTCTTAATCTTTTAAAATTTCTAAAGCAGTAATGCAATTTAAATTTCATATATTTCAAGTTTGCATGCTATAGTGCTGCAGAGTACTAATTTATTTGTTAGTTGCTACTCTTAGTAAGCACCTGTTCACAGCTGTTTGCTATATTTGATCATGTATCTGTACATGCAAGCAAAGCCCTTCCTTTAAGCAATGTACAGCTTCAATAAAATTATATCTCCATCATATCATAAATTGACATACGTTTTCCATAAATAATCTTTTCATTTTCCAGAATTCTCCCAGTTCCAGAACTTTAAGAAATATTTCTGTAGAAATAAAAATACCAGCCTCTTACTGAACCTTAATTTGACACATATACCATAGTAAAATCTAGATTCCCAGTAAAGTTTTCTATGACAGACTGGGGCAAGGGTATCACTGGAGAGGCCTGTGGTCAATGAAAGACAGATAAAAAAGATGGAATATTCAAGTCAAGCAAGACATCCTGCTGAAATGTCATCTACAGGTGATGTGTTACCAAAATATATGTACCTCTGTATAGGACAGATGAAATTGACCTTTTGCTTTTTTGTCTAGTTTTGTGTGTTTTGCACCTTTTTTTGCTTGTACCTAATTATTTATTTTATTTGTCTTTTTTAAGTCTGTTTCATATGTGTTACACAAGATTCATCAGTAAATACTTTTATTTATATAAAATGGACTGCTTTCTTCCTTGTGATTGTGATACACTGTGGTACACTCCTGCATCATCTGAGGGTATGTGGCCTGGATGCAGAACATCTTAATGCACTATTTCTACACATTCAGAGGAGCCCGTTTCAGAGGTGCCTAGAGTCGCAATGCTACACCTTTACCCATGCTACTCTTACACACTGATGCTGTCTTTATGATGGATCTCACCCACTTGCAGATTTTGCCATGGATTCATACTCCCTCTGTGCACTGATGCATTCTATGTAATCACATGATTTCCTATTCAGACTCAGGTGTATATCTACTCCACTAAATATAATATAACTTGCTCTGATGTGTTTTATTCTCCTACTCTCCCCTGCTGGTATTTCTAGCAGTGTGCTACTCTCAGATAAGATATATAGAAGGATGATGCTTTGTTATATTTGGTATTTTTAGGATTTTTTTATGGCTAACATCAATCTTGATCTGATCCTCTATCAATCTAATATGTATGGTCAACCTGACAGATTATGGTAAATTAGGAACTTGCATACTGAAATTTAACTCGATTTATACAAGATAAGGAAACTTCATCGATCAATAATGAGGATTGAAACCTTCTTTCCCTTACAGACTTTCCATTTTTTTTGCAGATAGGTAACTGATCAATTGCAATAAATGTGCTTTTTCACATGTACTTTTTGGAGGACCATTGTCTGCATAAAAAATACCAACAACAATGAAGGCATGTCTTACCTTGATCTATATTGCAAATTATAGTTGCCAATGCAAGTCAGTATCCCCGTGAAAAAAATCTAATTGATAGCACACAGAGCTAATCCATGTGCTGTCCATACTTTAGTTTAATGGGTAGTGGAAGCTAAGATTTTTTTTTCATGCATGAAAAAAAAATGCAACAAGGATTGTAAAACTGACTAAAATTGGTCCAGCACATTTTAAAAAACACAAACTGTTTTTCACAGTTTGGGAAAATAGGATGTTTGAAACACATGGGTTGCATGCCCACATTTTGGACATTTTTTTTCTTGCTTAAATATGTGTATTTGAACAAAAATAAGTTTTGCAACTGGGTTTCAATAAAAGTGTAGCAATGTTTGTATTTTTTAGCCTCTGCTTTGCACAGTCTAGTGCTGGCTGCACTAGAGAGTAACAATCCTCTCTGTGAGCTGGTTTTGATGGTCTAATTGAAGAGTTTCTAATTCATTTTTTGTCTTTTTCTCCTCTCTGCTGATTTATGACAAATCTTCACATCAAAGTTAGGCTAATTTCACATTTGCGTCATTTTGCTCAGTGCATTGTGCGCTACTGAAAACGCGTGCAAAAACGCATAAAAGCGATTGCAAGCGCATGGTTTTCTTAACTCAATGTACACATAACGACAAAAAAACTTAGTGTTTGCGTGAGTTTATCTAACATTTTGCATGCGTTTGCGTTTTAACGTTTTGCATGCGTTTGCGTTTTTTAGGTGCATGAGTCACATATTTCACAGGAGCAAAATCCTTGAAACAGACTACACCAATGGGAAACGAGTGGGCAAGTGTCATGGGATTTCTTTAAAAAGACCCTGTTCAGCTGAATTCCTCAGGTTTTGCTGCTGTTTCCTGTGTCACCATGGATCTGCGTTGGGAGACTTTTTGCTAAAACTTGGATATGGACATCGCGCTGTTTCTGGCTTTTGCTTTTGCTTGCCAGCAACAAAGGGAGAGAGAGCGAAGACGGCAGCGGTGGCATTTTTGGAGACATCCCATTTTTGAAGTCCGGGAGAGCCGTGGAGCATACCAAACCCTCTTCAGCAAACTCCAGGCAAACCCGGAAGAATTTTTGGACTATACACGGATGTCCTAAGAAAGTTTCAGGGATTTGCTTGCTCGTGTTGAAGGAGCCATCCGGAGACAGGACACACAGCTCCGTCGTGTGATTCCTCCTGAGGAACAGCTCCTCATTACATTACGGTACATAATATTTAAAAACCAATGCGTGTATTGTTTTTGTTCTGCCATTTACTAAAAGCCTGCAGAATGATAGTTCTGCCATGTACAGATTGATTTTTCATGTCAGTGTTTTGCCAAAGCCTAAACAATCACAATTTTTTCATCTGTTTTGCAGATTCCTGGCTTCTGGCGAGACCCTCTCTTCACTACACTTTCAGTACCGGCTTGGAATCTTGTCTGGAATTGTTGCGGACACCTAGAATCATAGAATCATAGAATCATAGAATGGTAGAGTTGGAAGGGACCTCCTGGGTCATCTGGTCCAACCCCCTGCTCAAAGCAGGATTCTCTAAATCATCCCAGACAGATGTCTATCCAGCCTCTGTTTGAAGACTTCCATTGAAGGAGAACTCACCACCTCTTGTGGCAGCCTGTTCCACTCATTGATCACCCTAACTGTCAAAAAGTTTTTTCTAATATCTAATCTGTGTCTCCTCCCATTCAGTTTCATCCCATTGCTTCTAGTCTTTCCTTGCGCAAATGAGAATAAAGATGATCCTTCTACAATGTGACAGCCCTTGAGATATTTGTAGACAGCTATTAAGTCTCCTCTCAGTCTTCTTTTTTGCAAGCTAAACATTCCCAAATCCTGCAACCGTTCCTCATAGGACATGGTTTGCAGACCGGTCACCATTCTGGTGGCTCTTCTCTGAACTTGCTCCAGTTTGTTGATGTCTTTTTTAAAATGTGGTGCCCAAAACTGGACACAGTATTCCAGATGAGGTCTGACCAAAGAGGAGTAGAGGGCAATAATGACCTCACGTGATCTAGACTATATGCTTCTGTTGATACATCCTAGAATTGCATTTGCCTTTTTTGCTGCTGCATCACACTGTTGACTCATGTTAAGTCTGTGATCAATTAGTATACCCAAGTCTTTTTCACATGTGCTGTTACTTAGCCCTATTCCTCCCATTTTGTATATGCTTTTTTCATTTTTATTGCCCAGATGTAGTACTTTGCATTTTTCCCTGTTAAAATCCATTCTGTTAGTTGCTGCCCACTGCTCCAGTTTATGTATATCTTTTTGAATCCTCTCTCTCTCTTCTCTAGTATTAGCTACCCCTCCTAGCTTTGTGTCATCAGCAAATTTGATCAGTTTACCCTCAATTCCTTCATCTAAATCATTGATAAAGATGTTGAACAATACAGGGCCCAAAACAGAGCCTTGTGGTACCCCACTTGAGACATTCTTCCAACTGGATGTGCAGCCATTTACAACCACTCTTTGGGTCCGATCACTAAGCCAGTTATGAATCCACCTAACAGTTGCCTTGTCCATTCCATACTTAGTCATTTTTTCAATAAGGATTGTGTGAGATACTTTGTCAAATGCTTTGCTGAAGTCAAGATATACTATATCTACAGCATTTCCCTGATCCACCCAGTCAGTGATTCTGTCATAGAAGGAAATTAAGTTAGTCTGACATGACTTATTAGTTACAAACCCATGCTGACTCTGTTTAATCACTTCATTCTTATCCAGGTACTTGCATACATGTTCTTTAATAATTTGTTCAAAGATCTTTCCTGGTATAGAAGTCAGACTCACCGGCCTGTAGTTCCCTGGGTCCACCTTCTTCCCCTTTTTGAAGATAGGAACAACATTTGCTCTTCTCCAGTCTTCTGGGACCTGCGGGCTTTGTCTGGAATTTATGCCCCCGCACACAGCGGAAAAGTGGATGGATATTGCAGAAAAATTCTGGACAGTCTGCAATTTCCCCAACTGTTTGGGAGCGGTGGATGGGAAACTCATCAGGATAACAAAACCCCCAAGAAGTGGCTCTGAGTACTTTAATTATAAAAAGTACTTTTCTACGGTACTCATGGCAATTGCCGATGCAGACTGCCAGTTTATTGCGGTGGACATTGGGGCATTTGGCCGGGGCAATGACTCTCAGACCTTTAAGAACTCGGACATGGGCCGTAGGTTGTATGGCAACCATTTTAATTTCCCCCTGTCACGGCCTCTTCCCAACACCGAAGTTCTGGCACTACCATTTGTAATGGTTGGTGATGAGGCCTTTCAAATGTGTACAAACCTGTTGAAACCGTACTCTAGCCGAGACTTGGACCACAGCAAAAAAATCTTTAATTACAGACTGACCAGGGCCAGAAGAACTGTAGAGTGTGCCTTTGGGATTCTTGTGTCCAGATGGCTCATTCTAGGCACAGCCATTAATCTGAAACTTGAAACTGTGGATGAGGTGGTGAAAGCCTGTGTGGTTCTTCACAATATTGTGATGGCTAAAGACCACCCTACCTTTAAACTAGATGAACCACCTGTCAACCCATTGCCTGAATTCACTCAGCACCCTCTCAGGTCATCTGTTGAAGTTGGCCAAGTGAGGGACCAATTTGCAGCCTACTTTCTATCTGATGTGGGACGTGTGGAATGGCAAGATCAAATGGTGTAATAAAATTGTTTTCTTGTGTTTATGTTAATAAAAAACCTGTTTTGATACCTGTATCGAGTGCACTCTGTTTTTATACACTCAAATACAATAATCACCTGCCCAGTTGTCCCAGTGAAGTCAGGATGCTGTGTTTTCTGCATCGCGGGCAGGGTCCTCTCTCCTTCTGTACTTATGTGTCCCTTGTGTAGCACGTTTATTGTACCTGTCTATATTTTCCCTTTTCATATGTAAAGCGCCATGGAATAAATGGCACTATATAAATGTGTAATAATAATAATAATAATAATAGGACTCCTACCAGGTGAGTCTACAGAGAAAAGTTGTATGACTGTGTCTGTGTTGCAAACATATTGCAGCACCAGTGGAGATATCTGCAGCGACGGTGGAGATACAACAAATATTATACACCTGGCCTGATGTTACAGATAGTGAGTTTGGTATGCAATAGCATCCTTCACTCTTTATGACACCTGACCATATGAGTATAAATATTATTTGTAGTATCTCCACTGTGGCTTCAGTATGCACGCACACTGGAGAGATGATAAAGTTTATACAACTTCTACAAGCCCCTGGCCCGGTGTCATGCTGAAGTGAGGATGCAAAAAAAAAGCATCCTGATGTCAGAATTTTATGACACATGGGCAGGTGAACACACATATGAGTAACCACCAGCATCTCTCCAGTCTGCATGCAATAGATAATGCAGACTGAAGCGACGCTGCAGATGACAACTCATAGGTATAGTCACCTGGCCAGGTGTGATAAATAGTTAAAATACCAGGCCGGGGATTGTAGATATGGCGTGTATTTTCTCCATCATCTCTTCAGTTTATTCACCACACAATGAATAGAGGATGTGGTTAATTACAAGGTATATCTACAATCCCCTGGTCTTGTGTCACAAAGAGTGAAATGTTGATGGGCAAAACACACCATCCTCAATTCACTCTTTATGATACCTGGCAAGGTGAGAATAGATATGCCTTGCGCTCACCAACATCCTCTATTCAGTCTACTAATATTTCTAGACTGAAGAGACTGGTGGTGAAAATACAAGTCATATATTTGTGTTTTTGACAACACATAGCTCCAGGACTGACACAAGAAGCATGTGTCAGTAATGGAGCTATGTGGTGGCAAAATCACAAAGTGTACGACACAGTGTGTGTACGGCAAAGTGTGTGTAGGCGACGAAAGACACAATTAAAACAAACAGTTGGGGGAAAAAAAGGCACATTTATTTTACAAGACACACTGACAAAAAAAAATTAATGTGCCCGATGATTGGGTGAAGAAGGGGGTAAATTGGGGGTGTGGAACGACGAGGATTGATTTTGGGTGGTCGATGAAGGGATTCGAGGGGAAGGGGCGACGAAAGTGTTGGGGAAACGGGGTCAAACACAGTGGGAGGTGAGGGGGAGGGAGGACTCTTTGTCCCATCTTTGTTTTCTTTTTGGAGGTCCTGGTGCTTGGGGACCTGGTGATTGGAGACCTCCTGGTGCTTGAGGACCTGGTGCTTGGGGACCTCCTGTGGCTTGGGGACCTCCTTTGCCTTGGGGACTTGGTGCTTGGGGACCTCCTGTGGCTTAGGGACCTCCTGTGGCTTGCAGAGCTCCTACTGCTTGGGGACCACAGTGTGCTTGGGGACCTCTGTGGGCCGGTGGACCTCCTGCCAGGGTCCAAGGCCCTGAAGACAGCATGAGGGTCCCCGAGCTGCTGCTCGGTGGTGGTGGCGTCCCTGGAAGTGGACACGGTCCAAGCAGGGGTGGTGGTCTAAGCAGGGGTGGAGGAAGTCCACACAGGAGCAGCGCTTGGCATGGTGGTGGCAGGGGAGTGTCCAGCTGCACTGTGACTGTGTGTGGTGAAGTGTGGTCCAGCATGGCTTGGAATGCTGGTGGCCGTGCAGTGGTATGCAGCAGAAGTCGGTAGTGCGGTGAAGCGAGTCAGTGGTGGCACGGGAGGGAAATGCACCACTGGCTGCTGCTGCTGCACGTACCAACTCTGCTGCATAGCCTGCGTGTAAGCATTGTTGCAGGCATGCATCACAGTCAGCTGAGATCAGGACTAAGGTGTTCCGCCATGCCCCGTTCAATTTGTTGAAAAAAAATGGTGCACTGGTCTTTTGAGCTCAGTTTCAAGATAGTCAAGGCGATGCTCGACAGACTGGAAGCGTTGTTCCATTAGTGCAAAACCGCTATCCACTCTGTCGCCCATCGCCTTGAGGCTATTTTGGAAAACCGTGCTCAAATGTATGAACTCGGGCATGAGATTCCCGTCAGAGGCCTTCTGCCGCTGGCGCGAAGTACCCGCAAAACCAGTGGCAGAGACCTGTGACAGTGGAAGACCTGATGGACCAGCTTCCTGTTCTCCAGCTGTCTATGTTGCCGACCCGCAAGGTGCTTCTTGGCTGGTGGATGGCTGGGATGGGTCCGAGGCAGCTCTCTGAAGGACCGCTCCAAGACCAGGTTGCAGGGTGCTGCTCCAGGTGATGTGAAAAAAACAAAAAACAATAATTAGTATCATGCATTTAAAAAACGGCAACTCCTGTGGAATAGAAAAACACAGAGTAAACACAATACAATACAACAAAATACTTACGCTCTGGTGGCAAGGACCGGTCTTAAGAAAGCCAAAGCCCGATGGTAGCAGTACTTTCTTGTGGTCTTTGCCGCAGCACTACTGGCAACCAGGTTCTCCAGCCTCAGGTCCCTGTTGAAGCTGTTCTTCATCGAGCGCCAACGGGTTCTGACCTTGTTCACTGTGGAAAATAAAAAATAAAATTTAGACAATGCACTGTAGGCCGGGATCACATGACTGTGTGGGTTGCTAGAAACTCACAGGAGTTACTAGCATCCCACACAGTCGTGTGATCACGGCCAAGGTCACTGCAGCATCACACACCATTGAAATACTTACGAAATTCCTTGCGGACCCGGGGAGAGGCGTTGTCCCAGCCATCCATCAGCGCAGCGGCCACCGCATTCCAGAGCCATCAGATCACCACGTTGTCACAGTGCATTGGATCACTGCTGTCCCACAACAGGACTCGCTCCTGGACCAGCTGGATCAGGGCGTCATTATCCAGGGCGAGTTCCTTATCCCATTGTGAAGCCTAGAAAAGAAAGCAAAACATTAATCTTGTAAAGATTTGAAGATGAAAAAGATAGAAAACAAGACAGAATACAAGAAAGATTGAGAATAGAAGCAAGATTTAATAGGAAAAACAGGCAATAAAAAAAGTCAGGGGCAAAAAAAGAGTACAATCTGTCAGTCTATACTTACAGGCTGCCTCCCCGCCTGCACTCTGACTGGATGCTCCCGCTCTTCCTCTGCTGCCATGGACGATGTAGACTGAAAAAGAAAAAAAAATTGCCACATGTGTCCATGCAACAGCAAATACTTACCAATCAGTATGGAAGGAAGGTACTTATTTCACCCTCTGCTTGGGCCAGTTCACCAGGGGTCGACTGGTACTCCTCTCCAGAAGACATGCTGCAATAAAAAATGAGACATTAGTACATAATAAATTTACAAAAAAGAATAGAAAAACATTAGATTTTATACTCACATTAGCCAAGTTTCCAAGATGTCCAAGAACAATTTAGGAATAGCTGCTGTCTTGCTGCTGTCTTCCTCTGTTTCAGGCTGTAGAGTAGTGGACTTATATACACTACCCCCATACAATGTTTCTTTGTTTAGTGGGTGGTTTAAACCAGTGACTAGACATGTGTTATCTCTGACAACGCATGCGTTGTAGAATGCTGACCTGCGCCTGACCCAGCGCACGTCAGCGATCACATAGACTGTAATGTGTTGTTTGGGCGCTTTCTGTGCGTGATGCGATCACATGCGCCTTTTAACGAGTTTGGGCGGACCCAAAAATGCAACATGTTGCGTTGTGCATGCCAAGTCGCTCATAACGAAATAACGCAAGCGCACGAAAACGCGATTTACTTCTCGCAACCTCTCCTTCCTGGCCCTCACTGAGACCTGGCTGACGCCCCCTGACACGGCCTCCCCTGCTGCACTGAGTTACGGTGGCCATCACTTCACCCACACTCCTCGCTCAGGCAACAGACATGGTGGAGGTGTGGGTTTCCTTCTTTCTAATAACTGGTCCTTCAACCCTATCCAACCCCCACCCTCCCTTATCCACCCTTCCTTTGAGGTCCACTCGGTCCGTATCTACTCTCCCTCTAATCTCCAAATGGCCGTCATATACCGACCACCAGGCTCAGCCACTGCCTTCATTGACCAATTCTCCAGCTGGCTTCTTCACTTTCTCTCTGCTTACATCCCCACCATCATCATGGCTGACTTTAATTTCCCTATTGACACCCGCCAGCCAGCAGCCTCCAAACTCCTGTCACTTACTTCATCCTTTGGACTTACTCAGTGGTCCTCCACAGCCACCCACACAGACGGGCATACATTAGACCTCATCTTCACTCACCTCTGTTCCCTATCTAATCTCACAATCTCTCCCCTTCCCCTATCAGACCACCACCTACTCACCTTCTCATCCCTGTCCTCTTCACCTGCCCCTATGTCCAGCAACTGACACATCCTCGCAGAAACCTCGCACACCTAGACATTCACAGACTCTCAGACTCTCTTCTACCTCTGTCCTCCATATCTTCACTCCACGACACAGACAGAGTCACCGCTTTCTATAACACGACCCTCACATCTGCCATAGACTCAGTCGCCCCTCTCACGCATGGCAAAGTGCGACAAATCAATAGGCAACGCTGGCACAACAATCTCACCAAAAAACTTCGACAACCATCCAGGGTCGCGGAGCGGCGATGGAAGAAAACGCGCCTGCCAGACGACTTCACTGCTTTCAAGCAAGCTACACTTGCCTTCAAAATAGCCCTCACCTCTGCTAAACAGACCTATTTCACAAACCTTGTATCTTCATTGTCCTACAACCCAAAACAACAGTTCAGCACATTCAACTCTCTCCTCCGCCCACCACTGCCATCTCCAGCTCCCCTCATCTCTGCCGAGGACTTTGCCACCTACTTCAAAAATAAGATCGACCAAACAAGGCAAACCTTTACTGTTCCACCACCCCAACCACTCCATATACTAGACCTCTGCCCTTCCCTACTAACCTCCCTCTCCAACATCACTGAAGGAGAGCTTACTCATCTCCTTTTCAAATCACACCTCACCACCTGTGTACTTGACCCCATCCCTTCCCACCTGCTCCCCAACCTCACTAACACGCTCATCCCAGCCTTAACCCATCTCTTCAACCTATTGCTATCTTCTGGTACCTTTCCCTCTGCCTTCAAACATGCCACCCTCACACCCATCCTCAAAAAAACAAACCTTGACCCAACTGCTATGCCCAGCTATCACCCAATATCATTGCTCCCGTTTGCTTCCAAACTCCTTGAGCAGCATGTCCACGCTCAACTTTTCTCCCACCTCTCATCTAACTTTCTCCTTGACAACCTCCAATCTGGCTTCCGCCCCCACCACTCCACTGAAACTGCACTGACCAAAATTACTAATGACTTACTCACAGTCAAAGCTAACAGACAGTTCTCCATCCTCCTCCTCCTTGACCTATCCTCTGCTTTTGACACAGTCGACCACTACCTACTGCTACAGATTCTTTCTTCCCATGGCATCAAAGACCTTGCCCTGTCCTGGATCACCACTTACCTTTCCGACCGCACATTTAGCGTCTCCCACTCCCACACTACCTCCTCATCCCACCCTCTCTCTGTTGGAGCCCCTCAAGACTCTGTCCTGAGGCCCCTACTTTTTTCCATCTATTCCCTTGGCCTAGGACAACTCATAAAGTTCCATGGCTTCCAGTACCACCTGTATGCGGACGACACTCAGATCTACCTCTCTGGCCCAGATGTCACCTCTCTGCTGTCCCGGAGTGTCTATCAGCCATATCCTCCTTCTTCACCTCTCGCTTCCTAAAACTCAATGTAGACAAAACCAAACTCATCATCTTTCCTCCATCTCACATATCTTCCCTACCCAATCTATCTATTATGGTAAATGTCATCACGATCTCTCCCGCACTGGAAATCTGCTGCCTCGGAGTAACTCTCGACTCTGCCCTGTCCTTCAAACCACACATCCAAACTCTTGCCACCTCGTCGCCTCCAACTTCAAAACATTTCCAGAATCCGTCCCTTCCTCAGCCCTCAATCTACTAAAACTCTTGTGCATGCCCTCATCATCTCCTGCCTTGATTACTGCAACACCCTCCTCTGTGGCCTCCCCGTCAACTCTCTTGCACCACTCCAGTCTGTCCTCAACTCTGCTGCCCGACTAATCCATCTCTCCCCTCGCTACTCCCCTGCTTCTCCTCTCTGCAAATCCCTCCACTGGCTCCCAATTCCCCAACGAATCCAGTTCAAACTACTAACACTGACCTACAAAGCCATCCACAACCTGTCCCCTCCCTATATCTCTGAATTAATCTCCCAATATCTTCCTTCACGTAATCTTCGTTCCTCCCAAGACCTCCTACTATCCTCCACACTTATATGTTCCTCATACAACCGCCTCCAAGATTTCCCCCGAAGTTCCCCCATCCTCTGGAATTCCACGCTTCAACATGTACGATTATCCACCACCCTTGGATCCTTCAGACGGAACCTGAAAAACCATCTCTTCAGTAAATCCTACAGCCTGCAATAACCATTCCGCCTTGCCGCCACCACCCGAGCTTCCGCCTCGCCGCAACCACCGGAGATGCCACCTCGCCGCCACCACCCTAGCTGCCACCCCGCCACCACCACCAGAGCTGCCGCACCACCAGAGCTGCCGCTACGCCACCACCACCAGAGCTGCCGCCTCGCCGCCAACACCAGAGCTGCCGCCTCGCTGCCACCACCACCAGAGCTGTCGCACCCCCGACCTTGTGTTTCTTCCCCATTATCCCATAGAATGTAAGTCCGCAAGGACAGGGTACTCTCCCCTCTGTACCAGTCTGTCATTGTAAATTTGTTTACTGTAAACAATATCTTTAACTTTGTATGTAACCCCTTCTCATGTACAGCACCATGGAATTAATGGCGCTATATAAATAAATAAAAATAATTACTTATTGGTGATAATTCTAAGCGGTATGTGTGGAGAAAACCAGGCACTGCTCATCATCTGCCCAATACAATCCTAACAGTGAAACATGGTGGTGGCAGCATCATCCTATTGGGGTGTTTTTCAACTGCTAGGACAGGATGACTGGTTGCAATTGAAGGAAACATGAATGCAGCCAAGTACAGAGATATCCTGGGTGAAAACCTTTTCCAGCGTGCTGTGGACCTCAGACTTGGCTGAAGGTTCATCTTCCAACAAGACAATACCTGTAAGCACACAGCTAAAATAACAAAGGAGTGGCTTCAGAACAACTCTGTGACCATTCTTGACTGGCCCAGCCAGAACCCTGACCTAAACCCAGTTGAGCATCTCTGGAGAGACCTGAAAATGGCTGTCCATCAATGTTCACCATCAAACCTTACGGAACTGTAGAGGATCTGCAAGGAAGAATGGCAGAGGATCCCCAAATCCAGGTGTGAAAAACTTGTTGCATCATTCCCAAGAAGTCTCATGGCTGTACTAGCTCAAAAAGGTGTGCTTATACACAATACTGAGCAAAGGGTCTGAATACTTATGACCATGTGATATTTTGGTTTTTCTTTTTTAATAAACTTGCAAAAAATTCTACATTTCTGTTTTTTATCAGTCAAGATGGGGTGCAGAGTGTACATTAACCCCTTTCTGCCATCAGACATACTATTCCGTCCATGTGATCTAGGACTTAATTCCCATGGAAGGAATAGTATGTCATAGGCCATCGGATGCGTTTACGGGGGGAGTGTGACCGATTCTCACAACTGACACCGGGCACTAAGTGCCAGGAGCAGTCAAAGACCGCTCCCAGCACTTTAACCTCCGAAACACTGCGATCAAACAAGATCGCAGTATTCTGGAGCCAGAACAGGGGCTGACAGCCCCTCTGTCTTTGGATTGGAGACCCGCGGCACACCGCAGGGTCCCGATTGCTGCCATGGAGACCTGATGTCGTCACAATGACATCCGTGTCTCCAGAGCTGAGAAAATTCCTGTCAGGCGCAGTGTATGTCAGGAAGTCTCTCAGGTCAGTGTGCACAACATGCAGCGCTGACATCTTATATAGCATGCAGATGCTGCTTCATTTGTATGCTATAGAAGCAATCAGGCTGCACAAAATGATTGTTTCATAGTGGAACAAAGTGAAAAACTTTAAATGAGATAAAAAATGTTTTTTTAAATAATTGTAAAAATATTTTAAAAAATAATAATAATAAAAAACTAAATATTTATTCTATCACTAAATAAATATTTGACTGAAAACAATAAAAGTACACATATTTGTATTGCCGTGTTCGTAATGACCCAACCTATAAAACTGTCCCACTAGTTAACCCCTTTAGTGAACACCATAAAAAGGCAAAAAACAATGCTTTATCATTATACCTCTGAACAAAACGTGGGATAACACACGATCAATAAGACGGATATAAATCACCGTGGTACTGCTGAAAACGTTATCTTGTCCCACAAAAAATAAGCCACGATAGAGCTGTATCTGTGAAAAAATATAAAAGTTATAGCTGTCAGAATAAAGTGATGCAAAAACAATTATTTTTTCTATAAAATAGTTTTTATTATATAAAACGCCAAAACATAAAAAAATGATATAAATAAGGTATCGCTGTAATAGTACTGAACCGAAAAATAAAACTGCCTTGTCAATTTTACCACATGCGGAACAGTGTATACCCCCTCAAAAGAAATTCATAAATTGCTGGTTTTTGCTCATTCTGTCTACCAAACATTGAAATAGAAAGTGATCAAAAAATGTCATGTGCTCGAAAATTATACCAATAAACATGTCAACTCATCTCGCAAAAAACAACACCTTGCATGACTCTGCGGACCAAAACATGGAAAAATTATAGCGCTCAAAATATGGTGATGCAAAAACTATTTTTTGCAATAAAAAGTGTCTTTTAGTATGTGACAGCTGCCAAACATAAAAACCTGCTATAAAAACCCGCTATAAATAGTAAATCAAACCCCCCTTTATCACCCCCTTAGTTAGGGAAAAATAATAAAATTAAAAAAATGTATTTATTTCCATTTTCTCATTAGGGTTAGAAGCTGAAGTTAGGGTTGGGGCTAAAGTTAGGGTGAGGGTTATGGTTGGGGTTAGAGTTGTATTTAGGGTTTGGATTACAGTTACGGTTCCAAACGCGACATGGCGTCTGATCTCAATTCCATCCAATTCTGCGTTGAAAAAGTCAA
Source organism: Oophaga sylvatica (assembly GCA_033576555.1). Taxonomy (NCBI): domain Eukaryota; kingdom Metazoa; phylum Chordata; class Amphibia; order Anura; family Dendrobatidae; genus Oophaga; species Oophaga sylvatica. The sequence goes on from JARQOD010000006.1 coordinate 322,607,350, forward strand.
ACGATACTCCTTCACTTCCGAGCTCTGCGAGCTCCCAAACAGTGGTTTACCCCCACATATGGAGTATCAGCATACTCAGGACAAATTGCAGAACAATTTTTGAGGTCCAATTTCTCCTTTTACCCTTGGGAAAATAAAAAATTGGGAGCGAACATATAATTTTTGCAAAAAAATATGATTTTTTTTATTTTTATTGCTCTACGTTATAAACTTCTGTGAAGCACCACACATCTACATAAGTTCCTTAGGGGGTTTACTTTCCAAAATGGTGTCACTTGTGGGAGATTTCCACTGTTTAGGCACATCAGGGGCTCTACAAACGCGACATGGAGTCTGATCTCAATTACAGCCAATTTTGCAGTGAAAACTCAAATGGCGCTCCTTTCCTTCCAAGCTCTCCCATGTGCCCAAACAGTGGTTTACCTGTATATATGGGGTATCAGCGTTCTTCAGGACAAATTGTACTTTTGGAGTCCAATTTCTCCTGTTACTCTTGGTAAAATAAAAAAAATTGATCTGAAGTAATTTTTTTTGTGAAAAAAAAGTTAAATGTTAATTTTTTTAAGGGTTAATAAACTTCTTGAATGTAGTTTTGAGCACCTTCAAGGGTGAAGTTTTTAGAATGGTATCACTTTTGGGTATTTTCTATCATATAGACCCCTCAAAGTGACTTCAAATGTGATGTGGTCCCTAAAAAAAATGGTGCTGTAAAAATGAGAAATTGCTGTTTAATTTTTAACCCTTATAACTTCCTAACAAAAAAAATTTGGTTCCAACATTGCGCTGATATAAAGTAAACATGTGGGAAATGTTACTTATTAAGTATTTTATGTGACATATCTCTGATTTAAGGGTATGAAAATTCAAAGTTGGAAAATTGCAAAATTTTCAAATTTTTCTCCAAATTTTAGTTTTTTTCACAAATAAACGGAAGTCATATAAAATAAATTTTTCCACTATCATAAGAACAATATGTCATGAGAAAACAATGTCAGAATCACCAGTATTCATGGAAGCATCCAGAGTTATTACTTCATAAAGATACAGTGGTCAGAATTGTAAAAATTGGCCCGGTCATTATCATGCAAATCACCCTTGTGGATAAAGGGGTTAATGAGAAATATAAAGGGGTCTGAAACTTTCCGTACCCACTGTAGGTGCTTCCACATTGCTTTATTTCTCGTGAAGCACCTGAAGGGTTAATAAACTTCTTAAATGTGGTTTTAAGCACCTTGAAGTTTGCTGTTTTTAAAATGGTGTCACTTTTGGAAATTTTCTGTCATATCAACCCCCCAAACTCACTTCAAATGTGAGTGGTCCCTAAAAAAATGGTTTTGTAAATTTTGTTGGAAAAATTAGAAATTTTACCCCTTATAACGTTGTAATAAAAAAATTACGTTTCCAAAATTGTGCTGATGTAAAGCAGACATGTGGGAAACGTTATTTATTAACTATTTTGTGCAATATGACCGTCTGGTTTAAGGGCACAAAAATTAATAGTTTGAAAATTGCAAAATTTTCAAAATTTTTGCCAAATTTTCATATTTTTCGTAAATAATCACAAGTCATATCGAAGAAATTTAACGACAAACATGAAGTGCAATACGTTACGAAAAAATAGTCTCATAATCAGTGGGATCTGTGGAAAGGTTCCAGAGCTACAGTATAACCTCATAAAATGATTAAAGTCAGAATTGTAAAAATTGGCTTGGTCATTAAGTGCCAAATTGGCTTTGTCACTAACGGGTTAACTGTTCACAATAACAGTAATTTTGACTTGGGGGCCAAAACTTTTGCATGCCACTATGTGTATATCATATATAACTATCTATCTCTATCTTTGCTCATCTTTGACACTAAAAAAAAGTTTTGATTTGGATTCTGCATTCTATTCTGGGATGTGTCACATGGACAACACACAGATGCCATCCGTGTGCACGTGTGTGACACGCATCTCATCCGTGCTGTCAGAAAAAAAGGCCATGTCTACAGGTTTTGTAAACGGACAAATGGTCCATGTGAGGTCTCTGGCATGTTCGCAGCACCATGGATTAGTGCCATGATTGTGTTAGTGTTTGCAGTGCGTGTGAAAACGGACAACACATCCAATTTTTATCACCCTAGACTTGAAAGGGAGAGTCTCATCTGAAAAGCAGAAAAGACTACATATATTTGAATACAGACTATTGATCAATGACCAATTCACCAAGACTGCCGTTATATACGCCATTCTTAATGAAGGGGCGTTTTGATGTGGGATGTGCTGACTTCATTAAGAGGTGCACATCACTTGAATTTTCTGCATCTTTTCAGTGGCGTGCATCTAATTGTACCTTACCAGAAATGCTACTTTAGTCATAAACTAGAGAAACATTTCTGGCTTATGAAACATTGGCATTTTTAATGAATTTGATGATCCTGGTCACGCCTTATTCCACCCCAACTTCTCTCTAACACCAGAGCTGCTTCAATCTGGCATGGAAACACCTTAAGTCACCAAATATTTTGGAAGCTCTAGATTGCACAAAAATTTTACAGCTATTCAATGTGTTTTTCACCAGTTTTCTATGATTTTACAGGGACACGTATGTATTTTTCAAGTTTGCAGCACTTAGAAAGTTGACTTGTGCATTCATACATCATTTTAACCTTACTGAGATCACAATTCCAAGTAAACACAATTATTACGTCATGTATAGATGTTGAGTATTTGGTGAGTTTTTTTCCTCACCCAGTATTTATAAGACAAAATCAGGAGGAAAAGTACTGTATAATAGAAACACACACACCTCTTCTGCATTTTTCACCCACTCCTGCTTTTGGCTTATAAATACTGAGGTAAAATACTGATCAAATGCTTAGCAAGTGCACGCCAGGTCTCGCTCAATGAAATTGTTAGTTCATTTTGTACTTCTGTGTTATTATCTTAAGCCTTCGCCTGTAACATTACATATTATTTTCATTATAAACAGAACACATTTTTCATAAAAGGTAAAAAATAACCCACAACTTAGTACATTTTTTAAAATGCTCATTACTATTTTAAAATCCAAGGTAAATATTTAGTCATAAGCATGTTTTTATGAATTTGTATTCTTTTTTCTGTTGATGGATTTTTTTAAATTCTATTTTCTCTATATGATTGCAACGATCTTGCCTAAATGCTGTTAGCAGAATTCAGAGATACTGTATGCTTTTCAGAAGTCAGGTAGCCAATAAGAAATAAAAAACTGGAGATGCATATTGACTACTAAGAGAGAATTTCCTAGGTATGCTCTTTAAACATTTATGAGGTCATTGTGCAGGGAGAGTGGAAAACTTAGCTGCAGCCATCACCAGGGCTCAGAGGGGGGCCCACCTCTTGTGCTTCTGCTCACCAGGCCCATCGTGCACTAAAGTACTGGTCCTGCTCCCTTCCCTGAACTTCTGGTCAGGTGTCTGCACATACACGATGACTTCATTGCGTACGTACCAACATGTAGGAGCACACCAGCACAAGAAGCACAGCTGCGAATACTGGGGATTGCCTGTGAGGTAAGTATGAAAAATGTGTTTTTTTCTTTATAACATGAAGTAAATGGTTGAGGGGGGATGCAAATAATGGAGGGGGGCTGAAAATAATATAGGGTCTGCAAATAATGCAGGGGGCTGCAAATGATGAAAGGGGCTGCAAATGATGAAGAGTGCAGCAAATGACGACGGGGCTGTAAATGATGATGGGTGGCTGCAAGTGATGGAAGGGGCTGAAAGTGATGGAGGGGGCTGCAAATGATGGAAAGGGCTAAAAATGATGAAGGGGCTGCAAATGATGGAGGGGAGCTGCAATTGATTAAGGAGGCTGCAAATGATGGAGAGGGGGCTGCAAATGATGGAGGGCTGCAAATTATAAAGGGGCTGTAAATGATGGAGGTGCTGCAAATGATGAAGGAGGCTGCAAATGATGGAAGGGAGCTGCAAATGATGAACGAGGCTGCAAATGATGGAGAGGGGGCTGCAAATGACTAGGGGTTGCAAATGATGAAGGAGGCTGCAAATGATGGAGAGGGGGCTGCAAATGATGGAGGGGATGCAAATTATAAAGGGGGCCGCAAATGATGGAGGTGCTGCAAATGATGAAGGAGGCTGCAAATGATGGAAGGGAGCTGCAAATGATGAAGGAGGCTGCAAATGATGGAGAGGGGGCTGCAAATGATGTAGGGGCTGCAAATGATGAAGGAGGCTGCAAATGATGGAGGGGGCTGCAAATAATGAAGGGGGCTGCAAATGATGACGAAAACTGCAAATGATGAAGGGGCTGCAAATATAGAGGGGTGTTTTGAATGCTCTGGATTTGACTTTGAAGCTTGGGCTCCCTCTGGTGGCTGCTGATAGTAGTGAAGCTGTTTTGTGTTATGATTTGGTAGCTGAGGAGAGCAGGCAGAAAAGGCAATACACCAGAGAGGTTGGAAACTACTGGATTGCAGTACCCTGACTAACCACCACAACTAAAGGCAGCCGTGGAGCATACCTACGTTGGTCCTAGACGCCTCGTCACAGCCTGAGAAGCTAACTACACCTAAAGATAGAAAGAGGAAAACTATCTGCCCTGGAGCAGATCCCCAAAGAACATAGGAAGCCCCCAAACATGTAATGGCGGTTAGACAAGAGGAAATACAGACACAGACAGAAAATAGTATGAGCAAACGTTGGGGCCCAATCTTCCTAGAAAGAAAAGGATAGGAAGGACACTTACTGCAATCCAAAAAACCCTAAAAAAATACCAACACACTAATTGCAAAAACACCTGAGATCACAGACCTCTACCACCTAAATTAGTTCTCTGGTGTAACAAAACTAAGCAGCTGCCACTGAAAAAACTGGAAAAGGCAAATGAACGAATAACAGTGGCTCAGATAAACTGACAGGAGCACAAGCCCCCGGAGGGGACCTGGCTGACCTCCACAGAAGTGCAGGACAAAATGCAAAAAGCAAGCACAAAAAATAAAAGCAGAAAATTTCTTATCTGTCAGCAGAAGATGCAGGCAAGACACAGCAAGCTTCCAAGTGAACCAGGAACCAAAGTTGAGACAAGAACAATTGATCACCGGCAAACCTGATGGGAGGGAACCTCCCTTATATAAGACCAGTCTGTAACACCTGATTGCCAATCTTCACAATCTTCATTGAATAGTTCAGTACTGTTTGTAACCACCAGAGGAAGCTTCTGCTCAGAATTCATTTCTAACACATTCACAACAGTTTTGGTTGTCAGAGGTTCATCAGCTGGGATAGATGATTGGCAATCTGGTGTTAATGACTGGGGAGATTTAAGGGAGTAACTTTCCCATGATCCTTGCTGGTGATTAGTTGCTCTTCCTGGTCCCATTTGGAAGTCAGCTTGCCTCCTGCTTGTCCTGCAACTTTCAGATAAGTTATTTGCTGTTTATTTATTTGGCATTCGTTTTTGTCTATCTCAGTTTTATGCCCTCCTGGAGTTTGAACAGCCAGGTTCCCCTGCTAGGGCCTGTGCTGGCCTCTGCTTCTCATTTGCTATTGTTTTGTATTTTCAGTTCTGATCTAGCGGGGAGAGATCGTGTGGTCTCAGTACTTTTGTATATCAGAACGTGTTGGAGTTTTCTCAGAGCTTTTGCCGGATTGCAGACAGTATTCATTCCTGTCCTGTGCTTTCTAGACAGATTGGGCCCCAGCATTTGCTCACTCTATTTTCTGCCTATGTTTGTATTTCATCTTGTCTCACTGCCAATATATGTTTGGGGGCTACCTATTCCTTTGGGGGTCTTCTCCGGGGCAGTTAGCCTTCCCCTTTCTGTCTTTAGGCTTAGTTATCTCTCCGGCTGTGTCGAGGCGTCTAGGGCACCGTAGGCACGTCACACGGCTGCTTCTAGTTGTTTTGTCAGTTTAGGGGTCTGCAATCTGTTAGTTACCAACCTCTCCTGTGTCTGGTTGCCTGTCTATTTTTGCTGCTGTCCTACTTGGCTACCGAATCATAACAGAGGGGCACTGAAAATGATGAAAAGGGGGCTGCAAATGATGGAGGGAGGCTGCAAATGAAGTGAGAGAGGGTACGGGGGACTGCAAATGATTAATTAAGGAAGTGAACTGCATATGATGAGCGGAGGGGTGCTGAAAAATGATTGAGGGGGCTGCAAATGATGATGTGATGGAAGAACAGGGACTGTAAATGATGAAGTGGGGGAGGGGGATTGCAAAAAAAGGAAGCAATGGGGAGGAGGACAGCAAACGATGAAGTGAGGAGGATTGCAAATGATGAAGTGAGGGGGCGGAGGACTACAAATGATGAAGTGAGGTGGATGGCAAATGAAGTGAGGGCAACTGCAATTGATTAAATGAGGGGGATGGGGACTGCAAATGAAGTGAGGGGCAGATGGGGGACTGAAATTGTTGACATGGGGAGGGGGACTGCAAATTATGAAGTGGTGGAGGGGACTGCAAATGATGAACTGAGGGTGAGGAATGTGGACAGCAATTGAATTGAAGGTGGGGATGGGGAGAGCAAATGAGGACCTGGGGAGAGCAAATGATGAATTTTGAGGGTAGTGGGAGTAAATGATGTATTGTCAGTCTGCAGCATGCATCATATAAGTGTATTATACAAGTGTTAGATATGAATTAATACAGAATGATGTATACAGGCTGTACCCTGACATCTGTCACCATCGCACTCTAATCAGCATGTCCGTTTATCTATTCTCCCTACAGGTACGTCACTCAACTTTCCACACAGACTTTTCCTTACCTCTTCTTTGTGCATCTACTCGGTACATCACCCAGCTTTCCACAGAGACTTTTCCTTACCTCTGCTTTGTGCATCTACTCGGTATCTCACCCAACTTTCGACACAGACTTTTCCTTACCTCTGCTGTGTTCATCTACTTGGTACGTCACCCAACTTTCCACACAGACTTTTCCTTACCTCTGCTTTCTGCATCTACTCGGTATGTCTTTCAACTAACCCCTGCTTTACCCCCAATGTTATTTATGACCTTGTTTAGTTTGCCTTGATCATCTGCATCTGGCTCACTCTTAATTATTTGACCAAGATGAGCACAGACCACTCCCTTCTGCTCTACACCTGAATGCACTTTGTAGCACATATATTGCAAACTATACATCTGCAAGTGTATCAAACAAGTGTGATATATGAATTAATCCAGAATTGAATCAGAAGGGAACTGGATACAGTCACTGTAAACAATGCTTCTGTTTGTGTTCATTCTCACCCCTATAATCCTTCACATTTCTGCTAACCCCCCCAGTCCCTACACCTAGCAAGGAACTGTTAATCTCTTCCTCCATCCTCCCCATCCATCTCATCTCCTCCTCAGATCTGTTCCTCAACATTCAATCCTCTGTCTTCAAACACAGACAACCCCCTCATGCCCTCTCCTGCTCCCACCTTCTAACATTTTCTCTGATCCTCCTGACAGCCGGTGATATCTCTCCAAATCCTGTTCCTTCTCACCACATCCCCAGAGTCATTTCTACTTCTCATCCACACTCTATCACAAACTTCCATACCCTTTCTAACCTTTTACCCATTCGCCCAGCCCCCACTTCCCCAGTCCCAATAACAGGAGCTCCGTGGAACACTCGCTCTGTCTGCAACAAACTTTCATACATCCATGATCTTTTTATTACTAACAAACTTTCCTTCCTTACTATCACTGAAACCTGGCTTACCCCTTCTGACTCAGCCTCTCCAGCTGCACTTTCGTATGGTGGATTCCACTTTTCCCACACACCCCACCCCAGCAGCAAGCATGGTGGAGAAGTTGGTTTTCTCCTGTCAGATAACTGCTCATTCACCCAAATTCCACTGCCACCCTCCATTACCCTCCCTTCCTTTGAGATGCACTCTGTGTGAATCTACTCCTCCTCCAACCTTCAACTGGCTGTCATTTACAGCCCCCCCCCAGGTCCAGCCACCACCTTCTTTGACCACTTCACCACCTGGCTACTTAATTTCCTATCCACTGACATCCCCACTTTCATCATGGGTGACTTCAACCTCCCCATTGACACTTCCCTCTCAGCTGTCATTAATCTTTTATCTCTCACTTCCACCTTTGGCCTCAATCAATGGACTTCTGCAGCCACTCACAAAGATTGCTGTTATGTTTCGGTAACTGAGGAGTGCAGGTAAAAAAGGCAATACACCAGAGCAGTTGGAATCTATGAGATTGCAGTACCCTGACTAACCACCACAACTAGAGGCAGCCGTGGAGCGTTCCTACGTTGGTCCTAGACGCCTCGTCACAGCCTGAGAAACTAACTACACCTAAAGATAGAAATAGGAAAGCTATCTGCCCCGGAGCAGATCCCCAAAGAACATAGAAAGCCCCCAAACATGTAATGGCGGTTAGACAAGAAGAAATACCGACACAGACAGAAAATAGTATGAGCAAACGTTGGGGCCCAAACTAACTAAATAGAAAAGGATAGGAAGGGTACTTACTGCAATCCCAAAAAACCCTGCAAAGCACCAACTCTACTAATTTAAAAAAAAACCTGAGATCACACGACCTCTACCACCTAAATTAGTTCTCTGGTGTAACAAAATCAAAACAGCAGCCACTGAAGAAACTGGAAAAAGCAAAAGCACAAACATCAGTGGCTGAACCAAACCGAGAGGGCAAAATCCCCCGGAGGGGACCCCGAAGGCCCCCACAGAAGTGCAGGACAAAATGCAAAAATAAAGCACAAACACAAAAAGAAGAAAATGTCTTATCTGTTAGCAGGAGATGCAGACACGACACAGCAGGCTACAAGGGAAACAGGAATCATGGAGTGAGACCAGAACAATTGATCACCGGCAACCCTGATGGGAAGGCGACTCCCTTATATAAGACCAGTCAGTAACACCTGATTCCCACTCCTCACAATCTTCACTGGACAGTCCAGTACCGCTTGTAACCACCAGAGGGAGCCTCTGCTCAGAACTCATTTCAAGTCCATTCACAACAGATTGCCACACATTGGACTTCATCTTCACCTGCCTCTGCTTCCTGTCTAACCTCTCTGACTCATCTCTACCTCTTTCTGACCACAACCTACTTACATTTTCTTCCATCTCCTCTCCAGGTCCAAAATCCCAACTCCACAAATTCACACACACTCACAGAAATCTTAAACACCTTGATTTACATACAAAAAAAGGCTGCACTCAAGCATACTAAAGCATGACAATATGGAATACATGAAATTTAGAATAGCAATATGGCTTTGGAATATAAGGAAAAATTTGAGACGCTTAGTATAAACATTTGGCCAAACATTTTAAAGCCCACCAACCATCGTCAAGGTGGTCTCAATACTGGTGAGTCCCTGACCTAATGTGAACATACCTCTATTAGGCTGATATCTGAATTTCTGGGTGAATATGCACCTCTGTCAGCAATGCCTGCATTTATGGGTAAAGTAGGGACCTGGTGTAATTAAAATCACCACCTGGTGGGGGCGGAGTGCTCGGTCAGCAAGCTAACATTCAATAGACAAAAAAACCTGACTGGCACATCCAGACTAATGTGAACTAGGTGCAAACCAAGGGAAGCTACCCCCATGTAAAACATACAAAAAAAGGCTGCACTCAAGCATACTAAAGCATGACAATATGGAATACATGAAATTTAGAATAGCAATATGGCTTTGGAATATAAGGAAAAATTTGAGACGCTTAGTATAAACATTTGGCCAAACATTTTAAAGCCCACCAACCATCGTCAAGGTGGTCTCAATACTGGTGAGTCCCTGACCTAATGTGAACATACCTCTATTAGGCTGATATCTGAATTTCTGGGTGAATATGCACCTCTGTCAGCAATGCCTGCATTTATGGGTAAAGTAGGGACCTGGTGTAATTAAAATCACCACCTGGTGGGGGCGGAGTGCTCGGTCAGCAAGCTAACATTCAATAGACAAAAAAACCTGACTGGCACATCCAGACTAATGTGAACTAGGTGCAAACCAAGGGAAGCTACCCCCATGTAAAACATACAAAAAAAGGCTGCACTCAAGCATACTAAAGCATGACAATATGGAATACATGAAATTTAGAATAGCAATATGGCTTTGGAATATAAGGAAAAATTTGAGACGCTTAGTATAAACATTTGGCCAAACATTTTAAAGCCCACCAACCATCGTCAAGGTGGTCTCAATACTGGTGAGTCCCTGACCTAATGTGAACATACCTCTATTAGGCTGATATCTGAATTTCTGGGTGAATATGCACCTCTGTCAGCAATGCCTGCATTTATGGGTAAAGTAGGGACCTGGTGTAATTAAAATCACCACCTGGTTTTGTATGTTTTACATGGGGGTAGCTTTTTTGTCTTTTGTCTACCTTGATTTACACTCACTTTCTGAATCCCTCCTCCCTCTTACAGACATAAGTTCTTTACACAATGCGGACACTGCTGCAGCTCTATATAACACCACAATAGCTGCAGATCTGGAATCGGTTGCCCCTCTCACACATACTCGCAAAATCAACAGACAGCCTTGGCACACCAGCCTGACTAAAGAACTGAGAAGGACTTCAAGGGTTGCTGAGTGGAGATGAAACAGATCACACTCCAACGAGCACTTCATCGCACTTAAACAGTCTCTCACTGCTTTCAAGGCCACACTCGCTGCAGCAAAACACACCTACTTCTCATCTCTCATATACTCCCTGTCTCACAACCCTAAACAGCTATTTAACACTTTCAATTCTCTTCTCCGTCCCCAGCACCTCTTCCCTCTCCACTGATCTCAGCTGAAGACTTTCCCTCATTCTTCAAACAAAAGATTGATAACATCAAAGAAAGCTTTTGCCTACAACTCCCACAACCTCTCCTATTCAGCCCTCATCCTCCACCACAACCAACTTCTCTATCATCACAGAAGATTGACTCTCCACTCTACTCTCAAGATCACATCTCACCACCTGTGCACTAGACCCGATTCATCCCACTTCATCCCAAACCTCACCACAGTCTTCATCTCAACCCTAACTCATCTCTCAAACCTATCACTAACAACTGGTGTTTTCCCCTTAAGCTTTAAACATGCCTCAATCACACCAATCCTTAAAAAAAGCCCTCTCTTGACCCATATTCTGTATCTAACTATCGCCAGATATCACTTCTACCCTATGTCTCAAAACTACTGGAATAACACATCCATCTTCAACTGTCCTCCCACCTCTCTTTCTGCTCCCTCTTTGACTGCTTACAGTCTGGCTTCCGGCTGCATCACTCCACTGAAACTGCCCTAACTAAATTCACCAATTACCTATTAACCAAAGCCAAGCGACACTACTCTGTCCTCCTCTTCCTGGACCTGTCCTCTGTCTTTAACACAGTGGACCCTCTCATCTCTTGACATCACAAACTTTGCCCTATCTTGGATCTCATCATACCTAACAGACCAGACATTCAGCGTCTCCCACTCACACAACACCTCCTCACCTCGCCCTCTATCTATCGGAGTCCCGCAAGGATCAGTCCTAGGGCCCCTGCTCTTCTCCATTTACACCTTCGGCCTGGGACAGCTCATAGAGTCCAACAGCTTTCAGTATCATCTCCATGCTGACGACACACAGATCGACATCTCTGGACCAGATATCACCACCCTACTAACCAGAATCCCACAATGTCTCTCCGCTGTTTCATCCTTCTTCTCTGCTAGATTTCTAAAACTTTGTCTGGACAAAACAGAATTCATCATCTTTTCCCATCTCACTCGAACCCCCAACGGACCTATCTATTAAAGTAAATGGCTGCTCTCTCTCCCCAGTCCCAGAAGCTCACTGCCTTGGGGTAATCCTTGACTCTGATCTCTCCTTCAAACCCCATAGCCAAGCCCTTTCCACATCCTAAAGATTTCAACTCAAAAATATTTTCCAGATCCGTACATTCCTCAACCAAGAATCTGCAGAAATCCTAATCTATGCTCTCATCATCTCGCACCTTGACTACTGCAACCTCCTGCTCTGTGGCCTCCCCTCAAACACTCTCCCACCCCTCCAATCTATTCTAAACTCTGCTGCCAGACTAATCCACCTGTCCCCCCACTATTCCCTAGCCTCCCCCCTCTGTCAATCCCTGAACTGGCTCCCATTACCCAAAGACTCAAGTTCAAAACCCTAACCATGACATACAGAGCCATCCACAAGCTGTGCCCTCCATACAACTGTGATCTCACCTCCCGGTACTTACCTGCATGTAATCTCTGATCCTCACAATATCTCCTTCTCTACCCCCTCTTATCTCCTCTTCCCACACTCACATACAAGATCTCTCCCGTGCATCTCCATTACTCTGGAATTCTCTACCACAACATATCAGACTCTCAGCTACCATGGAAAAATTCAAAAGGAACCTGAAGACCTACCTCATCTGACACCCCTACAACCTGCAGTAACCACAGATCCACCAAACAACTGCATGACCAGCTCTGCCCTCACCTATTGTATCCTCACCCAGCCCTTGTAGATTGTGAGCCCTTACGGGCAGGGTCCTCTCTTCTCCTGTACCAGTCATGACCTGTGTTGTTTAAGATTACTGTACTTTTTTTATTTACAGTCATGGCCAAAAGTTTTGAGAATGACACAAATATTATATTTTCACATGATCTGCTGCCCTCTGGTTTTTATGTGTGTTTGACAGATGTTTTTATCACAGACAGAAATATAATAATTGCAAACATATGAGTAACAAAAGCTTATATTGACAGTTAGAATGAGTTAATGCAGGAAGTCAATATTTGCAGTGTTGACTCTTCTTCTTCAGGACCTCTGCAATTCTCCCTGGCATGCTCTCAATCAACTTCTGGGCCAAATCCTTACTTATAGCAGTCCATTCTTGCACAATCAATGCTTTCATTTTGTCAGAATTTTTAGGTTTTTGTTTGTCCACCCGTCTCTTGATGATTGACCACAAGTTCTCAATGGGATTAAGATCTGGGGAGTTTCCAGGCCATGGATCCAAAATCTCTATGTTTTGTTCCCTGAGCCATTTAGTTATCACCTTTGCTTTATGGTAAGGTGCTCCATCATGCTGGAAAAGGCATTGTTGATCGCCAAACTGCTCTTGGAGGGTTGGGAGAAGTTGCTCTTGGAGGACATTCTGGTACCATTCTTTATTCATGGTTGTGTTTTTAGGCAAGACTGTGAGAGAGCCGATTCCCTTGGCTGAGAAGCAACCCCACACATGAATGGTTTCAGGATGCTTAACAGTTGGCATGAGACAAGACTGGTGGTAGTGCTCACCTTGTCTTCTCCGAATGAGGCGTTTTCCTGATGTCCCAAACAATCGAAAAGGGATTCATCAGAGAAAATAACTTTACCCCAGTCCTCAGCAGTCCACTGCCTGTACCTTTTGCAGAATATCAGTCTGTCCATGATGTTTTTTCTGGAGAGAAGTGGCTTCTTTGCTGCCCTCCTTGAGACCAGGCCTTGCTCCAAGAGTCTCCGCCTCACAGTGCGTGCAGATGCACTCACACCTGCCTGCTGCCATTCCTGAGCAAGCTCTTCACTGCTGGTAGCCCGATCCCGCAGCTGAAACACTTTTAAGAGACGGTCCTGGTGCTTGCTGGTCTTTCTTGGGCGCCCTGAAGCCTTTTTGGCAACAATGGAACCTCTCTCCTTGAAGTTCTTGATGATGCGATGGATTGTTGACTGAGGTGTAATCTTTCTAGCTGCGATACTCTTCCCTGTTAGGCCATTTTTGTGCATTGCAATGATGACTGCACATGTTTCTTTAGAGATAACCATGGTTAACAGAAGAGAAACAATGATGCCAAGCACCAGCCTCCTTTTAAAGTGTCCAGTGGTGTCATTCTTACTTAATCATGACAGATTGATCTCCAGCCATGTCCTCATCAACACCCACACCTGTGTTAATGGAGCAATCACTGAAAAGAGGTTAGCTGGTTCTTTTAAGGAAGGGCTGCAATGATGTTGAAATGTGTTTTTGGGGATAAAGTTCATTTTCTAGCCAAATATTGACTTTGCAAGTAATTGCTGTTAAGCTGACCACTCTTTATAACATTCTGGAGTATATGCAAATTGCCATTAGAAAAAGTGAAGCAGTAGACTTTGTAAAAATTAATATTTGTGTCATTCTCAAAATTTTTGGCCATGACTGTACACCCCTCCTCACATGTAAAGCGCCATGGAATAAATGACGCTATAATAATAAATAATAATATTGAATGTGGGGGAGAGCAGTTGATAATGAATAGAGGGTTGGGGTGAGAGATAGAGAAGACATGACAATGAATTGGGGAAGATGGAGCATGTAAATATTATGAATTGGGGAGTGAGAAGTACAGAGTGAGGGGCATTGAGGATGCAGTGACTGCAGTGTAATGGTGGGTGCACTTCTGTATTCAGTTGCGTAGTGTAGAAGAAAGATAGCAAGTGAGGAATGTGCTCTGGAAGTAGTGCTCTAGGTAACTATGTGTTATTTTGTGCAGAGACGAGTCCTGGCTGGAAGAAGTGATGGCGATCTGTGCTGCATGAAAAAGAAAAGCAAAGATGAAGTACTTCAGCTAGAGATGTCACTGGTAAGTCAGTGTGTTACCTGTACACTGACACTATACACTGTACATTATATACAGAGCTCCTGCACTGGTGATCACTGCATTACCTGTACACTGACACTATAATCATAGCTCATGTGTATAATGTCACTGGTGATGATCACTATATTACCTGTATACTGACAGTATATACAGAGGTCCAGTGTATAATGTCACGGGAAATCACTGTATTACCTGTACATTGACACTATATACAGAGCTTCTGTGTATAGTGTCACCGATGATCACTGTATTATCTGTAAACTGACACTATGTACAGAGCTCCTGTGTATAATGGCACTGGTGATCACTATATTACCTGTACACTGACAGTAAATACAGAGCTGCTGTGTATTATGGCACTTAGTATTGTGTTTTTTCTAATTAATGATTAATATTGTAGTATTCAGTCACTATGTGGTAGTAATAAGTGGACTGGTCATGGTGTGGCGGTATTTGTTCCTCGTATGTGGTATTATTCGGTCACTATGACATGGTAATATGTGAACTGGTCATTGTATGGCTGTATTTCAACATTTTATGTGGTAGTGTTCGGTCACTATGTGGTGGTAATTTATGGTCTGGTCATGGTGTGACGGTATTTGTCCCTTGTAAGTGATATTAGTGGTCATTCTAAAAGATGTATGTGACTCATTCCCTTAAATAAAAATAAATAAAAATTTACCTAAAAAGAAAATTGGATATTTTAATAAATGTTTAATAGGTTAGAGTAGGATAGGACCCTGCCAAAAGAAGCGAACTCTGTTGTGGTGGCGGCTATGAAATCTTTTGGCCAAAACAAAAGCTCATGGCCATATATGTGATCTGGTGTTCGACGGGAACTGTTAATGTGTGATTGGTGAGGACGCAGTGTAGAAGTGGAGTTTTTCCAAGAGAGGGTGGTGGAACTGTGGAAGGTTCAAGGTGTGGAGGTGGAGCTGGAGTTGAACCTGGGCGGAGTCTCAAGGGGGCCCGAAAATTTCGCCATTATGGGGCACTGATGTTCCTAGTAGCAGCCCTGGCCATCCCCATCATCAGTGATCGATTCTGTGCTACACAAATACAATTGTTTCTTTTCATTGCTTTTTACAGAACAATATATATCAAACCAATTATTGTGGCTTGTTGGCCAAAGTTAAAACTACACAATTTGAAGTTTTTTTTTATTAAATAGAGAAATAGAAAAATAAAACATATTTTTGTACTAAAACATGTTGTCACATAAAAACTTGATCTAATCAAAAGGTCATTTTTGATGACCCATTCCATTTAAGAAGCGCAATGAAAAAAGATTTTCAGATTTGCTTGCAGTTAATTGCAAAGCTTATTACTAATTAACACAGCCCAATATGAGAGAAATCAGTACATAATTTCCTGCCAGTGTGACACCTTCATACATTTTATTTCTAACTTATCATCTAACAAATAATTTTATGACAAATAAACATTGTAGTTTGAGGTTGCCATAAATAAACCTAAAAGACAATTCAGAAGAAAACAAGCAAGGTTTACAAATCATGCCAATCCATGAGGTAATTGATAGATTTGACTATTAAAATATTCTGCTGTCTTACTATGTACTATGACACATAGAGGCTGTAGAGACCAAACCGTTAAAAATATATATGAAAATCTCTATCAAAAATTATTTACATCATGAAAGCCATACATTTAAGTATAAAATACCCCAGAATTGTTTATTTACTTTTAAAAATCATCTCCAGTTTTGGAAACTATCCAGTTGGAAAGGCAGAACAATGTAAAATGTAAAAGTAGAACAATAAAGTAGAACAATAAAGTAGTCAAAGGGGTATTACAAATTTAGCAAAACGTTGACTAGGAGAGAAATGGGATAAAATAACAAAATAAGCTATCTTCTTTTTGCCAATATTAAAATAAACTATACATTTAGATGAAGATATATCTTTTTTGCAATATATCAGCGCTGATTTACATTTTTTTACATTCAATAAAAAAACAATCATTACAGAATTTGCTGGTATTGTTTTGAGTTACAAAACAATTTGATTGAATATTTAAAACAATTGTGTTTCAAACATACAAAAAAGATTAAATCGAGAGAGGGAACAGATCACAGTTCCTTTATTGTATGTACACACATATACGTACAAATCACTCTATTCTAATTTTAACACACACAAAAAAAGAAAATATAAAGATATGTTAACAACGTTATTGACAAAGAAATTTCAACAACTACCAGGTTTATGCCGGGGTATTGTATAAAAATGCTCATTGTTAAAGGTTAACTTACAAGAAAATTACTTTTTTGGGGACAGATACAAAAGGGCATACAGAATATAGCAGCTTTTCAAAACTAGACAGTAGAAAAATAACTAGTAATAGGTGAACACTTAGCCTGACCCTTTCATTGAAATTCACATTTTGAGCTTACTGCTGTTGTGTAGCTAAGACGTTTACAGATTTATTTCTGGAGCAAGAAATCCTGCAAAATATGTCTTTATATTACTTTCCTGAACATGGACACACTGGTAAAACACTGCCCAATAGTTTGCTGAAATTGTTTCCTAATTAATACATTTGAAATGTAAATTATTCATCCATCATTGGAAAATAGGTTTATTAGCAAAATGTACAATAATAACTTTCTTCTTTTTGAACGAAATCATTCAAATAAGAACGATTTAAACATTTTAACACACCTTCTATAACAATAAACACATAATCCACCGAGGAAAATATCATCCATGGATGTGAAATTTTTTTACTAAAATTATTATTTTTATTGAAAAATATTTAAAATATTTTAAACATGAACATGAGAATGCAGGAGTTTCCAAAAAATTAATAAAAGAGATCTGGGATTAGAGATGCAGAATATATCACAATAGTTCAAAGTGTGTAAATATGGATGCTAAAATTATATGCTATTTTAATAGAATCTAAATGCAATTCAGCAGCATAGGGTGCAAAAAAAAAATAGGAAATATTCCTTTATAAAAAGGTTAGACCTTTGCGAATGTCAGCGTGTATAGTGGAAAAATCAAAGAGGCATTAGTCACAGACTTGTGCCTTCATTAGATATATGGAACACATCTGATACTTGCAAAGAAAACTCACAATGTTTCATAGCTGCTCAAAAGTATTGTAAAGACTGTCACCCTAAATAAAGAGTGCATCACCAATGCAAGCATATCTTATAGGGGAAAAGCATATGAAAAAAGATTGCCTGCATAATGCCCTGGACATACAAAAATATGCACATAAATATACCCATACATATCATGGAACCATGAGAGTCCTCACGCTTGAGGCAAGCAGAAACGTGGGTATAAATGTGTCAAAGTACTTACTTATAAGCGCTGGGATTAGAGCCCTGCTGACACTTTTGCCGTGCATTCTGTCCCTCTAGCACCTCCACTTTTGTGGCGTCGGTTTATAAGTAAGTACTTTGACACATTTATACCCACGTTTCTGCTTGTCTCAAGCGTGAGGACTCTCATGGTTCCATGATATGTATGTATTTTTTTTTGCACCCTATGCTGCTGAATTGCATTTAGATTCTATTAAAATAGCATATAATTTTAGCATCCATATTTACACACTTTGAACTATTGTGATATATTCTGCATCTCTAATCCCAGATCTCTTTTATTAATTTTTTGGAAACTCCTGTATTCTCATGTTCATGTTTAAAATATTTTAAATATTTTTCAATAAAAATAATAATTTTAGTAAAAAAATTTTTCTATTTCCTTCACTTCACATCCATGGATGATATTTTCCTCGGTGGATTATGTGTTTATAATTTGATTGAAGTGTCAATTGCCTACAAGATTTAGGACTATGGGTTTAACCTTCTATAACAAGCAGTTTCTCCTAATTCTGTTGAAAATGACAATTTTAATGACTACTGCAGTCCCACAATTATTCAACCCTTTCATACCAAACATTTTAGTAGAGCCCCCTGGGCTGTTATGATCTACTGCAAATGTGATGCATAGCTAGACACTAGACATAGTTAGTCACTAATGTTCCTCAATTTTCTTTCTTCAAATATTTTCATTTGGTTTTAAATTAGTTGACTTTGATGGCTACTCCATAATCATCCAGAATTTCATCTGAAACCAAGCCTTGCTGGACTTTGAGGTATAGTTTTGAAAATTGTTTTGTTGGAAAGTCCAATTATATCCAAGTTTCTGGTTCCTCACAGAAGGCATGATATTGTCTTCCAATATTTCTTGATACTTGATTGAAGGGGCTGACATATCATTGATGCAAACTGTGCACATGCACAGGGACCAAAGATGTAAGGTACTCCTACCTTCCAAGCAGGTGAATTTGTGCATTATTATGAGCTATAGGACAGCAAATGGCCCATATATTGTTCATGCACAGAGGTCCTTCTTGGTCTGTGTCCACCCAGTGCTTGAATACATCATGTCTTCCACATGAATATTTTTAATGCAGAGCTAGCAATACAGCCATAGAGCACTATGGAGTCACAGCCATTCTTCTCTGTAGACATGGTGTTCTTTTCAGCATATTGTTCATTCTTCCTAATATATGGTATAACTGATCCTTCTCCACACATATCACTGATATAAAAGCCCAAGAGCTTTGAGTTGTGTTTCATCCCTCCATAAAACAGAATCCCAAAATGTCTGTGGCTTGTATATAAGGGTTAGAATATATATGAATGTGCAGCACCCTACTGGAACCTGAGGTGCGCCTGGGATCAGAAAATCACAGAAATTAGCTGATCACATGTACTGTTTGGATTCTCCGTGACCATTCACTTGAGTGGGTGTATAGTTTCTTTCTGTGCGGAAGGGGTTAAGAGTTCCTGGTTTAAGTTTGCTGAGCTTCCATTTGGCTTAGGTCTCAGCTGCTGATTATTGGTAACACTCTCCCTGCATTATTTAAACTCACTTTTGGCTTCCTTCCATGCCAGCAATAGAATTTCTATCCTGAGCTTGATTTCTCTGGAGAAGGTGTTTATAGGAGAAGCCAAAAAGTCCTCCTTTGAGGCTATGAAGTTGATTTATTTGTTTGTGTGTGTTTTCCCATGCTTGTCTACTTATCTGTGTTGTCTTGTGGGAGAAGTAAGACAAGTTTCTTACTGCCCATCTCACTAGTTATGGAAAAAGCCAGGGTGAGCCAAGGCTTAGGCATGTGACTGGGCACAGGGATGAACCAGTCTAGGGTGATAGGGAGCGCAGTGTTCAGCATTAGGTGAGTGTTGAGGGTCACCGTCTCCCCCTCTCACTATCATCAAGGCCTTCCTTTTCCTGTTTTCCCCTCTACTTTTGTGCAACTCTCTGGGCATCTCTCTGCCCTGACATAACATATACTAGCTAAAAACTTAGGACCTGCTGCCTCCAAATTTTTGCAGTCACTCAAAAGAGTACTTGTCTTCTCTTGAAACTGATGGCTGCTGGTGATAGCTTTCTCTATGTGCAAAATCCAGGTGTTTTGGTCACTGTTTCTTTAACGTCAAATTATCCTTCATCTGAATGTCTAGGAACCTTGTCCTAGTTTGTGCAAGGCAATGATCTCTCAACTGTTTGGACCACTGTTTTGACAATCCAGGAATATTAGTCAACTAGCGGCAATTATCCATTGAAGAATGAGCTAAGATTTCTGAAAAATGCTGCCAGAAGCTAGTGTCTAGCTGTTCAGCATGCTTTCAGCAAGTCATAATGACTGCCAAAGGATTCTGTATTAAGTACTAAAGATTCTGTTCATCAAGAGGTTAATAATTCTGAGACTGTAGTAATTTATTGAATTTAGAGAAATCACTTGTTATATTAGTTTTGTTGAGGTGTTTAAATTGTTATTATTTCATTAATTTATTACAAATAACAAAGTTTTTAAGTTTTGCTAATTACCTAGTTTGCAATGGGGGAATGAGTTATATAATTTTGTTTGCAACTGTTTATGTCTATACTTTAACCATGCTGTTTTTTTTTGCCAGCAGAGATTGCATAGGACTAGTCACCTCATTCACATGTCTCTCTATTGTTCCTGGCCAGCTTTATGAGTAGTGTTGAGCGATACGATACTGCAAATATCGGCTATCGGCCGATATTAGCTCTATCGGCCTTTCGATAATTCGTTTCGATATTTTCGTCTTATCGAATACCGGAATCGGATTTGTCACTGTCACTGTCTGTGTCCGTCGGTCGGGTCTGTCACTGTCAGTGTCCGTCGGTCGGGTCTGTCAGGAGTCAGCGGCACTTACCTGGCAGAAGATCTCCGGCGGTCACGTCCTGGACTGCTTCATGGCCGCCATCCTCTTCTCCCTGGCGGTCACATGCAGTTTCTCGCGATAACTGCAGTGACTGCTGGGTAATCCCGGCCGTAAAGCAGTCAGTCCGATGACGTCACCGCCGGGGAAGCAGGTAATCAGCTGTGCTGCGCCGGGATGACAGCCTCTGCCTGTCATTGCGATGTAGCAGAGCTGGATCGTCGTGGGACTGTCGTTACTATGGACTGCGTCGGACAGGTGGTATACTGTTGGTTTGTTATTTTTCTTTTTTTACAGGAGATCGATGGCGTCGCAGGAATGAGAGTATAATAAAAGAAATGAAGACTGTGTTGTCTCTTTTATTTCATTAAAATACTTTTTTCTTGCTTTGTCTTTTTTTTATGCATTTAATAACTTTGGGATTAATAATGGATCGGTGTCTTATTGACGCCTCTCCATTATTAACCGGGCTTATTGTCACCGTGCAATCAACGGTGACATTAACCCCTTATTACCCCGCTTGCCACCGCTACAGGGCAAGTGGGAAGAGCCGGGTAAAGTGCCACAATTGGCACATCTTTTGATGCGCCAAATGTGGGGCTGCTGTAGCCTGGTATTATCAGGCTGTTGAGGGCCAAAATCCATGAGCCTTGACAGTCTTTTAATACCAGGCCGCAGCAGTCTGCATTTTACTTGGCTGGTTAACAAAAATAGGGAGACCCCTACGCCGTTTTTTTTTTGAGGGGATCTCCTATTTTTGTTAACCAGCCAAGCTAAGCAGACTGCTGTGGCCTGGTATTATCAGGCTTGCAAGGTCCATGGATATTGGATCCTTACCAGCCTGAAAAACCAGGCCTCAGCGGTCTGCTTCATCTGGCTGGTTAACAAAAATAGGGGGGACCCCACGCCAATTTTTTTCGAGGGGATCCCCTATTTTTGTTAATCAGCCAAGATATGCAGACTGCTGTGGCCTGGTATTATCAGGCTGGCAAGGTCCATGGATCTTGGCTCCTTAACAGCCTGAAAAACCAGGCCTCAGCGGTCTGCTTCATCTGGCTGGTTAACAAAAATAGGGGGGACCCCACGCCAATTTTTTTCGAGGGGATCCCCTATTTTTGTTAATCAGCCAAGATATGCAGACTGCTGTGGCCTGGTATTATCAGGCTGGCAAGGTCCATGGATCTTGGCTCCTTAACAGCCTGAAAATCCAGGCCTCAGCGGTCTGCTTCATCTGGCTGGTTAACAAAAATAGGGGGGACCCCACGCCATTTTTTTTCGAGGGGATCCCCTATTTTTGTTAACCAGTTCCCTCTGACGTCACTGATTGTGTCCCTGGCTGACCTGAAGTGAAAGTGGAAAGCAATCAATTAAGCTTTCCACTTCCTCTCCTGTCAGCCAGGAGAGGAACTCATTCATTTGGGGGTTTACTGTGAGGCTGCAGCATTAGCTGCGGTCCCTGCAGTAAACATTAACCCTTTCTGATGGATTACACCGTGGGACCTGACTGTACATCGGATTGGTAAGAATAATTTTGCTTTATTATTTTATTTTTATTACAGGAAATGGTTTTAGCAGGTAAATAAAATATGGTCAAAAACTGTGTGATTATTTCATTAAACTTCTTTTTTATTAAAGTGTGTGTGTTTGATTTTTCTTTCATACAATAGGATTAATAATTGATAGTTGTCTGATTGACAGCTCTCAATTATTAACCTGGCTTAAAGTGACCTTTCAATTGCAAGGTCATTTTAACCCCTTATTAACCCATTCGCCACCGCTACAGGGCAATGGGAATAGACGGGCAAAGTGCCAGAAAGGGCAAATCTAATTAGAGATTTGCCCTTTCTGGGGTGTCTGGGGGCAGATGTTAGTAGCCGGGGGGGGGCAAAATAATGGTCCCTCTCTGGGCTATTATTATCTGCCCCCACTCACTGGCTTTGTCTGTCTGGTTGCGAAAATAGGGCGGGAGCCCACGCATTTTTTTTCAGCAATTTTACACCTCATATATATATATACATGTCATTGAATTTGTGACACATATATATATATTTATATTTATAGTTCATACACTTCTACATAGTATAATAGCCGCTAATTCAATTGCTGGCTTTTGTGAAAATGCAGAACCCGACATGAAATGACACTTGGTTTACATAGAGTTAACCATGTCTTTTCATGTAGTTTGATATCTGATTTGCACAAACAATTACATGAGTGTAAGTGTGCAAAATTTCACACCTGTAGGGGTTAATTAAAGGTGTAAATTCGTAGCAAAAAAGTCCGTTTTTTTTACAACGAATTTACACCTTTAATTAACCCCTACAGGTGTGAAATTTTGCACACATAGACTGATGTAATTGTTTGTGCAAATCAGATTGCAAACTACATGAAAAGACATGGTTAACCCTATGTACACCAAGTGTCATTTCATGTCGGGTGCTTCTGTCTTTTCACAGAAGCCGGCTTTACCCGGCAATTGAATCAGAGGATATTTTACTATGTAGAAGTGTATAAACTATACATATATGTATATATATATGTCACAATGACATGTATATATATATATATATATGTATTCTATGTGTGTATATTTAGTGTTTACAAGGAAATAAAGGTTTTTTTTAGTTGCGATATTTTGTTCCCATAGACTTACATTGGACTTCCGGTATCGAAATCGGATATCGACGATATTTAGTGATATCGGCGATACCATTTCGATACGATATTTTTAGATATCGAGCAGTATCGCTCAACACTATTTATGAGTTATGCTTTCCCTAAGACATACTCGACTAAAATTGCTAGACTTTAATTCTTACTGCTTGTGGTTCAGGGAGCATGAATCTAGTGATAAGTTCCCTTTGAAAAATTTATATGCTATTTGCTAGTTCATTACATTCCAAGGAGGAGGTAGATTTTCCATAATGATTCTATAATATGAAGTCTTAACCTTTTGTGTTCTTAAACAGAGTCTCATCATTTCCAAATAATTTAAAGGAAACCTGTCAGGTCCCCCGTGCACCCAGAACCAACAGCAGTTGCGTCTACATATGTAGACACACTACCTAACAGTCCCTAGTTATATTACATACATAAACAGATCTTTAGAAAAACTATTTCTAAAGTACGTTTATATTATGTAAATAAGGGCTTTGACTAGTCGAGGGGGCATTAGTGTCCCCACACTAGTCGGCCCACTTAGCATGTTGTCATGCCCCTGTGGGCGTGATAACATGACTTACAACCTCTGGCGACATCGTAAGTGCTGTACTTACCTGGCACATGCACGCAGCTTCTTCCCCACTCATCATTGATTCTCTGAAGTTGGGTGTATGTGTCCTGGCTTCAGAGAGGCGCAGGTTGGTGGTCATTATATCAGGATGGGCATCAATATACCAGGGAGGGGCCCAGGATGGGGATAGTATACAAGGAAGTTGCCCAGGATGAAGAACATTGTTATAGGATGAGGATATTATTCCAGTAAGTCAGGCATTGTTACAGGTTGGGTGACATTTTTACAGTAAGGGTCTCAGGACTGGAGACATTATTAATGGAAGGGACTCAGGATGGAGAATATTATAACAGGAAGGGGCCCATGAAAGGTAACAATTTACCTGGAAGGTACTCAGGATGGGGGACTTTATTACTGAAAGGAGCTCAGGATGGAGGACATTACACCAAAAAAGGGTCCATGGTGGGTGACAATACACCAGGGAGCAGATCATTATATCAGAAAAAGGCGCAAGACAGGGGCCATTATAAAAGGAAGGAACAAAGGATTGGGGACATTATACCAGGAATGGATCTAAAATGAGAGACATTTATACAGTATGGGGGCCAGGACAAGGGACATTACTAGAGTTGAGCGAATATGTTCGAAAAACGATCGCCAAACATAAATTTGGCACAAATATGCCACATTCAGATTTGTGATCAGAAACACGAGCAAATTTTTATAAAATTGGGAAAAATCTGTAACATTCATGAAAATGTGCATGATAATATTTGCGTTGCCACGAAAGTATTTTGAGCACTTTGGCTAGGATAGTGGTGGTATATGAACAATGAGGGCACATATTTGATGAGGGAAGTTGGTGGGGAGACCTCAGAGGAGTGGCATGCTTGTAAATTTTTTTCTCTAACTGTATGTGTGTGCACATTGCAGGTAGCCAATCAGGGCTCAGGAAACATCCACAATGTCCTGACACAATGACTTGTGTCATTGACTGCTGAAATCACATGTCCCTCTCTATATAAAGAGTGGATATCTTGTTTTAGCACCATTTTGTTACTAGCACAGTGCAGAGAGGCTGCTCCTGATGCTGGGCATGGGTGCTGATAGATTTTAGCCAGTTAGGTAGGCAGTTGTTTCTAGGTTTAGATAGCTAGTTTCCTGTTTGGCTGTGAAATCGACCTTTCCGCAGATTTTTATTTTTTTCTGCCTTTACTGAGGTCCACAGACAAAGACTGCAGGGCACATTTCATAGAAATGTGTTGTGCACTGCTTCTATTGTGCTCCATACACAAGTAGACCTTACTAAATCTTATTTTTTCAGTTGCTAAATGTGATACAGCATGCCATCACCCACCTTGTCATTTAGTGGTGGTGAAATTGTTCTATGTGCAGAGCTGTTGTACAGTAAAAAAATATTTTTTTTTAAGTTGCTAACGTGATTTAGCAAGCCATGAAATTCATCTTTCTGCACAGCTGTTGCAGAGTAAAAAAACAATTATTTTCTGTTACTAAACATGATACAGCCTGCCATATCCCACCTTGTTATTCAATGACAGTGAAAAAGTTCTGTGTGCAGAGCTGTTGCACAGTAAGAGAAAAGAAAAAAATTTGTGCAGTTGCTAATGTGATTCAGCATGCCATATCCCACCTTGTCATTTAGTGGCAGGGAAATTCAGCTGTGGGAAGATCTCATGAAGATTAAAAAAACTATTTTTTGTTACAAACGTGATACAACACGCCATATCCTACCTTGACATTCAGTGGCGGTGAAATTCAGCTGTGTGCTGAGATCATGCAGAGCAAAAAAAACATTTTTTTTCTGTTACAAACGTGATACAGTGCACCATATCCCACCTTGACATTTAGTTGTGGTGAAATTCAGCTGTGTGCAGAGCTCATGCAGAGTAAAAAACATTTTTTTTTTCGGTTACAAATGTAATGCCATATCTCACCTTGCCGTTTATTGGCTTGAAATTGTTCTGTGATTTGAGCTGTTGCACAGTAAAAAAAATATTTTTGGCAGTTGCTAACTCCATATCTCACCTTGTCATTTAGTGGCGGTGAAATTTATCTTTCATCAGAGTAAAACATACTATTATTTTCTGTTGCTAAACATGATACAGCCTGTCATTCTCCACCTTGTCATACAGTAGAGGTGAAATTCAGCTGCGTGCAGAGCTCATGCAGAGTAAAAAAAAAAATTTTTGCTGTTACAAATGTGACACAGCATGCCCTATCCCACCTTGTCATTTAGTGATGGAGAAATTCAGCTGTGTGTAGAGATCATGCAGAGTAAAAAAAAATAATATTTTTTTCTGTGCAAATGTGATACAGCAGGCTAGATCTGATATTGAAATTGTTTTGAGCTTATATTCTGTTGTATTCCGGTATCATCCACAGTAAAAAATACTTTCTTCCGACTGGTTGACGCGAGTGTGGGGGTGTGGCCCCCACTGTGTCACAAAATAAGACTACCCTGGAGGGGCATGACTAAGCAGCTACCTTGGTGTTCACTGGAGCCTTTGATGGTGAGGTCAGGCTTGTGTGGCAGGTAGCTGCCAAGCACTACTCCAGGGCAGTGTTTGGCAGTAGCAGCTGATCCCAGAGGGGACAGAACACTAATAGTAGGTGTGAGCAAGTACAGGCGGCCCCAAGGCTGGCATGAGGGCTCGGCTGGCACTCAGGCAGGCACGCGGGCACGGCTGGCACTCTGGCAGACAGGTGGGCATGGCTGGAGGGACAGGATTACTGGCAGGTACAAGCGGGATAAGGGAACAGGTTGGAGCCAGTTCAGACTGGAGGGTCCAGGACCGATAGGAGCAAGTTCAGACAAGAGGGATAGAGGAACAGGTATGAACCAGTGCAGACTAGAGGGACAAAGACCCACAAGGTGCAGCGTGGGAGCAGAGCAGAAATGCATCGTGTGGAGCGGGAGCAGAGCAGAACCGCAGGGTGCGGAGCAAGAGGGAGCAGAACCGCAGGGTTGCAAAGCAGAGAAAAGAGCAGAACCGCAGGGTGGGGAGCAGAGCAAAACCACAACTTGCGGAGCAGAGCAGTACCAGAAGGTGCGGAGCAGAGCAGATCCACAAGGTGCGGAACAGAGGAGAACCGCAAGGTGCAGAGCAGAGCAGAACCGCAAGGTGCGGAGCAGAACCACAAGGTGCGGAGCAGAGCAGAACCACAAGGTGTGGAGCGAAGAGCAGATCAAAGCTGCAAGTTGCAGAACAGGAGAGCAGAGCAGAACCACAAGGTGCAGAGCAGAGTAGAACCACAAGGTGCAGAGCAGAACCACAAGGTGCAGAGTAGAGCAGAACCGCAAGCTGCAGAGCAAGGCAGAACCACAAGGTGTGGTGCAGAGCAGAACCGCACAACACTAGTACTTGCCATAAAGTACCAAGTGAACATCAGGGACACGATCGTTGTGCAGCGACAACCAGATAGAGATGGGTGCTGGTATGGGAACTGCGAGAAATAGGATAAGATACAAGGAGAGACACAGCATGGAAGGAAAGGTTACAGACAGGGATACAAACAGGTTTAGGTATAGATCTTAGTACAGACCAGGACGGACACAGGAACAAGTACAGGACAAGTATTCAGGCCTGAGTATGCAGCCCTCATAGAGTCAGGAAGCAAGACACACAAGCACAGTAACAGGTCTAGGTATGCAGCCCCAGAGAAGGTGGAAAACAGGACAGGACCTGGCAACTCGGCAGCAAGACACTGACTGAGGGAGTTTGTTGCTCAGGCATCCTCCAATGGGTGGGGATGCCTTAAGTACCTGATGCCTCCTGGCAATTGGCTGGGGACACCTTAGGAAGGTGCACACTGTCTCTATAAGACTCAGGATGTGCCGGCGCCGCCGCCCTATGCATACAGCCAGGAAGTATGCAAACAGCAGGCAGGAGACATGAGGTTCACAGCATGGAGCAGGCAGAGTACAGAACTCACAGCATGGCCCGGAGGGGTAAGTTAGATGGTGCATCTGCCTGATGGGAGATGGAAGACCATGCAGTGATTATGGCAGGGATGTTACACAGGCTAGGTGTCAATTTGAATTTTTTGGGTGCTGATATTTTTCTCCACAGAGGGGCACACATGATAAAATCAAAATTGTCTTTTTTACTATTGTGCTACCTAAAGCAGGCTACATTTCATCTTTTTATTCTTTGGTGAAGAAATTTTTCTCCATGCAGGGGTACTCAAGATAAAATATAAATTTGTTCTGTTACTACCGTGCTCCAAAAATTTGGCCACATCTGAGGTTGTAATTATTTTGTGATCAGATTCTTCTGTATCGAAGGTTCATCCACAGTAAAAAAAATCTATTTTTTTCTGTTACTACCGTGCTACATAAAGCAGGCCACATTTTGTATTTTAATTATTTTGGGCTGGTATTGTGCTCCTGCCAGAAGTTCACATTTCACAATATAAATTCTTTGTGCTAATAGTGTGGTCCTTAAACCATGCCACATTTAAGCACTGGACATGGCTTGGAGCAGTATTTCTGGCTTAAAGTTTGATCAGTAACTGGTGGATGAGTGACAGGTGTAGACCTGGTGCTCTCAAAGCTGTGTCAAATTCTGTAAACACAAATAAAGAAGACCCAACTTGGAGACTAGACATTTTCAAAAATTAATAGCAGATACCACAAAAAAGTGGCATTAATTTCTATTTATTTATTTTTTTAATCACTTATATAGCGCCAATAATTACACAGTGCTTTGCAAACATTTATAGACACTAGTTGCACTATCCCAATTGTGACTCACAATCTATCAGTATGTCTTTGGAATGTGGGAAAAAAATGAGTACTCGGAGGAATCCCTACCAAACATGGGGATAACATACAAACTCTTTGCAGATGCTGTTCTTGGTGGGATTGGAACCCAGGACTCCAGTGTTGCAAGGCTGCGTATATGTTTGCGTTGATGACTCAATGTGTCTGTGGTTGGAAGCCTATCACTGCGATGGACACTGTGTGCCTGTTAAAAATACTTATTTTAGTATATTTTTTCCAGGACTTGTTACCAGATGCGATAATCTAAAGAAAATGTCACAATGTTTCTTTTAAAAAAATGTAGTGGTTTATTGGACTGTCCAACAAAAAACATCATTGCAGCAAAACATAAAATGGGTGAAGTAGTTACAAAGAGATTGTCCATTTGTCCATAGCAAAGTTTGTACGCTTCTTTCCTTAGATCCTGAATGGTAAATGACATCTGTCTCTGTCAGGAGCATCTTTGGAAGCAACACATGGTTACATAACTTGCATAACAGCTGTTCATTCAACGTAGTGTCTGAGTAAAATGTCCCTGGAGTGTCTTGAAGAGAGTGAAGAAGAGCCCCCTCCCTTCCTGTAGCCATGTTATATATACGTCCCTTAGAGCATGTGATCTCTGTATATGGGGTTGACATTTTACCATACAGAAATAACAAATGTAATGTCAGCGAAAGTCAATCTGCTCGGTACAGAATTGAGTGTAATAGGAATAAATCCATAACCAATAAGTAATATTTCACAATTCCCCCTTTTGAGGGTGACCGACATTAAGTTCATCTTTAGGATAATCAGATTTTCTTTCTTCTTTTCTTCTTCATTGGCAAAATAGTTTAATGTCCATAATAATAATATCAGATTATTGTTATATGCACTCAATTATGTGAATTCATGTTATGGTAAGCCATGACTAATATTCATATAAAACGTATAATTATACTTTCCTAAATCTAAACTGAATCATCTCAGGTCCAGTCATCATCTGATGTCATTTGGTCTTCATCTTGATGTCTTCTGTCTTCTTCGTGGTTCTTTTTAAACACCAGTCTTTCGATGATAATACCTTTGAAATAAATTATAACGTGTAGATGTTGTAGAGACCGTGTGTCATGTGTCAATCAAAGTCCAGAAATTCACATGTTGATAAGAAAAGAAAGTCCATAGATGAAATGAAGCTTTAATATCTGTGCAGTGTCACTTTTAAAGACCTGGACTTACATTGGCTCGCCTTGGATATTTCTGGAATCGTCCATGTCATCCACACTGGTCTTGGAACAGGTGTGACGTCTTTGGTCAGCAGGGCAAGGGTTAAAATGACTCTTCCTTGCTAAACATGGCACCATAACCAGTCCTTAGTCCTAATGCACAGGACACATGTCAGGGTTGTAGCTTCCTGACAATTACCTTATTGTTCATCAGCTTTCATTGAAGCTTTGTAGGTGATAGGAGACCAATGGAACGTGATAAAAATGTGATAACACAGTTCATATTAGCATCATAGGATCATTGTCCTCTGCCATTGTGGTTGTCAGATTAGATACTGCAATCATGGTTGTCAGTGATGAAATGAATTGTAATTGACACAGTTCTTTATTACTCAGAAATCATATAGCCTTCTTGCAACTTCTTGCAACTTTTAAAAATTACTTGAATTTAGAAATATGAAAAGTCTTTATTAACGTAATTCCAATATTTAACTCTCATCCAATGTTTCCGCCATCTTTTTTTTACATCATCAGAGACAAGGTCACCTTCAGTAGCCATTACAGACACGTGTCTCACATCTTGTTCAATTTCCTCATTACAGTCAATCTCGGGAACATCACTAGTATCATCTGACACTATTTCTACACTGTGATTCTTCAGTTTTTGTTTTAGTCTTTGCCTGATGAAGAGACCTGAGTAGTCTCGAAAGCTTGCAATTTGTTATCATCTTTTCAGTTAGCCATTAAAAGGTATCAACCCCTGAGGACTCTCAATTCTAAATATTTTTCTATCTACTGGCTAACACGGTACGAAGATACACATCTTTCCTATATTTCTACTCAATCATTTTTGGATTTCTCTGACACAAACTTGTGAAATACGTCAACCAACTGTAAAATATTTTTCAATTTCTTTCTTTCTCTATAAAAGGACACCAGTTTAGCATTTAACTTTAGATTTTCCATTTCACATTCTGCATATAAGCTGAGCCATAAAACTTCTAAATTAGAATCGTCTACAGACATAAATTTCAGTCTACTTTCTTTAGAAAAAGAAGTAATTACATCCATGTTTCTTACCTTGAAATATCTCAGCTTGTAGTTCCTTTCTTGGACAATGCAGGGCTCTGGTCATCAGCACATTTATCTTCAGCACGCCTGGTACTTGTAGCTTCTCAATCCATCTGGCAACCCTTAGTCCTCACTCATAGGTTCTGTCTGATCCTTGTGACTTGAAGTATCGTAGTGGAATTCTTGATAACTTGCACAACTGACAATGCTTTCAACCCCCGTGTGCAAGTAGAAAGAAATCCACCCCAAAAAATACAAAGAAATCAGATATGGCTGGCTCTCCAAATGTTAAAAATACTTATTTTAGTATATATTTTTTCAGGACTTGTTACCAGATGCAATAATCTAAAGAAAATGTCACAATGTTTCTTATAAAAAATGTAGTGGTTTATTGGACTGTCCACCAAAAAACATCATTGCAGCAAAACATAAAATGGGTGAAATAGTTACAAAGAAATTGTCCATTTGTCCATAACAAAGTTTGCACGTTTCTTTCCTTAGATCCTGAATGCTAAATGACATCTGTCTCTGTCAGGAGCATCTTTGGAAGCAACACGTGGTTAGATAACTTACATAACAGCTGTTCATTCAACATAGTGTCCGAGTAAAACGTCCATGGAGTGTCTTGAAGAGAGTGAAGAAGAGCCCCCTCCCTTCTTGTAGCCATGTTATATATACGTCCATCAAAGCACATGATCTCTGTATATGGGGTTGACATTTTACCATACAGAAATAACAAATGTAATGTCAGCGAAAGTCAATGTGCTCAGTACAGAATTGAGTGTAATAGGAATAAATCCATAACCAATAATTAATATTTATCAGTGCCTCACTGCTGTCATGCCAAGATTGTCTTTAAGCATGTTTTGATACTGCAGCATGGGTGAATCCCTTTCCAAGGAGGGAAGCAACTGGCAAAATGTACTTTGGTATCATGGATCGAACAGACTGGCAACCCAGTAGTCAGCATTATTTTGAATCCTAACAATACAAGCAACAATCATTTTGCAGATAGTATTGCAAGAAGGCGCTCATGGGTTGGTCTCTTTCATGAGGTCCACGTTCATAGTGTGTTGATTGCATAATAAGACTCAAGTTTGCTTCCTTCATCATCTCCTGGTAACCACAGATAACAGAGAGGGAATTATTATCATCTTCATCTCCAAACTTGCACATCCATCACCTCTTTCTCCTCATCCTCTCCCATTTTTTCCTCCCACTGCAGCAGCCTGTGAGATGAGAGACCAAAACTTATAGATATTGTTAACCCTTCCACATCCTCTTTTGCTTCCTCCTCTTCCCCCCGGGACCACCACCACCTCCTCCTGCAGACTATTCAAAGTGTGCTCCAGAATGTAGATGACAAAAAATAGAGATGCTGATGATGACATCATCTAACTACCTTAGTAGTCATTTTGAAAGCATGCAGAAAAGTGCAGAGGTCCTTCATCTGTGTCCACTCTGGAAGTTTGAATTGCACCATGTATGTACTGCGTTGGGCTAGGCTATGCAAAATATCATACAGCACAAGGACTTGGCGCTGCTTCTGCAGTCGCTGCAACATGTGAAGAGTTGAATTCCATGGTGTCGACACCTCTCATATCAACCGGTTAACTGGTAGGGCGAAAGATCACTATACCAACTGAAGTGGAATGGTGGAAGTGGGCACACAACGACAGTGGTTTCTGAATCAGCACATCCATCAGGTTGAGGATACGATCCATGCAAGGCACATGTGTGAGGTTGCTCTGGCGTAGGGCCTACACCAGGTTTGCACCATTATTGCATACAGCCTTCCCTGGCTTCAGGTTCAGTGAAGACAGCCATTGCTCAAACTCGGCATGGATAGCTGTCCACAATTCTTTATCTGTATGACTGTGATCTCCAAGGCATATTAATTTAAACACTACCTGATTGCTGTGTGCCCTGACTGCTCAGTAGGAGTGTTGGAACGTGGCGCATTAAGGCAGAGGATGAGGGTGCAGGTGGAGGCCCCAGAGGAGGTGGAGGAGGCAGAAGCACTTGAGGAAGTGTTAGAGGGACTCCCCCTCACTCGACCCTCTACAGTCCATCCCTAATGCAGCGGCCATGGTCATCTGTCTGGTTAATCACTACTCAAATGGCTCTGCTCTGTGCCAGTCATTGCACTGGCTGCCCATTCATTATAGGATCCAATTTAAACTGCTTGTTTTCACCCACAAAATTCTCCACAGTGTGGCACCCCCCCACATCTCCTCCCTCATTTCTGATTATCAGCATACCCACTCCTAAGGCTCTGCAAGTGACTTTTGACTAACATCCACACTAAACTGTACCTCCCACTCCTGGCTCCAAGACTTCTCACGCGTTGCACCAATCCTTTGTAATGCTCTGTATTCAAATACAGAAATGAGGGTGGCACTCACAGTCCCAGTAAAATGTCCTTTTTTCAGAGTCAAATTAAAAAACAGAGGCCGGAGAGTCTTTTGTAGAAATACATCAGACAATGGCTATTTCACGCTGGTATGCATTAGTGGACCCATAGAAGCGCATACCAGCGCAAAACGGCCATTCATTAAAAGCTCCTGAAGGGTTAAAGAACTAGCCGAAAGCAATTTTGAACACATTGAGGGATGCTGTTCTTAAAATGGTGTCAGTTTTTGGGGTTTCAATATATAGGACCCCCAGAGTCTCTTCAAAACTGAAAAGGTCCCTAAAAAATATGTTTTATAAATTTCCTTGAAAATGTGAAAAATTACTACAATATTTTTAAACATTCTAAAATGCTAGCAAAATAAAACAACATTTTACAAATGATGCTGAAGTAAAGCAGACATGACGGAAATGTTACTTATTAATTGTTTTGTGTGATGTGACTATCTCGATTTAAGGGATAATCATTCAAAGTTTGAAAATTGCTAAATTGTAAAATTTTTTCAAATTTCTGATATTTTTATGAATGAATGCAAAACATATTAACCTAAATTTACCATTATCATAAAGTACAATGTGTCACAAAAAAAACAATCTCAAAATCAATGGTATCAATGGGATATGATAAAGTATTCCAGAGTTATTACTACATAAATTGACACTGATCTGATTTTAAAAAATTGGCCCAGTCACTAAGGGGTTAAGGTGCTTCCTAAAAACACATCTGTTTAGGGCAGCCTATCACATTCTATAATCAAAGTCCTTTTAATAGATAGCCAATTCTCTACTTCTCTGAATAGAATTTGACAATAAACTCCACCGCACCCTAAAGCACTACAAATATTGGCTGGTAACTACCTTTATCTACTAGCCTTTATTTACCCCCATTTATTCAAGCTTGCTGGACCATCATTGTAAATAAGCACCTGTACTTTCTTACCCCAACCCCATTGAAGATTGTAAGCTCTTATGGGCAGGGTCGTCATTACATTTGCATTAATTATTGTATTATCGTTAACTTTGCTATGACTGTTGCACATGAACTGTTGAATTGTAAAGCGCTGCGGATTATGCTGGCACTATATAAATAAAGATTATTATTGTTATTATTATTAGATACAGAGGTCTGTCCCACAAGACCTGTAGATTCCATGACTTGGTGTCTAGTGACACCACTGTCTAGTGCTTTAGTTCTCCAACCCCTGGTGTGTAGTAGTTTAGTTCTCCAAACCAAGCTGTTTAATAGTTTAGTTCTCCAAGCACTGTTGTCTCTTACTTTAGTTCTCCATGTTCTGGTGTGTATTTGTTTTCTTCTCCAACCCTAGCTGTTTAGTAGTTTAGTTCTCCAATCCCTGTTGTCTAGTAGTTTAGTTTTCCACCTTATGGTGGGTAGTGCTTTAGTTAGACAACTTTAAGTATTTAGTAGTTCATTTCACCAAGCTCTGCTGTCCAGTACACCAACAAAGAAAAAGGAAGCTTTACTACCATAAAAATATATATTTTATTGAAGAATATTTAAAAATTAAATATTAAAATATACATATCATGTATGTTATGGGAACAACTACTACAACAGAATATACAAACAAACCAACCTAATCAGGGTATGTTGGTATTCGCAAATATTCACAATGAGATATAATAATTAATTAATACTGCCTGAAATATGGTATTACACCTATAATACAGTGCAGAAGAAATATAATCATTCCCAAAATGAATCTTAAATCTTATCCCATGTAACAATCCAGCATTCAATTCTAATACCTATAGGGCCATACAATACATATGACTAGTGTTGAGCGATACTGCTCGATATCTAAAAATATCGGATCGGAATGGTATCGCCGATATCACTAAATATCATCGATATCCGATTCCGATACCGGAAGTCCAATGTAAGTCTATGGGAACCAAATATCGACATTAAAAAAAAACATTCTTGCCTTGTTGGTTAATTGTACATGAAGGAAAACAACAAAGACTAATGTAGAATGTATTGGGGGAGTTGAGTAGACAATAAAGGCATACATGTTTAACCCAATGCATTGGAATAGCATTAATATATATTTTTTTGGAAATACGTTTGGATTGACTAACAAATTGACAATGTTGTTAACCTTTTTTCTATTTTGGCAAATATGTATGTTTCACAACTTCCATGCTCTTCACTAGTGTTGAGCATTCCGATACCGCAAGTATCGGGTATCGGCCGATATTCGCGTTATCGGAATTCCGATACTTAATTCCGATACTTTTTCAATATCGTATACCGGAATCGGAAGTTCCCATAATTCTTTGAGAGGCAATGTGATGTTAGTCAGCCAATGATGAATCTTATGAAGTGTGGGCACATCCTGTAATGCTGCGGTCATCTTAACTAATGGCATGGCTGTGATTGGCTGCTGAAATGATGTCAGAATGCACTATAAAAGGCGCCGCAGCCATTTTAGCGTCACTGTGCTGTGAACTCAGTTAGGGACAGAACGCTACTCTGCTCACTCTGAGGGACAGTTAGATATTGCGATTTTGTGTACTACTGTGCTTGAGGCAGGCTAGTTTACCAACAGGTCCTGCCCACATCCTTCTTCCTAGTGAGGATTCAACATCATCAGCCGGCGTTCCTGATCTGGCCACGGAGGCCAGAGATCACCGGCTTTCATCAACGGATGTAAGTTTCGTCTGCGGGCCATAGGAGGCTGAAGTCGGACTTTCTACTGCAAGTGACCCATCGGGGTTGTCAGCAGGCCAGAGGAGGCTGAAATTTGACTTTCTATTGCAAGTGACCCATCGGGGTTGTCAGGTAAAACCTGTGCAAACAGGACTATTTTCTCCACAGTGCACCACTAATACTCATTCATCTGAGCTGTCACCGGCGGGACAGTGTCAATTTCTTCTGACCTTTCTGCATAAAGGTTTTTTAGGATTTCTGCAGCGTTTTTCTGCTCCATCGTTAAAAGAGGACCTCTTTTACTTTTTCAGGGTTTGTCCATATTAATACCCATATGAATAAATACCTTATGCGTATTATGACTATTTAGTCCTTTGGTTTGGGGTTTACTACATAATAGACTACAGGCTTTCGGATCCAGGAACGGTACTCTTGTACATCTAGCTTTGTAATCTATATGCTCGTGTGTCCGTGTGGACTCATGTATATAGGCGAGACAACGATGGAAGTTAAGGCTAGGATAAGTAAACACAAAAGTACTATCAGGACGAAGATGATGGAACTGCCGGTATCTAAGCACTTTGTAGAATGTGGACACTTGGTCAGTCAGCTGAGATTTAGAGTTATTGACGGGGTTCCACCCCTTAGGAGAGGTGGCGACAGGATTAAGTTGCTTAAACAGAAAGAACTCCGGTGGATCTCCGTTTTGGAGACATTGCAACCAAAGGGGTTGAATATCGAATATAATTTGCATATTTGTGCTAGGTAATTTTTGCATCTATATTCTGTGTTTGTTTTTAGATATATATTTTACTTATGTTTGTTGTTTTCGTAGGATTATTATCTGGAGTGATCGGAGCAAGTGGTGACTTAATAGTTCCTGATGACATCATTTATTTTGTAGATATTATATATATTTCTTTAGGCGTCTGCTATATTGTTAATCTTCCATTCTATATAGATCCGCATGTGCGGTCTCTTGTTTACATTATGCCAATACTGACGGTCATGTGACCTGCAGGTTTCCTGATGACATATCTGGAGTAATATAAATAATGATAGAGTTTATTGTGCATGCGTGTTCTTTTTTCAGGTGTCGGATGATGCCGGTGATCGCGCGCTATTTTAGTGTTTTCAGCCTGGAATAGAGGCTTATGATGGGACTATCATGTGATTAGACCTCGGATGATGCTTGCGGTCATGTGACTGGGTGTCTGATGACGCTGGTGTTCACATGATCCACTGGGCGTTTGCTATGATGACTTCTGAACATGTGCCTTTGTTTATCACACAGTGGGGAGTGAGTTAGGTGTGCCTCCCGATTTATTATCCTGTGGGCTATTGGATAAGTGCTCTGACTAAGCGCTGCTGAACTGACACTGATTGGATATGGAGGACGCTGCTGCTAGTGAGTACATGATTGGTGCAGCACCAGAATGGGAGTGTGCAGTAACAGATCATCGATTGGCAGACTAAATGGTGATAGTGTTTATATGGAGTAATCTATGGCATATTATATGCACAATTATAACATTGCTGTATTTTTCTATGATGTCACTATTCTGAGCTTTGATCACTGTTTTAAATTGATTATCGTTGTATATTCTGTATATATGTCTATTTGTACTATGGGCGGTTCCTGGATGGTGATTGGCTCCTCCACACCATTTAAGGACACCATTTTGCCTGTTTTTGTATACTTGATAAAGGCCTGAAAATGGCCGAAACGTCGTATTTTATGGTGGCTGAATAAAGACTTGTTATACTTCACCTGGATTGGATGCTGTTCCTATTTTTTCGTTGGACTGTTGTTCATTTGGATCCTTGAACGCCTGAACGTGCATCCGTGCTAACTCCCGAGTGCTGTCAGCTGCTTGAATACTTGTACAGGCTTTTCTCATCACCTTTTTCTCACGGGTCTTAGTGCAATATTTATTTATTACTGTATTATTACATCTGCATCTCAAACTGTTCTACAGAGTGCGTCTGAATTTATGTATTGTTTTCCATTTGACACATGCATATTCCTATTTTTCTACAGATCCTTTTGTGTCTTGTAGTTTTTATGTGCGCAAACTATTTTTATTTTCAATTATAGAGGGCCATGTTATTGACTTTGCATTGACGTGTAAAAGATTTATGTTGTGCCACTGGCTATATGTATTCTAAAGGTGTACCCAGTCTCAACAGATCATTAGTCTGATTGTTCTTTGATTCTCCTAAATGTGAATTTGTCTGATTTGGTGTCAAACTTGACTTTGTCCCTATTTTTGTTTTGCCATGTGACCCAATGATTATACAAATCTATATAGGGTTTGGCATCATCAAAAGTAACAGAATATTAGCATGCATGCATATTTAGGATATAAAAGAGAAGTATCTTGTTGTGCCAGAGTGTTCCTAACTCCTGAATGGATATAAAACAATATGGTCTACGGATCAGGTAAAATCGAGGGTCCGCATGTCTATATTTTATACAATTTGAGTGGGCAAGGGTGGGATTTAGAGATTAGCCATTCATGAAAGTTTTGGGAGCTGAGAACCTTCAGGAGTTGTTAACCATGCTTTGAGGTCGATTGAATGCCATGTCACTCAGGCAGCCAATCACTGCTGTCAAGCGCAATGGAAAGCAACACACGGTTGGTCCTGTGGCCAGCAGCACAGGAGGGGTAAGGGTAAAACATGAATATATTAGATTATGTTTTACTATTTGGAGCAAGTTTGAAGTTTTCTTTAAGGATTGGAAAACCACCTTCAGTTAGGAATCGGATCAATCAAACAGGGCACAATATGGAATAATGTGCGTTGTTATACACAGTAACTTACAAACGTGGTTCTCTCTGGCATCTATGTACATGGGCAAGTATTACTCTAATTTGGGTCTAATGTGTAGTTTATTGGGTGCAATATAGGCTCATTGTAGGACTGCAAACACACAATTTGGTTCTTTGCAGGTAGAATATGGTACTTTATGCAAAGTATATGGCTGTGTGCAGGCACAGAATCGCACTGTCCTATGAAAACAAACTATGGGACTATTGTGGCATGGTATGGCGGTCTCTGGCCACTGTTTAGCATAATATAGTACTATATGGACATTGGACAACAACAACTTTTTAATGTGCTGGTATTGTTGTGGTTACAATTAAAGAAATATTCTCAATTTGTCTCTGGAGCAGGTCAGAGCTATGTTGCTCTTTACTTCTTTGTTTCTGATAGGATAGGCTGAGTTATAGTATTAGTAGAACTATAAAGTTCTGCTGTAACACATTCAGCTATTAGTGATTTATTTTATAATGTACACTGCTATCACTGTATTTACGGTACATATAGAGATAATGGCACTTGAACAAGCACATAGCTCAGGATAGTCAGAGCTGTGATTAGGAGAACTGCTCTTGGAGAAGCTAGTTCTATAGATTGGTGATTTTGCAAGTAGAGATGGGCGAACCCGAACAGTAAAGTTCGGCATCCAGACCGAACACCTATGACCTATGACCCGACATGAAATGACACTTGGTGTACATAGGGTTAACCATGTCTTTTCATGTCCTTTGCTATCTAATTTGCACAAACAATTAAATCAGACTATGTGTGCAAAATTTCACACCTGTAGGGGTTAATTAAAGGTGTAAATTCGTAGCAAAAAAGTCCGTTTTTTTTACAACGAATTTACACCTTTAATTAACCCCTACAGGTGTGAAATTTTGCACACATAGACTGATTTAATTGTTTGTGCAAATCAGATAGCAAACGACATGAAAAGACATGGTTAACCCTATGTACACCAAGTGTCATTTCATGTCGGGTGCTTCTGTCTTTTCACTGAAGCCGGCTTTACCGGGCAATTGAATCAGAGGATATTTTACTATGCAGAAGTGTATAAACTATACATATATGTATATATATATATATGTCACAATGACATGTATATATATATATATATGTATTCTATGTGTGTATATTTAGTGTTTACAAGGAAAGAATGGGTTTTTTTTAGTTGCGATATTTTGTTCCCATAGACTTACATGGGACTTCCGGTATCGGTATCGGGTATCGCCGATATTTTAGTGATATCGGCGATACCATTCCGA
The DNA here is from genome assembly GCA_033576555.1 of Oophaga sylvatica. Taxonomy (NCBI): domain Eukaryota; kingdom Metazoa; phylum Chordata; class Amphibia; order Anura; family Dendrobatidae; genus Oophaga; species Oophaga sylvatica. The sequence continues at coordinate 322,647,636 of JARQOD010000006.1, forward strand.
TTCCGATACTTTAGGATATCGGAAAGTATCGCTCAACTCTACTCTTCACCTTTTTAACTTTTGCCAGTGCCACACTTTCTCCTTCATAATCTTCAGCAGCAGCATCATCTTTCTCATCAAATTATTCTTCATCTTCACCTTCTTAATCTTCTTCTTAAACTTCTTGCTATTCATGTTTTTGTTTACATTACTCATATTGTTATTATTAAACTAATTAATCTTCTTCATATTCAAATTCTTCATCTTCTTCCTCTTCATCTTCTTCATCATATTCTTATTTGTGACAGAGATTCCTGTACTTGTAATCTGTAAAAGTATGAATTGTTCATCCTTCCGTTCTTGCTGTCACAAAAGATTTAAATTACAACAGTATTTGTCCGTGTTCAGTTTAGCCTGCAGCAGCAGGCATTTTCCAGGGGTACCACGAGGAGGAACGGACTCACCCCCATACACTGCTTAGTCTTCTTCTGCTTAGAATTTAGAGCATATATTTTGCTCTTCATTTTGGTCTTATACTTCATGTTCTTCTGCTTTTTGATCTTCTGCTTATTGTTCTTCTGTCTCTTGTTCTGTATCTTGTAGTTTGTCTTAACCTTCTTTGTCCTGTTGGTGATCTTCTTCTGGGTAATCTTTTATTTTTTCTTTGTGATGGTGTTCAGGCTGGTTGGCTTCATGCTCGTCGTCCTTGTTGTCGTCATCTTCTTCTGGGTGGTCTTTAAGGTCGTCTAATTTCCGAGAAACAGCTGACGTTACTGGAACCCTGACGGGTATCAGATGGAGCAAGAGACAATGGAAGTAACGAGGACCAGCTGACTGTGCTGGAACCCGGACGGGAAGCAGAAGGAAAAGAGGCAATGTCACAACCGAGTACCAGCTGATGTTACTGTGACACGGTTACTAAGCAGGAGGTACCTGTGCTCCAAAGCACTACCAAGGACCAGCAGACGTTGGTGGAACTCGGATACGGAGATGGAGGCACCTAGGCCAAAGGCACTGGGGAGAACCAGTTGAAGGTACTGGACCCCGGACGGGTAGAAGAACGCACCCATGAAAATGTAAGTTGACAGGACGCAAGCCGTCGACAGTTACCGAATCACACAGTCCTACAGTGGGTGCTTGTCCTATTGTCACAATGGAAACCGCCTTTATTTACATATCCCACAGCACACATAGGAATCACCTAAACTGCAGGCACCATAGAGTCGGCTAACCCGAATGCAACACGACAGCACAACTTATTGGAGGATAATTGACGTTCACACTGCCAGGAAACAGCTGTCGTGCTGTAACCAGGCTGGCCAGGAGTCAGTACCCCTGCCAATTACTTACGAGCAACAAATGGCGGTGTTGTAGCCCAGGGAGTAGAGTTCAGGTGGTAGAAAGATGAACATAACAGGAGACATGGAAAACGTTGCCAAACAGTTATTTAATCTGAAAACGGACAGGCAAATTCAGGTGAGATCCATGCCTTGTTCATTTTCAGAAAAGTAAGCCGGTCTACATTCTCTGAGGATAGTCGCATGCGACGGTCTGTTACTACACCACCTGCAGCACTAAAGACACGCTCAGATAATACACTGGCAGCAGGGCAAGCCAGCACCTCCAATGCATACTGGCTAAGCTCTGGCCATGTATCCAACTTAAAGACCCAAAATTTGAAAGGAGAAGAGGCATCTGGGAGTACACTTAGAGGGAAAGCCAAGTAGTCTGTCACCATCTTACGGAAACGTTTCTTCCTGGTGACTGGAGCCGTCTCGGATGGTGTAGACCTTGCTGGCGCTGTCACAAAACTTTGCCACATTTGTAACATACAGCTCTTGCCCTGTGCAGAGGCGCTGCTTCTGCTCCCTCTTGTTGTAGAGGTGTCTACACTGCCTCGACGCACAGAGCTGCTTTGTAAAGCAGTAGCAGCAGCAGCAGCTCTCTCGGCTGGAATGTACAACAGTATGGATTGCACCAGTGTGTCTTGGTACTCCTGCATTTTACGGTCCCGGTTCACCGGTGTGATGAGGGTTTGTAAGTTGTCCCGGTAGCGAGGGTCTAGGAGGGTGTACACCCAATAATCTGACGTGGTGAGAATGTGGGCGATGCGGCGGTCGTTTCTCAGGCACTGAAGCATGAAATCAACCATGTGCTGCAGACTCCCAACTGGCCAACAAAGGCTGTCCTCTGGAAGAGGCGTCATCTCTGCCTCCTCTGCATCACCCCACCCTCGCTCTACATACTGACTAGAGCGTTGTGTACCTCCCTCTGTAGGGATTTCTTCCTCCTCCATTGACTCCTCCTCCTCCTCATCCTACTCACAAAGTGAGCCCTGCCCAGCCCTTTGTGAGGAACCACGTTGCGCTGACTGTCCTGAAGGTAATTGAATTTGTGACTCCTCATCCTCCACCTCTTCCAAAACCTCTTCCTTTAGTGCTTTCAGTGATTTCTGAAGCAGGCAGATAAGGGGGACAGTCATGCTGACTAGTGCATCATCTGCACTCGCCATCCGCGTTGAGACATCAAACGCACGCAAAACGTCGCAGATGTCCTTCATAGAGGCCCACTCAGTAGTGGTGAAGTGTGAATGGCGCAAATTGCGAGTTGATTGCGCCTGTTGCAGCTGATACTCCATTACTGCTGGCTGCTGCTCACACAACCGCTCCAACATATGTAACGTGGAATTCCACCTGGTGGGTACGTCACATATGATGCGATGTTCAGGAAGGCGAAATCTGCGTTGCAGAGCTGCAATGCGCGATCTGGCCATGCTGGAACGTCGCAAGTGAGCGCACTCTAGGCGGACCTTGTGCAGCAGTGCATCAAGATCCGGATAGTCCCTCAAAAAACTCTGCACGACCAAGTTGAGCACATGTGCCAGACATGGTATGTGAGTGAGGTTGCCAAGGCCCAGAGCTGCCACCAGATTTCGGCCATTGTCACACACTACCAAGCCTGGCTGGAGATTAGCTGACAAAAACCACACGTCACTCTCCTGCTTGATGGCATCCCAGAGCTCCTGCACTGTGTGGCTTCGATTCCCCATGGAAATTAATTTCAGGACGGCCTGTTGACGTTTGGCCACGGCTGTGCTCATATCGGTCGCAACAGGTAAGCGTTCACGGGTCCATGTGGAGGTATACCGTGACGGCTCGTGCAGCGATGATTCTGAGGAACTGGAGTAGGAGGAGGAATCAATGTGTACAGACTGGATTCCTGCAATCCTTGGAGTTGGCAGAACACGTACAGCGCCACTGGCAAGATCTGTACCCGGCTCCACAACATTGACCCAATGGGCAGTGAGGGAAAGGTATCGTCCCTGGCCATGGGTACTGGTCCACGCATCGGTGGTCAGGTGGACCCTGCTACTGACGGCGTTTAGTAGCGCATGTTTAATGTTTCCCTCGACATGTTTTTGCAGAGCAGGGACAGCTTGCCTGCTGAAATAAAATCGGCTTGGCACATTATATTGTGGGACTGCCAATGCCATAAAGTTCCTGAAACTGTCAGTCTCCACCAGCCTGAATGACAGCATTTCAAGGGACAGGAGTTTTGCAATGCCAGCATTCAGAGCCTGTGCTCGTGGATGGTTTGCCGAGTATGGCCGTCTTTTATCCCATGCCTGTGGTACCGATGGCTGTTTTTTGTTCTGGGAGTGTGACGATGACTGTGAACTTGCTGCTGTGGGTGGAATAACAGTTTGTCTATGGACAACAGTGACCGAGGTTCTTCCATGGAGATCCTGTGAGGAAGCCGAACCAGGTGTGTGTGAGCTGGAGGTAGAGGCTCGAACACGACCTGAAGATGTAGGTGCTGCTGTAGGTTGGCCTACATCTCCAGTGTGTCTTTGTAACTCAGCTACGTGCTTTGTCCGTACATGTTTCCACATATTTGTAGTATTCAGGTTACTGATATTTTTACCTCTTTTAACTTTTTGCTTACACAGCTTGCATTGAACATAGCAAATATCATCTACAAGTCTGTCAAAAAAGGACCACGCAGTGCAAGTCATGGGAGCGCCAATTTTGACATTTTTAAGAGAACTGCTCCCAACAGGTGCCAAACTGGAGGCTACAGGCAAGCGAGTCTGCAGTCTACCTCTCCCTCCTCTTTGTACCGTTGGGACAATCTCTTCCTCAGAGCTGCTCCCACCACCTTCCTGTTGCTCACGCCATGTTGGGTCTCGGATTTCATCATCTCCACCACCCTCTTCCAACACCTGCTGCTGTTGGATGGTCTGGGCAGCACCATGCTCCACAAAACCTGGAACCTGAGTCTCATCATCATCATAAGATGCGTTCTGCGGTGTGCAGTCCATCGGCACTGGCTCACCCGCCTCTTCAGATTGAGAGAGACACAGCTGTTGCGCATCACTGCATACTACCTCTTCTTCAAATTGCAGAATGCTGCTTGCCTGTGCCCGTGTTTGCGAGCCAACAGATTCTGAGAACAGAAGCAGAGACTCAGCTGGCTCCTGTACAGAACTCTCTGACTGCCTGGGCAATTTGACAGGCGGTGAACAGACAGATGGTTGCTCAATAGTGTTGTGTTCCTGAGAGGAGGTGGAAGGAATTGAAGTCGATGCATTGGCTGCCATCCAACCAACAACGGCTTCAATTTGTTCTTCCCGCAGCAGGGGGCACGCCGAGCTCCTACCAAAGTGCGCATAAAGGAACGCTCATGGGTAAAACTGGTGGATGCTGTGTCACTGAGGGCGGCAGCAGCCACAGAATCCCCACGTCCTCTCCCTGCTGAAACTCCACGGCCACGACCACGTGCCTTACTCACTGACTTCTTCATCTTAGTAGATTGATAAAGAAAGTCAGAAAAGTTATAAGGCCTAAGTGTGGTTATTACGCAGAGACTGAAGTGAACACTGAAACACAACTGTTCACAATCTGTGAAAGGCTACTCCTTTGTCTACTTCTATAGTGTTTGCAACCAATGTATTGGATACGGATGGAAGCGCGTCACACTAATAGATTATATTTTAAATGGAATGGAGCAGAACCAATTGGAGATAAATGAAAAGGATGAGGCACTGAGACACGCTCAGCAGAGTACAAGCAGCAGTGCTTGAACAAGTAACTGGAGCGTGATGTGCACTCAAAAAATAAAAAACACAGACTGAAGTGAACACTGAAACACAACTGTTCACAATCTGTGAAAGGCTACTCCTTTGTCTACTTCTATAGTGTTTGCAACCAATGTATTGGATACGGATGGAAGCGCATCACACTAATAGATTATATTTTAAATGGAATGGAGCAGAACTAATTGGAGATAAATGAAAAGGATGAGGCACTGAGACACGCTCAGCAGAGTACAAGCAGCAGTGCTTGAACAAGTAACTGGAGCGTGATGTGCACTCAAAAAATAAAAAACACAGACTGAAGTGAACACTGAAACACAACTGTTCACAATCTGTGAAAGGCTACTCCTTTGTCTACTTCTATAGTGTTTGCAACCAATGTATTGGATACGGATGGAAGCGCGTCACACTAATAGATTATATTTTAAATGGAATGGAGCAGAACCAATTGGAGATAAATGAAAAGGATGAGGCACTGAGACACGCTCAGCAGAGTACAAGCAGCAGTGCTTGAACAAGTAACTGGAGCGTGATGTGCACTCAAAAAATAAAAAACACAGACTGAAGTGAACACTGAAACACAACTGTTCACAATCTGTGAAAGGCTACTCCTTTGTCTACTTCTATAGTGTTTGCAACCAATGTATTGGATACGGATGGAAGCGCGTCACACTAATAGTTAAATTGCATGGAGCTGCAAGAATTACACTGAAGAAAAAAAAAAGAGTCTGTGAGTGACACGTGCAGATGCCTACAGACAGCGTTGCATGCAGAGCAAACTGCAGCGTCACCTGCATTCACACACACCTTGCAGAGCTGTTAAAACAACACTGCAGGCAAAAGGAGCTTTACACAGCGGTTGGTGCTAGCCTGCCTACAGCACAGTACACATAATCGCAATCTCTAACTGTCCCTCAGAGTCAGCACAGCAGCGTTCTGTCCCTTACTGAATTCACAGCACAGTGACGCTAAAATGGCGGCGGCGCCTTTTATAGTGCATTCTGACATCATTTCAGCATCCAATCACAGCCATGCCATTAGTTAACATGACCGCAGCAGTACAGGATGTGCCCACACTTCTTAGGATTCCTCATTGGCTGACTAAAATCACATTGCCTCTCAAAGAATTATGGGAACTTCCGATTCCGGTATACGATATATGGAAAATATCGAAACTAAGTATCGAAAGGCCGATAGAGCTAATATCGGCCGATACCCGATACTTGCGGTATCGTATCGCTCAACACTACATATGACTTAAAGAAAGTGCATGGTGCATAGTGCAATTTAGCAATATATCCCTGCAAATGCAGGTGTATTCATGCCAAAATAGGTAAAAGGTAGAAGGAAAAAAGTGCTGAAGCATGTGCTTATCCAAGTGTGGAATGACAAATTAGCTGCTGGCATATGTTACCCTACCTCAGTACAGGCTGCGGCACCCTTTAGGGATTCCAAGTCTTGTGGAGCAGCGCCTTCCCTGACTGCCCCCACAGCCAACAGAGTCATCCAGTGACCAGTCAGTGAGTTGTAACACCCCTGTCCATTCTTGCTCATCCAGATATCCGTGTTGAAATGCACCCTGGCAGACAAAGAATTTTTCAGGGAATGGGTGATGTTGCCTGCGACATGCTGGTGTAGCACAGGCCCATCTTTCTTATATAAGTAATGGTGGCTGGGCAACTGGCACTGGGTGACTGTGACGGCCATCAGCTTTCAGAAATCATCTGTATCTACAAGTCGGAAAGGCTGAATTTCTGTGGCCAACAGATTGGATTGGCCATCCAATAATCACAGAGATCACAGGCTGTGAGTCACGCAGAAAAACCTGCTGTGATATTTGGAGCCAATAGCTCTCAGCTGGCCCCTATTGTCCAGACAATTACAATTGCATTGGACAAGGAGGCCGCAGGCTGCGCATAATAATTATTTCTTGGAAAATTAATAGTGAGCGTATGGCATATCCACCTCTCCATTACAACACATGGAATATGTGTATATACCGCTGTATGATCATTGCTAACTCCACAATAACCCCACACTCCTCGCTGCCACCACCAATCCTGTTTTTAAAAAATAAATAAATACATGCCCATTGGATGGTCATATACCGTCCCCCAGGCTCACCCACCCACTTCCTTGACCACTTTTCTATCTTGCTGCCACACTTCAAGTCTTCAGAATTGCCAACCCTTATCCTGGGAGACTTCAACAGCGCCACCTCTCCAACTGCATCCCAGTTTATATCTATAGTCACTTCTCGTGGCCTCTCACAGCTTTCAACCCCTGAGACAAACAATGACGGTAAAACCCCTGATCTGGTCTTTGTGTAATGTAAGGAGTACAGTTCATATAGTGTCTTGTGCTTGGGTGCGATGAAAACACAGGAGTCACAGGTTTGATATAGAAGGTCTTGTATTACTTCATACAAGTGGCAATAATAGTCACACAGTTTGCAGATACAAAAGCAGGAGACACAGCAGGCCAGAGTAACTTAAGCTCAGCAATCACTCTCACAACAGGTTCAGGATCTCTTCTCTGTTACCATAAGTCCATGCAAACGTGGATTTATCAAATAGCAAGGTTCCAAAGTCCACGAGTGTTCCAAAGTTCCACAATAGGAAATAACTGGAGTACAAGGTCCAAGGCTTCCAGGAGTCAGGTCACAGGTTCACTGCAGGCTTGTTTCTGAAGCACTGATTGCTCAGCTGTGGCTGCTTAAGAAGCAAGAGGGAGAGAATCAGGGCGGGAACATGCAAGCTGGAAACTCCATATTGACTGAGGGCAAGACAGCTGCAGCAAGACAGAAAGTAAAATGGCTGACGAAAAAACTGAGTTTCAGGAACATGTACACAGAACCTTACATTACTCCCCCCTTAGGGACAACCTCCGGATGACCTCAGACCAGGCTTGTGTGGGTACCTCTGATGAAACTGACGGAGCAAGCGAGGAGCATTAACGTTATTGACTGGTTCCCATGAATTGTCCTCCACTGGGTAGCCCTGCCATTTAATCAAATATTGTAACTGATTTCTATACAACCTGGAATCTAGAATCCTTTCCACCACAAATTCTTCCTGACCATCGACTAGCACTGGGTCAGGGCAAGGAGAAGAACGTCCAGGAAACGTATTGGGTGTCGCAGCCTTTAGTAGAGATACATGAAAGACAGGGTGGATTCTCATAGTTCTGGGCAGTTGAAGACGACAAGCGACAGCACTTATAATTTTACTGATTTTATAAGGTCCAATGTATTTATGTCCCAACTTAGATGATGGAATTCTTAACTTAAGATTTCTGGTTGACAGCCAGACCAGGTCTCCTACCTTGAAAGCTGGTGCAGGTTTACGAAATTTATCTGCGGCTTTCTTGTACCTTTCCTGAGCCAATTCCAGATTTCCCTTTAGAAGATCCATATTCTTTTGTAAAGACGTGATTCTTTCAGCCACTGCTGGCAAAGGCGTTTCTATGGGAAATCGAGGAAGAATATTAGGATGATAACCTAAATTGGAGTAAAAAGGAGACTGCTTAGTGGAGGCGCTCTGAGAGTTGTTATAAGAGAACTCAGCCAGTGGAAGTAGATCCACCCAATCATCCTGTAGGTGGCAGATAAAGCAGCGAAGATACTGCTCCAGGGTCTGATTGGTTCGTTCCGTCTGTCCATTAGTCTGAGGATGAAAAGCAGAAGAAAGGTTCACTTTAATGTCCAATGCTGCACAGAAATTTTGCCAAAACCTTGAAGTGAATTGCACCCCTCGATCCGAAATAACCTCATCTGGTACTCCATGTAAACGAAACACATTTTTAATCATCAAATCTGATGTCTGTCTTGCAGTGGGTAAGCCGACACAAGGGATAAAATGAGCTGCTTTTGTTAAACGATCAACCACCACTAGAATGGTGTTCTTCCCTTGAGAGGTTGGTAACTCCACAATGAAGTCCATAGAAATGGATCCCCACGGGCGGGACGGGGTGGGAAGAGGTTGCAACAGACCAATTGGTGAGGAGCGAGGTGTTTTGCATCTTGCACAGACTTCACATGAAGTGACATAGTTTAAAACATCCTTCCTGCAAGTGGGCCACCAAAAGAAACGAGAAAGAAATTCCTGTGTCTTTAGAATTCCTCTATGCCCAGCTATCTTGGAATCGTGAATGAGTTGCAATACTCTTAATCTGACTGTTTCAGGAATATACAGACGTTGTCCCTGAATCCACACACCATTCTTAAAGACAAGACTTACGTCCCTTGGGGGTTGTGCCAAAAAGGAATCCGCATGGTATGCTTCCTTGATGTCCTTAAGTAGGTCTTGATTATGAATCACTCCCAGGAATCTAGAGTCAGGAAGAATAGTCTTAGGAGGAGTAAGTGGACGTGTCTCTGCTGAATAAATCCTAGAGAGTGCATCAGCCTTTCCATTGCGCGATCCTGGTCTATAAGAAATGATAAAATTAAATTGGTTTAAGAAAAGATTCCAGCGAGCCTGGCGAGGAGTCAGGCACTTAGCCGACCTGATAAATTCAAGGTTACGATGGTCTGTCAGGACGACTATTTGCTGTGCAGCTCCCTGAAGAAGGTGTCTCCATTCTTTGAAGGCGGCAATAATGGCCAACAACTCTCTATTGCCCACATCGTAGTTCCTCTCAGCCGAAGACAACTGCTGGGAAAAGAAGGCACAGGGATGCAAGACATTCTTCTCACCTGTTCTCTGAGAGAGTATAGCTCCAACGGCACAGTCTGAAGCATCCACCTCTATTATGAAGGCAAGCTCGGGGTTGGGATGTACTAAGATAGGTGCAGTGGTAAATTTATATTTTAGACGGGAAAATGCTTCCTGGGCTTGGGGAGTCCAGGAGAACCTAGACTGTTTCCGGGTAAGTTGGGTGATAGGTGACACTACCTCAGAGAAATTCCTAATGAAACGTCTATAGAAGTTGGCAAACCCGATGAAGCGCTGCACCTCCTTCACATTTCTAGGACTTGGCCAATCCTTGATGGCTTGGGTCTTGCTTCCATCCATACTAATTCCTTGTGTAGATAGTACATACCCCAGAAATTGAATTTCGGTCCTATGGAATTCACACTTTTCAAGTTTGATGTAAAGATGATTTTGTCTTAGACGTTCCAAGACCATTCTCACATATCCATGATGTTCCTCTGTGGAGTTAGAAAAAATTAGAATATCATCCAAATAAATCACCACGAATGTATCTAGGAGATCCCTGAAGATGTCATTCACCAAGTGTTGGAAAGTGGCTGGGGCGGTACTCAGACCAAAAGGCATAACTAGATATTCAAAGTGTCCATAGCGTGACCTGAATGCAGTCTTCCATTCATCCCCAGGTCTAATACGGACTAAGTTATAGGCCCCACGGAGATCTAGTTTAGAGAAAATTTTGGCATGTCGCACTCTCTCCAATAACTCAGGGATTAAAGGCAATGGATAACGGTTTCTAATAGTAACCTTGTTGAGTTCCCTATAGTCTACGCAGGGTCTCAGAGATCCATCTTTCTTCTTTACAAAGAAGATGGGTGCACCTGCAGGAGATGAAGAGGGGCGTATGAAGCCCTTGGCTAGATTTTCGTCTATGTAATCCTTTAAAGCCTTTAGCTCGGGCCCCGCCAAGGGGTAGATCTTACCAAAAGGTATCTCTGCTCCAGGCAATAATTCAATTGGACAATCATATGGACGGTGAGGGGGAAGCTGGTCAGCGTTCTTCTTGTCACATAAATCCACATAGTCCTGGTATACAGCTGGTAGTTCAGGGACTGACATGGTTCCTTTAGGAACAGAGCAAGCTGAAACTTTTGGACTCATCTGTTTCTCTGGAAAGTGTAATTCCTTGGTCTCCCAGTTAATGGTAGGATTCTGAGCCTGCAGCCATGGTAGCCCTAGAATAATGGGAAAGTGGGGAGAAGAGATAAGCATAAAGGACAGTTTCTCTTGATGATCTTTACCCATAAAAACCCTCAAAGGCTCTGTTTCCTGATCCACTGGTCCAGAGGTCAGCAGGGAGCCATCCACAGTTTCCATCTGTACTGGAGTAGCCTTCTTCACTGAACGTATCCCCTGTTTCAGAGCAAAGGAGACATCCATAAAATTTCCACTTGCCCCTGAGTCGATCATAGCAGAGCTAGACACCCAAGCTGAGTCAACCCAGAGTTTGATGGAAAGAAAGCAATGAGAATTGTTTTTCTTACAACTCAGCTGGGACACCGCTGAGGAAACTTGAAAAATTGCAGCGTTTACACAGTCAACGTCCTCAGAAGTAACGGAGTTTAAGTCCGAGAAATCAAGATCTGTTGCTGCAGATCTCTCTGGAGCCTGAGGCTCGGACCTAACAGATCCCCTCTCGCAACACTCACAGTGAATGAGTGCTGCAGTAGTCTTACGAGAACGGCTGGGGCAGTTTATAATGAAGTGCCCTGACTTACCACAATAGAAACATAGATTCTCCTTAAAACGATGTTCCTTGCGTGCATCACTAACCCGTCGTTGTAAAGAGTCTACCTGCATGGGTTCAGGTTCAGGTTCCCGTGTGATCCTACTCAAAGGTTCCTTAGCTGGAGAGGAAGGTAGGAAAAGGTTAGTGCGATTGCTTTCGAACCATCTCTCTTGCCTGCGTTCAGTCAGACGAGTATCAATATGGATGCAGTAGTTAATAAAGTCACCTAACGCAGTGGGAGGGTCGGCACGAGCAAGTTCATCCTTAATCAGTGGAGATAACCCTTTTCGAAAAATAGATTTTTTGGCGGAACTGTCCCAGGTGGTATCAAGGGCCCATCTCCTGAAATCCAAGGCATATTCAGCAAACCGAGTGCTTACCTTGGCGCAAAGCTAACATGGCTGCTTCAGCTGTTGCACCTCGATTGGGGTCATCAAACACCTGCCCCATGGCTGAAATGAAAGCATCAAGATGATCCAAACAATCATCCTCAGTCTCAATCAGAGGGTTTGCCCACATCAAAGCCTTGTTGGTAAGCAACATAATTATAGTAAGCACTTTAGATCGTTCAGTGGGAAATTGTGAAGCATGTGCAGAAAAAAAAAGATTGCATTGATTAATAAATCCCCTGAATTTCTCACGTTCACCGCCAAAACGAAAAGGGGGCAACTTAGGAATCCCAGAACTCGGGGCTACGGCAGGAGCCTGGACTCGCTCCTCTAGAACCTCAATCCTGGCTCGCAAATCCTGGGCAGTCTGTCCAAACACTTGCAAATTGTGATTAGTGAGGTCCTGTAGGTTTGTAAAACGGGTTTTTATAGTCTGCAAATCTGCAAGGATGTTATCAGTCACTCCGCAAAGTTCCTTTATGCGGGCCTCCATTTTCCAGATCTTTTAAGACAGGAGTACTGGAAGGAGAGGAGAAGAAAAAAAAAAAAAAACAATAGTGTTTACCTGTGGTAACACTGCAGAGAGAAAAAAAAATTAAGGGAACTGCTCACCTGGAATGGTTGTGAGAAGTCACAACCACTATCATCACAGAAAGTTCAACCGGACATCTGATATCCACAGTTACAGCAGACACAAAAGAGGAAAGAAAAAAAAAAAACAATAGTGTTTACCTGTGGTAACACTGCAGAAAAAAAAACTTAAGGGAATTGCTCACCTGGAATGGTTGTGAGAAGTCACAACCACTGTCATCACAGAAAGTACAACCGGACATCTGATATCCACAGTTACAGCAGACACAGCCTTTCCAGACCCAGCAGACACTAACGTTTGGCTTCAGAATCTTGTAATGTAAGGAGTACAGTTCATATAGTGTCTTGTGCTTGGGTGCGATGAAAACACAGGAGTCACAGGTTTGATATAGAAGGTCTTGTATTACTTCATACAAGTGGCAATAATAGTCACACAGTTTGCAGATACAAAAGCAGGAGACACAGCAGGCCAGAGTAACTTAAGCTCAGCAATCACTCTCACAACAGGTTCAGGATCTCTTCTCTGTTACCATAAGTCCATGCAAACGTGGATTTATCAAATAGCAAGGTTCCAAAGTCCACGAGTGTTCCAAAGTTCCACAATAGGAAATAACTGGAGTACAAGGTCCAAGGCTTCCAGGAGTCAGGTCACAGGTTCACTGCAGGCTTGTTTCTGAAGCACTGATTGCTCAGCTGTGGCTGCTTAAGAAGCAAGAGGGAGAGAATCAGGGCGGGAACATGCAAGCTGGAAACTCCATATTGACTGAGGGCAAGACAGCTGCAGCAAGACAGAAAGTAAAATGGCTGACGAAAAAACTGAGTTTCAGGAACATGTACACAGAACCTTACACTTTGTTTGGCTAAGTTCAATCTCCTACATAGATAAGTCACCTCTTACCCTTCTCCCCCATAAAATTAGGAGTATAACCACAACTTACACATTTTTAGGCGCTCCCTAAAACACATCTATTTAAAGTGGCCTATCGCTTTCACTAATCAAAGTCCTTTTTATGTATATCCTTTTCTTTACTTCTCTGCACATAATTTTCCATCAAACTCAACCGTATACAAAAGCCTCATGCAGCCTTTATCTACCCCATTTCCTCAAGGTGGTTGGACCATCATTGTAAATAAGCACCTGAGCACTGTAGATTACTAGTTTTGAAGAGCAGTGTTGTCATTATTGTAGCTTTAATTGTTTGATTAACGTAAACTTTGTAACTTTTGACTGCTTTATATGAACTGCTTACTTGTAAAGCTCTGCGGAATATGTTTGCCCTGTATAAATAAAGGTTATTATTTGTAGATTGAAAATGGTGAAGCGCAAGCTCTTTTCTTTGGCATGTGTAGGAGGAAACAATCTTTTAATTGAGCACAACAGCATAAACGAAGGCTGGCTGCTGTGTTGACAGAGGGTGAAAGAAACAAGCTGCTGGACTGTGAAAGAGGTAAAGGCGGTAATGTTATGGTGGATTGAGAAAGATGGGGTGTGATTGGTATCTAAGATCAGTCAAAAACAGCAGGAATGTCCACTTCTGTATCAGCTGATGGGCTCTCACTTACCCCTATTGTAGTGGGTAAACAAGTGGAGGTTCTGTGACCGGAGACCTGTGTGACAACAATTGCCATGGTGATTGAGGAGGAAGAATCAGAAGATGCATTTGATGTGGTGGACGGTGGTTGGCGAGGCTGTATTTTAGTAGAGTGAAATTCCCAGATTAACGTATGTTGATCGAGCATATGCCAGCTCATGCATGTAGTAGTCAATTTTTTGCATTTTTTAACTCTACAGTTATGGCCAAAAGTTTTGAGAATGACACAAATATTAATTTTTACAAAGTCTACTGCTTCACTTTTTCTAATGGCAATTTGCATATACTCCAGAATGTTATAAAGAGTGATCAGCTTAACAGCAATTACTTGCAAAGTCAATATTTGGCTAGAAAATGAACTTTATCCCCAAAACATATTTCAACATCATTGCAGCCCTGCCTTAAAAGTACCAGCTAACCTCTTTTCAGTGATTGCTCCATTAACACAGGTGTGGGTGTTGATGAGGACATGGCTGGAGATCAATCTGTCATGATTAAGTAAGAATGACACCACTGGACACTTTAAAAAGAGGCTGGTGCTTGGCATCATTGTTTCTCTTCTGTTAACCATGGTTATCTCTAAAGAAACACGTGCAGTCATCATTGCAATGCACAAAAATGGCCTAACAGGGAAGAGTATCGCAGCTAGAAAGATTGCACCTCAGTCAACAATCTATCACATCATCAAGAACTTCAAGGAGAGAGGTTCCATTGTTGCCAAAAAGGCTCCAGGGCGACCAAAAAAGACCAGCAAGCGCCAGGACCGTCTCTTAAAAGTGTTTCAGCTGCGGGATCGGGCTACCAGCAGTGCAGAGCTTGCTCAGGAATGGCAGCAGGCAGGTGTGAGTGCATCTGCACGCACTGTGAGGCGGAGACTCTGGGAGCAAGGCCTGGTCTCAAGGAGGGCAGCAAAGAAGCCACTTCTCTCCAGAAAAAACATCATGGACAGACTGATATTCTGCAAAAGGTACAGGCAGTGGACTGCTGAGGACTGGGGTAAAGTTATTTTCTCTGATGAATCCCCTTTTCGATTGTTTGGGACATCAGGAAAACGCCTCATTCGGAGAAGACAAGGTGAGCGCTACCACCAGTCTTGTCTCATGCCAACTGTTAAGCATCCTGAAACCATTCATGTGTGGGGTTGCTTCTCAGCCAAGGGAATCGGCTCTCTCACAGTCTTGCCTAAAAACACAGCCATGAATAAAGAATGGTACCAGAATGTCCTCCAAGAGCAACTTCTCCCAACCCTCCAAGAGCAGTTTGGCGATCAACAATGCCTTTTCCAGCATGATGGAGCACCTTGCCATGAAGCAAAGGTGATAACTAAATGGCTCAGGGAACAAAACATAGAGATTTTGGGTCCATGGCCTGGAACCTCCCCAGATCTTAATCCCATTGAGAACTTGTGGTCAATCATCAAGAGACGGGTGGACAAACAAAAACCTAAAAATTCTGACAAAATGAAAGCATTGATTGTGCAAGAATGGACTGCAATCAGTCAGGATTTGGTCCAGAAGTTGATTGAGAGCATGCCAGGGAGAATTGCAGAGGTCCTGAAGAAGAAGGGTCAGCACTGCAAATATTGACTTGCTGCATTAACTCATTCTAACTGTCAATATAAGCTTTTGTTACTCATATGTTTGCAATTATATTTCTGTCTGTGATAAAAACATCTGTCAAACACACATAAAAACCAGAGGGCAGCAGATCATGTGAAAATATAATATTTGTGTCATTCTCAAAACTTTTGGCCATGACTGTACTATGTCGTCTTTAACAAAGAGGGCAGACAACGTGATTTGTGTCTTTTTTGGCAGTCTGAATAAAAGACCCAAGCTAGGCAACTGCAGACCTGCGAATGCTGCTGGCCACTGACAGAGTTGCCACTGAGGATGCATTGCTTGTCATGGTTGCATAACTCTGTATCTGAGGGAAGCCGCAACATAACTTTCTTGCCTTCCTCCTCCTTCTCTCCTGTGCTACTCACCTGCATGATTCTGGGTTTACACCAAGAGGGGTCTACTACTTCATCGTTATTCTCTCTGTTCTCCCACTCCTCGCCATGAGAGTTACCCTCATCCTCTTCCTGCCCTGAAAGCACAGTACAGTCCGTGTGTGCTTCAAGAATCTGAGTCTCATCAGGATGATCTCCACCCCCCAGGGGTTAACTTCTTTTGACGAGGGTTTCTGATCTGTTCAGATCCTACTTCATTCGGCCGTGGATCAAACTGAAAAGCATTTGCGCATCAGTGCAATTGATTTCCTCATCTTGACTTTTTGAATCTTTGGAGTACTTTTCCGATGCTCATAGCATAGAATATGTGAACAGATCTGCAGAGCAGACTCAGCTATCTGAGGTTCACTACAGTCAGATGGGGGTTGGAGAGTTGTTGTGACATGGGGAAAACAAGGGTAATTGGGGTGCCACCTCTGAGGACTGTACTATGTGTGATGCTAAAGTGGAGGCAGAGGAGCACAGGCCACTTGATGCAGTGCTTACCATCCACTGGAGCACATGTTCATTCTGGCCCTCATATATAAAGCGTATTGCTGTGTGGTTGCCAAAGAAAGGGAGTGGAGTAGACATCCAGTAATAGAAGTTGTAAAAATGCTGTGCAATTTCTCACTGCAGCAAAACAAACCTACTTCTCATCTGTCATATCCTATCTGTCTCACAACCTTAAAGAGCTATTGAGTACTTTCAGTTCTCTCCTCCATCCACCAGCTCCCCCTTCCTCTCCTCTCCTCTCATCTCAGCTGAAGACTTTGTCTCATTCTTCAAGCAGAAAATTGACAACATAAGGCAAAGCTTTTACTTAAAGTTCCCACAGCCCTTCCTCATAATTACTAAACTCTCCTCCTTCAAAACTAACTTCACCATCACGGAATATCAACTTTCCTCTTTACTCTCCTAATCAAGTCTCACCTCCTGCAAACTTGACCCAATAATATCCCACCTCATTCCAAACCTTCATACAGTTTTCATCCGAAGACCAATAAACCAAACATTTTCTTAAAGAGACAGTGTTCTGGATATACCTCTGTGTACAGCTGAGTGTGCTGCTCTACCACACCATCTGCTCATACTTATCTGTGGTCTTATGTTCATCAGCCGGTCCAGCCTGCACCTGCCAGTGCTCCTCTGTCTAACAGCCGGCCAGCCACCACCTGCCAGTGCCCATTTGTCTAACACCTGGTCCAGCCCGCATCTGCCAGTACCCATCTGTCTAACACCTTGTACAACCTGCACCTTCCATTGCCCACTGTGTAACACCAGGTCCAGCTCGCACTTGCCAGTGCCCATCTCTGTAATGCCTGGTCCAGTCTGCACTATAGCGTACCATCTGTCTAACACCCGGTCCAGTGCGCACCTGCCAGTTCTCTACTGTTCATCAGCCTGTCCAGCCTGCACCTGCCAGCACCCATCTGTTTAACTGCCGGTCCTGGTCGCAAATGCCAGTGCCCATCAGTCTAACACCCTGTCCAGCCCTTACCTGTCAGTGCTCATCTGTATAAAACCTGGTCTAGTCTGCACCTGCCAGTGCCCATCTGTGTAAAACCTGGTCCAGCCCACACATGCCAGTGCCCATCTGTGTACCAGTCGGTCCAAACCGCACCTGCCAGTGTTTTTCTTTTCCTCAGCGGGTCCCATCTGCATCCGTGGTTCCAGTGTCTCTACAGTGCCTGCCTGAATTCTTCATCCCTCATTCAGGCCGTACCAGCCATCCCCTGTAGGTCAGCCCTGGAGTAGCACCTGGTGCCACCTCCTTGTCCCTCCTTGGGTCACGGATTTCACCTGCTGCCACTTATTCAAGGTTGGATTTGGTAGCCCAATTAGTTACGCCCCTCCAGTATTTTGGAAAGCTATGGCACAGTGGTTCCACAACCTTGCCCGTTAAAGTCTCCATCTGCTGGCTTGGCTGTAGTGGAAGAGGTGTTAGTCCCCATTATACTAGTTCTACTAATGAAATTGATGCCACTTTGGTAGTGTCTGCCACTAATTTTTGGAAATGTGTAGACTCCTGGTTGGATCTCCTTCATGTGTATTGCCTGTAGCCGTAGGCCTTCGAGATCCGCAGCCCTCCACTACCTTTCAGTAAACTACTCGTGTTACTATCCATACATTTTTCTGTCAATAGTAGTCTACAAAACTGATATTTGTGCCACGTGAGTGTGGTTGAGCATGAAAGCAGGTTGAGCTCTTGCATGTGGAATCAGGGCTCCCAGGGCAAAAGGCCTACACCGATGCCTCACCCACCTCTTCTTAATTTGAAGTTCAATTTAAAGCTGTATAAATGCTGGTCCACACCCGGATACCTCATGACTGGCTGATTGGGGTTGGACAAAATAATTGAATCGCCTAATGTTTTGGCATCATAATCTTCGACCATGTTATAAACATGCAAACCGTGACATATGGTAATGTTTTGTAGTTGATTATTTGTGTTATGTGATATGTGTATGTAAATTAACTGTTTGTTTTGCATAATTGTAAGAACATTGATGAGAACCTGATATCAATGGCAGACCTCTCGGATTTTCAAAGAGGCCAAATTGTTGGTGTTGGTATTGCAGGCGCTAGTGTAACTGAAAGTGCCCGAATGCTTGGCGTGTCAAGAGGTACTGTCTCCAAAGTAATGACTGCGTTTGAAAGAGAAGGAAAAACGTCCGCAGCAAAGCACAGATTCGGCCGAAAGTCGAAGTTGACTGAGAGAGACCGTCAGACTCTAAAGAGAATTGTGAGAAAGGATCGCAACGCTCCGAAAATCACTGCTGAGCTCAATGAACACCTACAGAACCCAGTTTCCACGAAAACTGTTCATCGGGAGCTGAACAAATCTGGATTCCATGGAAGAGCTGCAATTCGAAAAAAATGACAATACCCCGAAACACTTAGGATAAAAGCCAAAATGAGAGACTCAATTTGCAGACTAAGTCACATTTGAATGCCTGTTAAAGGTCTATAGTGACTTATAGGATTGATGCTTTCAACAGGTAGCGCTATAGAGTTCAAGACCTCTTCCTCTCTGAAGAAGCAATTTGCATATTTAATTTCCCAGAGGAGCATTGCACAGCAAATAAACCTCCTTACCTTGGCATTCCAGAGCCGGTATGTTATTCTCTGCAAGAAGAAACGTTATCCCATAGACCAGTGGTCCCCAACCTTTTTTGCACCAGGGACCGGCTTCAAGCAAGACCATTCTTCCATGGCCCGGCAGGGCGGGGATGGAGGTGTGGCAGGGGTGGGACTTTGGTCATAAGGGGACGGGGCTATGGACGGGGTTGTAGTTTAGTAGTAGTGCATACTTATCATTTAATTATAACATTTATAATGTGAATGTGACTCAACTCACCATAGGTTTAGAATGAGTGGGAGCATCGGGCTTGTTTCCCTGTATCAGTGGGAGGACTGGGCTTGTTTTCCTGCAACAAGACGGTCCCATCTATGGGTGATGGGAGACAGCGACACCCGAAGTGTGTTCCTTATGTCCAGTCTACTCCGTAATCTTGTTTTTGCAGCTGTCATTGCAGAAAATCCAGTTTCACACAGATAGGATGTTGGAAATGGAAGCAGAGTTTTCAGTGCTTTTGTGGCGATCTCAGGATATTCTGCCTTGAATTTAATCCAGAATGTTGGGAGATTTGACATCTCAAAAATAGTTTTAAGGCTGCCATCATGATGGTCCCACACATATAATCACCCATGTATAGTATGATAGCCCCACAATTTATTCAAAATTGAAGTGGTGAGCGGTCCAGCTCACCCCAAACCATCTCGATTGGGTTCAGGTCTGGTGACTGTGGAGGCCAGGTCATCTGGTGTAGCACCCCAACACTCTCCTTCTTGGTCAAATACCCCTTACGCAGCCTGGAGGTGTGTTTGGGGTCATTGTCCTGTTGAAAGATAAATGATGGTCCAACTAAACGCAAACCGGATGGAATAGCATGCCGCTGCAAGATGCTGTGGTGGCCATGCTGCTTCAGTATGCTTTCAATTTTGAATAAATCCCCAACAGTGTCACCAGCAAAGCACCACCACACCATCACACCTCCTCCTCCATGCTTAACGGGAACCAGGCATGTAGAGTCCATCCGTTCACCTTTCGGGCGTGCAAAGCAGTAATCAAAGCAAAAGGTGGCTACTTTGAAGAACCTAGAATATAAGACATATTTTCAGTTGTTTCACACTTTTTTGTAAAGTGTAATGTATAATTTCACATGTGTTGATTCAGGCTGTGGTTCCACGGTCCGGAACCACAGCGCTTTGGACGGAGCGGAAATTCCGCTCCGTCTAAGCCCCGCCCCCTTTATGACGCGCGATCTTTCCGGAGGTGTTCAGGACACCTCCGCAACACCTCCGGAAAGAGCGCAGGGCTACATAGCCCTGTGTTAATTCTGTTGCGGCGACGCACCGTCGCCGCAATACGCGAGGACATGCTGCGGTCTAAAAAGACGCGCCGCATGTCCGTTTACGCAGGTTTGCCACCTGCGTATTGTTACGCATAGTGGAGACGGGATTTCTTGAAATCCCCTCCACTATGCTGTAACATCTGGACGCTGCGTGTTTGGCGCTGCGCCAGCGCACAGCGCCAAACACGCAGCGTATCCTGACCGTGGAAACTCACCCTCATAGTTTTGATGCCTTCAGTGTGATTCTACAATTTTCATAGTCATGAAAATACAGAGAAATCTTTGAATGAGAAGGTGTGTCCAAACTTTTGGTCTGTACTGTATAATCCCCCATGTATAGTATCATGGTCCCACACATATAATCCCCCATGTATAGTATGATGGGCCTCACACATATAACACCCCCATGTATAGTATGATGGCCCCACACATATAACACCCCCATGCATAGTGTGATGGTCCCACACATATAATACTCCCATGTAAATGTGTGGGACCATCTCCCACCCTGTATACATGGCTCCGCTCCCACCCTCGAATATATGGCTCCGCTCCCACCCTATTATACAAGGTTCCGCTCCCACCCTCTTATACATGGCTCCGCTCCCACCATATATACATGGCTCCGCTCTCACCCTCGCATACATGGCTCCGCTCCCACCCTCTTATACATGGCTCCGCTCCCACCCTCTTATACATGGCTCCGCTCCCACCCTCTTATACATGGCTCCACTCCCAACCTCTTATACATGGCTCCGCTCCCACCCTCGTATACATGGCTCCGCTCCCACCCTCTTATACATGGCCCCGCTCCCACCCTCTTATACATGGCTCCTGCTCCCACCCTCTTATACCTGGCTCCACTTCCACCCTCTTATACATGGCTCCGCTCCCACCCTCTTATACATGGCTCCGCTCCCACCCTTGTATACATGGCTCCGCTCCCACCCTCTTATACATGGCTCCGCTCCCACCCTCGTATACATGGCTCCGCTCCCACCCTCTTATACATGGCTTCGCTCCCACCCTCTTATTCATGGCTCTGCTCCCACCCTCTTATATATGGTTCCGCTCCCACCCTCGTATACATGGCTCCGCTCCCACCCTCTTATACATGGCTCATCTCCCACCCTATATACATGGCTCCTCTCCCACCCTCTTATACATGGCTCCGCTCCCACCCTCTTATACATAGCTCCCTCTCTCCCTCCTTATACATGGCTCCGCTCCCCCCTCTTATACATGGCTCCGCTCCCCCCTTGTATCAGGTCTCTCGCCTCCCACCCTCTTATACATGGCTCCGCCCCCCTTTTACACTCGCCCCCCCTTACATCCCTCTTATACATGGCTCCGCTCCCACCCCTTATACAATGGCTCTCGCCTCCCACCCTCTTATACATGGCTCGCTCCCACCCCTATATACTGAGCTCCGCTCCCACCTCTTATACATGGCTCCGCTCCCACCTCTTATACATGTCCGCTCCCTCCTCGTAACATGGCTCCCTCCACCCTCTATATGGCTCCCCCTCCACCTCTATACATGCTCCCTCCACCCTCTTATAACGGCTCCGCTCCCACCTCTTATACATGGCTCCCTCCCACCCTCTTATACATGGCTCCGCTCCCACCCTCTTATACATGGCTCCGCTCCCACCCTGTATCATGGCTCCGCTCCACCCTCTATACATGGCTCCTCCTCCCACCCTCTTATACATGGCTCCGCTCCACCCTTTAAAGCTCGCTCCCACCTCTTTACATGGCTCGCTCCCACCCTTATACATGGCTCCGCTCCCCCTCTTATACATGGCTCGCTCCCACCCCTTATACATGCTCCTCCCCCTCTATACATGGCTCCTCCCACCCTCTTATACATGGCTCCCTCCCCCCCTCTATACATGGCTCCTCCCACCCTCTTATACGGCTCCGCTCCCCCTCTTATACAGGCTCCTCCCACCCTCTTATACAGCTCGCTCCCACCCTCTTATACATGGCTCCCTCCCCCCTTTACATGGCTCCGCTCCCACCCTCGTATACATGGCTCCCTCCCACCCTCTTATACATGGCTCGCTCCCACCCTTATACAGGCTCGCTCCTACCCTCTTATACATGGCTCCGCTCCCACCCTTATACAGGCTCGCTCCCACCCTCTTATACTGGCTCGCTCCCACCCTTATACATGGCTCCCTCCCACCCTCTTATACATGGCTCCGCTCCCACCCTCTTATACATGGCTCCTCCCCCCTCTTATACTGGCTCCACTCCCACCCTCTTATACATGCTCCGCTCCCACCTCTTATACATGGCTCCGCTCCCACCCTCTTATACATGGCTCTGCTCCCACCCTCTTATACATGGCTCGCTCCCACCCTTATACATGGCTCCGCTCCCACCCTCTTATACATGGCTCCGCTCCCACCCTCTATACATGGCTCCCTCTCACCCTCTTATAACGGCTCCGCTCCCACCCTCTTATACATGGCTCCCTCCCACCCTCTATACATGGCTCCGCTCCACCTCTTATCGCTCCGCTCCCCCTTTAACGGCTCCGCTCCACCCTTATACTGCTCCTCCCACCCTCTTATACATGGCTCCGCTCCCACCCTGTTATAATGGCTCCGCTCCCACCCTCTTATACATGGCTCCGCTCCCACTCTTATACAAGGCTCCGCTCCCACCTCTTTATACAGGCTCCGCTTCCCCACCTATACATGGCTCCGCTCCCACCCTCTTATACATGGCTCCGCTCCCACCCTTATACATAGGCTCCGCTCCCACCCTCTTATACATGGCTCCCTCCCACCCTCTTATACAAGGCTCCGCTCCACCCTCTTATACATGGCTCGCTCCCACCCTCTTATTCATGGCTCTGCTCCCACCTCTTATACATGGTCCGCTCCCACCCTCGTATACATGCTCCGCTCCCACCCTCTTATACATGGCTCGCTCCCACCCTTATACATGGCTCCTCTCCCACCCTCTTATACATGGCTCCGCTCCCACCCTCTTATACATGGCTCCGCACCCACCCTCGTATACATAGCTCCTCTCCCACCCTCTTATACATGGCTCCGCTCCCACGCTCTTATACATGGCTTCGCTCCCACCCTCTTTTACATGGCTCCGCTCCCACCCTCTTATACATGGCTCCGCTCCCACCCTCTTATACATGGCTCCGCTCCCACCCTGTATACAAGGCTCCGCTCCCACTCTCTTATACATGGCTCCTCTCCCACCTTATATACATGGCTTCACTCCCACCCTCTTATATATGGCTTCGCTCCCACCCTCTAATACATGGCTCCACTCCCACCCTCTTATACATGGCTCTGCTCCCACTCTGTATACAAGGCTCCGCTCCCACCCTCTTATACATGGCACTTCTCCCACCCTATATACATGGCTTCGCTCCCACCCTCTTATACATGGCTCCGCTCCCACCCTCTTATACATAGCTCCTCTCCCACCCTCTTATACATGGCTCCGCTCCCACCCTCTTATACATGGCTCCGCACCCACCCTCTTATACATGGCTCCGCTCCCACCCTGTATACAAGGCTCCGCTCCCACTCTCTTATACATGGCTCCTCTCCCACCTTATATACATGGCTTCACTCCCACCCTCTTATATATGGCTTCGCTCCCACCCTCTAATACATGGCTCCGCTCCCACCCTCTAATACATGGCTCCACTCCCACCCTCTTATACATGGCTCCGCTCCCACCCTCGTATACATGGCTCCGCTCCCACCCTCTTATACATGGCTTCGCTCCCACCCTTTTATACATGGCTCCGCTCCCACCCTCTTATACATGGTTCCGCTCCCACCCTCTTATACATGGCTCCGCTCCCACCCTCTTATACATGGCTCCTCTCCCACCCTATTTACATGGCTCCTCTCCCACCCTCTTATAGACGGCTCCTCTCCCACCCTCTTGTATATGGCTCCGCTCCCACCCTCTTATACATGGCTCCGCTCCCACCCTCTTATACATGGCTCTGCTCCCACCTTCGTATACATGGCTCCTCTCCCACCCTCTTATACATTTGAGTCGCACGTAACAGGGCTTTGGGGTACTCGGCACCGAGCCCGTTCACTTTACTGGGGGATGTCACGGGTAGCGCAGCTCGGTCCGTTGCCCTGGGCGCTCACTAAAGGGGGATATTTACAGGGGATGATAGAAATGTTCGTGACGCCACCTGTGGTTTCTGATCAGGGTTACCAGCGCTGCAGGGTGAATCCTCTGAGGGGTTGTTACTGGGCAGCAAGGTGTTAAGTCTTCCACAGGTAAGACTGATCCCTCGAGGTATATGGCGGTATAGGGGTGAAGGAGCAATAATGCAGACACACACAAGACAGTCTCTTTCTGTACCTTTACTGGTGATGAAGTTGCAGGCACGTCCCGGGAGGCCGTCAGGGTGGAGGATGCACGTCCAGCAATCCACTGAGTAGGTGTAAGGCCTCCTTACGTCCTTATGTGTGTGAGTTTCTAACTTACATAAAACAGAGTTTAACTCCTTCTCTTTGCTACGCCCGGCTGATCTTGTGATGAGGTCTTTTTGTGGACAGAACAGTGTCTCTATGTTGGTACCTGCCAGACCCCCGTCTCCCTAACCTCGGTTACGTATCAGCACTGCTGGGCCCCTGCGACTTGAAGTCCAGGGTCTCCGGTTTTTCCCACTAGCTGTGAAGATACTAGCAAGCTCTGACCCGGTGTCCGGTGGTGCAGAGTGGAGGTAAGCTATCAATGCTGGTTGACCTCTGTCACTCTCTCTTTCCCTTTTCCACTTGCCTGTCGTCCTACTTGCACATTTAACATAAGCACAGGCAGCAGTAGATGTCAGCTTCTCGCTCAAACTTCCTCAGCCCTCAGGCTAATCTGACAGGAGTCTCTCTCCAGTGTTCTGAGGAGATCTTATCTCTCCCTCACAGCTCGTCTGAGGTAACTGCCGTTCTGAGGTGTTCTGCTGTTCTGAGGTAACACCAACAACTCACTAACTCGCAGCTAGACTGCCTTCATCTCACTACTGTCTCAAGGGCTCCCTCTGGTGGAACCAGGGAAAATGTGAAGTGTTGTGTGCTTATAGATTATCATGGATTTACCTTTCTGTGCATCCTCCAGGGTACATGTGGCACCAAACGCAGCTGGGCTACACATCCTCCCCAGTTAATATCAGCACTCCCGGGCTGAAAAAGAAAACAATTTTTATAATAACAACAATAACATAACTCATCCCTTACGGGAGGTAAGGACACTTTAACGTTTCAATGTATACAAATTAGCAATAGAAAATATCAAATACTTTCACACAAATAAATACATTATACTTGTGGAGGACCCGTACCAAACCTCCCACGGTGGTCCTGGGTGGGCTGCAGGACTTCTCTGCTGCAGACCTCACTCAAGGCCACACCATACGGGTTTTTCTTCTGAGGTAGAATGGCTTACGTAAAACCAAGATGGGGCACTAAGTGCCAACTATTTACAACACAGTTTTTGGGCTGGCAAAGTCCTCAGCCATGCAGTCCTTTAAAAGAAACACATTTCACATATCACATTACCCAACTGGGGTATACTACTTCAGCATGTAAACATTATCATCATATAACATTCTCAACAAAGTGCAATTCTCTTCATAACTTTGTACAGTTCAGTAAACCCTGTCTGGGTCCTACTGGATTAATTTGCTAGGACTACTCTTGGTACCCTACAGGTAACCTTCCTTTTGTCGTGCGTACTGACCTACGTGGTGTTGCTTCAGGCATAGTAGCATCTGGCCTATCTGTCCTGCGTGCTGACTAACTGTAATACTGCCTTAACCTCTCTAGGGATCTGGCAAGCATACTTGTGGCTGGGCGATGCGGTTCTGTTTCGCCAAGGGATTCTTCTAGTAGTTCCACGTCTTGAGGTTCCATTTCTTGAGACTCTACTTCTAGAGGTGCTACAGGAGCAGGTTCCTCTTGAACTATTTCTACTGCTGCGGCAACTGGCTCAACTGGACGTTGAAGCACTTCTTGTGGTTGGTAAAATTGAAGTACTGGAATAATCACAGCATCCCCGATACAAGGCCAATCTGCAGGAAAATCTCCTAAGTCCGTGTGTATGACTTCACCTGGTTTCTCTTTTTCCATAACAAGTTCTTCCTCGGGAAGTTTTAACATGTCTGGACACAGTTTTAGGTGGTCTCTTGATACCGTGGTGGTTGTCTTTCCTCCATCTTTGCTAATGGTACAGGTTTTCCTGTTGTCAAATTTGGAATTCTGCACGACATATGGCTCTTGTTCCCACTGATCATCCAATTTGTGCATTCTCCTTTTTCTTTTTAGCACAATTTCTCCAGGCATAAAAGGTTTAGCTGGCGCACCTTTGTTGTAGTTCTCCTCTTTCTTTTCCCTTACTTTATTGAGACCATCTTCCACGCAGGCTTGTACTCTCCTGTACTGTTCCTGTCGGTTCGTGTCCCAATCTTCAGTAGTAACATCAGCTTCTGGTTCTACAACACCAAGTTCCAAATCCATGGGCAGCTTTCCTGGTCTTGCTCGCATAAGGTAGGCTGGAGTGCAGTTGGTGGAACTCACAGGTATGTGATTGTACAGACCTACCAGGTCAGGTAGTAGGTCTGGCCACCGATTCCTCTCCTCAAGTGGTACCGTCTTCAGCAGATCAATGACTATGTGATTCATCTTCTCACAAAGACCATTTGTTTGGGGGTGGTACGGTGTGGTTCTTATTTTCTTACACCCGTACAAGTGACAGAACTCTTTAAACAATTCGGCTTCAAAGGCAGGACCTTGATCAGTTAACACTTGCTCTGGATATCCATGGGGTCTGCAGAAATACGCCTGAAACGTCTTTGCTGCTGTTTCAGCTGTCAGATCTTTGACAGCAGCGACCAGCAGGAACCTGGAGTAGTGATCCACCATCGTCAGGGCATACGAGTATCCTGACCGGCTGGGTGACAACTTGACATGGTCCAATGCCACGATCTTCAAGGGACGAGTCGTCTTGATGGGCTGCAGGGGTGCTTTCTGGCTACTGTAGTCTTTTCTTCGGAGGCTACAGGACGCACAGTTTTTACACCATTTCTCGATGGAACTACGCATTCCCACCCAGTAGAAACGACACTTCAGTAGGGTTTCCAGCTTCTTCCAGCCAAAGTGCCCCGCTCGATCGTGGTAGGCTTCCAACACCATCTGGATGTCTGTTCTTGGCACTACTATCTGCCATACCATCTCATGGGTTCTGGGGTTGACGTACCTTCGGCACAGCTTCTCTTGGTAGATAAACAGCCTTCTTCTCTCGTTCCACAGCTGCTTTGCTTGTTGAGACGCATCCTTCTCCAAGGAGGAACCTTCCTGAGTTATCAGCTCCTTGATACGACTGACAACCGGGTCACTGTTCTGAGTCTCCTTCCAGCTGTGGTGAGGTAAAGGGTTTAACGTCTTACCACGCTGCCTCCTGTAGGCTCGTTGCTCGTGGATCATCCCATTTCTGTGGAATGCAGGTAGCTCAATCTCTTCTAGGTCATCCAATTCCTCTTCCGTGTCGGACTCATGCGGCATTCTGGACAAGGCATCAGCGTTGGCATTCTTACGGCCTGCCCTGTACTTGATTGTGAATTGATAGTTTGACAGCCGAGTAGTGTTGAGCGATACGATACTGCAAA
This sequence comes from Oophaga sylvatica, assembly GCA_033576555.1. Classification (NCBI taxonomy): domain Eukaryota; kingdom Metazoa; phylum Chordata; class Amphibia; order Anura; family Dendrobatidae; genus Oophaga; species Oophaga sylvatica. The sequence continues at coordinate 322,675,800 of JARQOD010000006.1, forward strand.
TATCGGGTATTGGCCGATATTAGCTCTATCGGCCTTTCGATACTTCGTTTCGATATTTTCGTCTTATCGAATACCGGAATCGGAAGTTCCCATAATTCTTTGCGAGGCAATGTGATTTTAGTCAGCCAATGAGGAATCCTAAGAAGTGTGGGCACATCCTGTACTGCTGCGGTCATGTTAACTAATGGCATGGCTGTGATTGGATGCTGAAATGATGTCAGAATGCACTATAAAAGGCGCCGCCGCCATTTTAGCGTCACTGTGCTGTGAATTCAGTAAGGGACAGAACGCTACTGTGCTGACTCTGAGGGACAGTTAGAGATTGCGATTTAGTGTACTGTGCTGTAGGCAGGCTAGCACCAACCGCTGTGTAAAGCTTCCTTTTGCCTGCAGTGTTGTTTTAACAGCTCTGCAAGGTGTGTGTGAGTGCAGGTGACGCTGCAGTTTGCTCTGCATCCAACGCTGTCTGTAGGCATCTGCACATGTCACTCACAGACTCTTTTTTTTTCCTTCAGTGTAATTCTTGCAGCTCCATGCAATTTAACTATTAGTGTGACGCGCTTCCATCCGTATCCAATACATTGGTTGCAAACACTATAGAAGTAGACAAAGGAGTAGCCTTTCACAGATTGTGAACAGTTGTGTTTCAGTGTTCACTTCAGTCTGTGTTTTTTATTTTTTGAGTGCACATCACGCTCCAGTTACTTGTTCAAGCACTGCTGCTTGTACTCTGCTGAGCGTGTCTCAGTGCCTCATCCTTTTCATTTATCTCCAATTGGTTCTGCTCCATTCCATTTAAAATATAATCTATTAGTGTGACGCGCTTCCATCCGTATCCAATATATTGGTTGCAAACACTATAGAAGTAGACAAAGGAGTAGCCTTTCACAGATTGTGAACAGTTGTGTTTCAGTGTTCACTTCAGTCTCTGCGTAATAACCACACTTAGGCCTTATAACTTTTCTGACTTTCTTTCTCAATCTACCAAGATGAAGAAGTCAGTGAGTAAGGCACGTGGTCGTGGCCGTGGAGTTTCAGCAGGGAGAGGACGTGGGGATTCTGTGGCTGCTGCCGCCCTCAGTGACACAGCATCCACCAGTTTTCCCCGTGAGCGTTCCTTTATGCGCACTTTGGTAGGAGCTCGGCGTGCCCCCCTGCTGCGGGAAGAACAAATTGAAGCCGTTGTTGGTTGGATGGCAGCCAATGCATCGACTTCAATTCCTTCCACCTCCTCTCAGGAACACAACACTGTTGAGCAACCATCTGTCTGTTCACCGCCTGTCAAATTGCCCAGGCAGTCAGAGAGTTCTGTACAGGAGCCAGCTGAGTCTCTGCTTCTGTTCTCAGAATCTGTTGGCTCGCAAACACGGGCACAGGCAAGCAGCATTCTGCAATTTGAAGAAGAGGGAGTATGCAGTGATGCGCAACAGCTGTGTCTCTCTCAATCTGAAGAGGCGGGTGAGCCAGTGCCGATGGACAGCACACTGCAGAACGCATCTTATGATGATGATGAGACTCAGGTGCCAGGTTTTGTGGAGCATGGTGCTGCCCAGACCATCCAACAGCAGCAGGTGTTGGAAGAGGGTAGTGGAGATGATGAAGTCCGAGACCCAACATGGCGTGAGCAACAGGAAGGTGGTGGGAGCAGCTCTGAGGAAGAGATTGTCCCAACGGTACAAAGAGGAGGGAGAGGTAGGCTGCAGACTTGCTTGCCTGTAGCCTCCAGTTTGGCACCTGTTGGGAGCAGTTCTCTTAAAAATGTCAAAATTGGCGCTCCCATGACTTGCACTGCGTGGTCCTTTTTTGACAGACTTGTATATGATATTTGCTATGTTCAATGCAAGCTGTGTAAGCAAAAAGTTAAAAGAGGTAAAAATATCAGGAACCTGAATACCACAAATATGTGGAAACATGTACGGACAAAGCATGTAGCTGAGTTACAAAGACACACTGGAGATGTAGGCCAACCTACAGCAGCACCTACATCTTTAGGTCATGTTCGAGCCTCTACCTCCAGCTCTCACACACCTGGTTCGGCTTCCTCACAGGATCTCCATGGAAGAACCTCGGTCACTGTTGTCCATAGACAAACTGTTATTCCACCCACTGCAGCAAGTTCACAGTCATCGTCACACTCCCAGAACAAAAAACAGCCATCGGTAACACAGGCATGGGATAAAAGACGGCTATACTCGGCAAACCATCCACGAGCACAGGCTCTGAATGCTGGCCTTGCAAAACTCCTGTCCCTTGAAATGCTGTCATTCAGGCTGGTGGAGACTGACAGTTTCAGGAACTTTATGGCATTGGCAGTCCCACAATATAATGTGCCAAGCCGATTTTATTTCAGCAGGCAAGCTGTCCCTGCTCTGCAAAAACATGTCGAGGGAAACATTAAACATGCTGTAAGGTTCTATGTATATATTCCTGAAACTCAGTTTGTTCGTCAGCCATTTTACTTTCTGTCTTGCTGCAGCTATCTTGCCCTCAGTCAAAATGGAGTTTCCAGCTTGCATGTTCCCGCCCTGATTCTCTCCTTTGCTTCTTAAGCAGCCACAGCTGAGCAATCAGTGCTTCAGAATCTAGCCTGCAGTGAACCTGTGACTTGACTCCTGTAAGCCTTGGACCTTGTACTCCAGCTATTCCTACTGAGGAACTCTGAAGCACTTGTGGACTCTGAACCCTGCTCTTTGAAAGACCCACGTTTGCATGGACTTACGGTAACAGAGAAGAAGATCCTGAATCTGTATTGGAGAGTGATTGCTGAGCTTGGATTACTCTGGCCTGCTGTGTCTCCTGTTTCTGTGTCTGCAAACTGTGTGACTATTTCTGCCAACTTGTATGAAGTAATACAGGACTTTTCTATATCAAACCTGTGACTCCTGTGTTTTCATCGCACCCAAGCACAAGACGCTATATGAACTGTACTACATACATTACAAGATTCTGAAGCCAAAACGTTAGTGTCTGCTGGGTCTGGAAGGCTGTGTCTGCTGTACTGTGGATATCAGACGTCCGGTTGTACTTTCTGTGATGACAGTGGTTGTGACTTCTCACAACCATTCCAGGTGAGCAATTCCCTTAAGTTTTTTTCTTTTTGCAGTGTTACCACAGGTAAACACTATTGTTTTTTTTTTTTTTTCCTTTCTTTTCTCTTTTTTGTCTGCTGTAACTCTGGATATCAGATGTCTGGTTGAAACTTTCTGTGATGATAGTGGTTGTGACTTCTCACAACCATTCCAGGTGAGCAGTTCCCTTAATTTTTTTTCTCTCTGCAGTGTTGCCACAGGTGAACACTATTGTTTTTTTTTCTCTCCTCTTCTTCCAGTAATCCTGTCTTAAAAGATCTGGAAAATGGAGGCCCGCATAAAGGAACTTTGCGGAGTGACTGATAATATCCTTGCAGATTTGCAGAATATAAAGACCCGTTTTACAAATCTACAGGACCTCAATAATCACAATTTGCAAGTGGTTGGACAGACTACCCAGGATTTGCGAGCCAGGATTGAGGTTCTAGAGGGGCGAGTCCAGGCTCCTGCCGTAGCCCCGAGTGCTGGGATTCCCAAGTTGCCCCCTTTTCGTTTTGGCGGTGAACGTGAGAAATTCAGGGGATTTATTAATCAATGCAATCTTTTTTTTTTCTGCACATGCTTCAAATTTCCCACTGAACGATCTAAGGTGCTTACTATAATTATGTTGCTTACCAACAAGGCTTTAATGTGGGCAAACCCTCTGATTGAGACTGAGGATGATTGTTTGAATCACCTTGATGATTTTATTTCAGCCATGGGGCAGGTGTTTGATGACCCCAATCGAGGTGCAACAGCTGAAGCAGCCATGTTAGCTTTGCGCCAAGGTAAGCACTCGGTAGCTGAATATGCCTTGGATTTCAGGAGATGGGCCCTTGATACCACCTGGGACAGTTCCGCCAAAAAATCTATTTTTCGAAAGGGGTTATCTCCACTGATTAAGGATGAACTTGCTCGTGCCGACCCTCCCACTGCGTTAGGTGACTTTATTAACTACTGCATCCGTATTGATACTCGTCTGACTGAACGCAGGCAAGAGAGATGGTTCGAAAGCAATCGTACTAACCTTTTCCTACCTTCCTCTCCAGCTAAGGAACCTTTGAGTAGGATTACACGGGAACCTGAACCTGAACCCATGAAGGTAGACTCTTTACAACGACGGGTTAGTGATGCACGCAAGGAACATCGTTTTAAGGAGAATCTATGTTTCTATTGTGGTAAGTCAGGGCACTTCATTATAAACTGCCCCAGCCGTTCTCGTAAGACTACTGCAGCACTCATTCATTGTGAGTGTTGCGAGAGGGGATCTGTCAGGTCCGAGCCTCAGGCTCCAGAGAGATCTGCAGCAACAGATCTTGATTTCTCGGACTTAAACTCCGTTACCTCTGAGGACGTTGACTGTGTAAACGCTGCAATTTTTCAAGTTTCCTCAGCGGTTGTCCCAGCTGAGTTGTAAGAAAAACAATTTGCATTGCTTTCTTTCCATCAAACTCTGGGTTGACTCAGCTTGGGTGTCTAGCTCTGCTATGATCGACTCAGGGGCAAGTGGAAATTTTATGGATGTCTCCTTTGCTCTGAAACAGGGAATACGTTCAGTGAAGAAGGCTACTCCAGTACAGATGGAAACTGTGGATGGCTCCCTGCTGACCTCTGGACCAGTGGATCAGGAAACAGAGCCTTTGAGGGTTCTTATGGGTAAAGATCATCAAGAGAAACTGTCCTTTATGCTTATCTCTTCTCCCCACTTTCCCATTATTCTAGGGCTACCATGGCTGCAGGCTCAGAATCCTACCATTAACTGGGAGACCAAGGAATTACACTTTCCAGAGAAACAGATGAGTCCAAAAGTTTCAGCTTGCTCTGTTCCTAAAGGAATCATGTCAGTCCCTGAACTACCAGCTGTATACCAGGACTATGTGGATTTATGTGACAAGAAGAACGCTGACCAGCTTCCTCCTCACCGTCCATATGATTGTCCAATTGAATTATTGCCTGGAGCAGAGATACCTTTTGGTAAGATCTACCCCCTGGCGGGGCCCGAGCTAAAGGCTTTAAAGGATTACATAGATGAAAATCTAGCCAAGGGCTTCATACGCCCCTCTTCATCTCCTGCAGGTGCACCCATCTTCTTTGTAAAGAAGAAAGATGGATCTCTGAGACCATGCGTAGACTATGGGAACTCAATAAGGTTACTATTAGAAACCGTTATCCATTGCCTTTAATCCCTGAGTTATTGGAGAGAGTGCGACATGCCAAAATTTTTTCTAAACTAGATCTTCGTGGGGCCTATAACTTAGTCCGTATTAGACCTGGGGATGAATGGAAGACTGCATTCAGGTCACGCTATGGACACTTTGAATATCTAGTTATGCCTTTTGGTCTGAGTACCGCCCCAGCCACTTTCCAACACTTGGTGAATGACATCTTCAGGGATCTCCTAGATACATTCGTGGTAATTTATTTGGATGATATTCTAATTTTTTCTAACTCACAGAGGAACATCATGGACATGTGAGAATGGTCTTGGAACGTCTAAGACAAAATCATCTTTACATCAAACTTGAAAAGTGTGAATTCCATAGGACCGAAATTCAATTTCTGGGGTATGTACTGTCTACACAAGGAATTAGTATGGATGGAAGCAAAACCCAAGCCATCAAGGATTGGCCAAGTCCTAGAAATGTGAAGGAGGTACAGCGCTTCATCGGGTTTGCCAACTTCTATAGACGTTTCATTAGAAATTTCTCTGAGGTAGTGTCACCTATCACTCAACTTACCCGGAAAGAGTCTAGGTTTTCCTGGACTCCCGAAGCCCAGGAAGCATTTTCCCGTCTAAAAGATAAATTTACCACTGCACCTATCCTAGTACATCCCAACCCCGAGCTTGCCTTCATAATAGAGGTGGATGCTTCAGACTGTGCCGTTGGAGCTATACTCTCTCAGAGAACAGGTGAGAAGAATGTCTTGCATCCCTGTGCCTTCTTTTCCCAGCAGTTGTCTTCGGCTGAGAGGAACTACGATGTGGGCAATAGAGAGTTGTTGGCCATTATTGCCGCCTTCAAAGAATGGAGACACCTTCTTCAGGGAGCTGCACAGCAAATAGTCGTCCTGACAGACCATCGTAACCTTGAGTTTATCAGGTCGGCTAAGTGCCTGACTCCTCGCCAGGCTCGCTGGAATCTTTTCTTAAACCAATTTAATTTTATCATCTCTTATAGACCAGGATCGCGCAATGGAAAGGCTGATGCACTCTCTAGGATTTACTCAGCAGAGACACGACACGTCCAATTACTCCTCCTAAGACTATTCTTCCTGACTCTAGATTCCTAGGAGTAATTCATAATCAAGACCTACTTAAGGACATCAAGGAAGCATACCATGCGGATTCCTTTTTGGCACAACCCCCAAGGGACGTAAGTCTTGTCTTTAAGAATGGTGTGTGGATTCAGGGACAACGTCTGTATATTCCTGAAACAGTCAGATTAAGAGTATTGCAACTCATTCACGATTCCAAGATAGCTGGGCATAGAGGAATTCTAAAGACACAGGAATTTCTTTCTCGTTTCTTTTGGTGGCCCACATGCAGGAAGGATGTTTTGAATTATGTCACTTCATGTGAGGTCTGTGCAAGATGCAAAACACCTCGCTCCTCACCAACTGGTCTGTTACAGCCTCTTCCACCCCGTCCCGCCCGTGGGGATCCATTTCTATGGACTTCATTGTGGAGTTACCAACCTCTCAGGGGAAGAACACCATTCTAGTGGTGGTTGACCGTCTAACAAAGGCAGCTCATTTTATCCCTTGTGTCGTCTTACCCACTGCAAAACAGACATCAGATTTGATGATTAAAGATGTGTTTCGCTTACATGTAGTACCGGATGAGGTTATTTCGGATCGAGGGGTGCAATTCACTTCTAGGTTTTGGCAAAATTTCTGTGCAGCATTGGACATTAAAGTAAACCTTTCTTCTGCTTTTCATCCCCAGACTAATGGACAGACCGAACGAACCAATCAAACCCTGGAGCAGTATCTCCGCTGCTTTATCTGCCACCTACAGGATGATTGGGTGGATCTACTTCCATTTGCTGAGTTCTCGTATAACAACTCTCAGAGTGCCTCCACTAAACAGTCTCCTTTTTACTCTAATCTAGGTTATCATCCTAACATTCTACAACGATTTCCCATAGAAACGCCTTTACCAGCAGTGGCTGAAAGAATCACGTCTTTACAGAAGAATATGGATCTTCTAAAGGAAAATCTGGAATCGGCTCAAGAAAGGTACAAGAAAGCAGCAGATAAATTTCGTAAACCTGCACCAGCTTTCAAGGTAGGAGACTTGGTCTGGCTGTCAACCAGAAATCTTAAGTTAAGGATTCCATCGTCTAAGTTGGGACATAAGTACATTGGACCCTATAAAATCAGTAAAATTATAAGTGCCGTTGCTTGTCGTCTTCAACTGCCCAGAACTATGAGAATCCACCCTGTCTTTCATGTATCCCTACTAAAGGCTGCGACACCCAATACGTTTCCTGGACGTTCCTCTCCTTGCCCTGACCCAGTGCTAGTCGATGGTCAGGAAGAATTTGTGGTGGAAAGGATTTTAGATTCCAGGTTGTATAGAAATCAGTTACAATATCTGATTAAATGGCAGGGCTACCCAGTGGAGGACAACTCATGGGAACCAGTCAATAACGTTAATGCTCCTCGCTTGCTCCGTCAGTTTCATCAGAGGTACCCACACAAGCCTGGTCTGAGGTCATCCGGAGGTTGTCCTTAAGGGGGAGTAATGTAAGGTTCTATGTATATATTCCTGAAACTCAGTTTGTTCGTCAGCCATTTTACTTTCTGTCTTGCTGCAGCTATCTTGCCCTCAGTCAAAATGGAGTTTCCATCTTGCATGTTCCCGCCCTGATTCTCTCCTTTTCTTCTTAAGCAGCCACAGCTGAGCAATCAGTGCTTCAGAATCTAGCCTGCAGTGAACCTGTGACTTGACTCCTGTAAGCCTTGGACCTTGTACTCCAGCTATTCCTACTGAGGAACTCTGAAGCACTTGTGGACTCTGAACCCTGCTCTTTGAAAGACCCACGTTTGCATGGACTTACGGTAACAGAGAAGAAGATCCTGAATCTGTATTGGAGAGTGATTGCTGAGCTTGGATTACTCTGGCCTGCTGTGTCTCCTGTTTCTGTGTCTGCAAACTGTGTGACTATTTCTGCCAACTTGTATGAAGTAATACAGGACTTTTCTATATCAAACCTGTGACTCCTGTGTTTTCATCGCACCCAAGCACAAGACGCTATATGAACTGTACTACATACATTACACATGCGCTACTAAACGCCGTCAGTAGCAGGGTCCACCTGACCACCGATGCGTGGACCAGTACCCATGGCCAGGGACGATACCTTTCCCTCACTGCCCATTGGGTCAATGTTGTGGAGCCGGGTACAGATCTTGCCAGTGGTGCTGTACGTGTTCTGCCAACTCCAAGGATTGCAGGAATCCAGTCTGTGCACATTGATTCCTCCTCCTACTCCAGTTCCTCAGAATCATCGCTGCACGAGCCGTCACGGTATACCTCCACATGGACCCGTGAACGCTTACCTGTTGCGACCGATATGAGCACAGCCGTGGCCAAACGTCAACAGGCCGTCCTGAAATTAATTCCCATGGGGAATCGAAGCCACACAGCGCAGGAGCTCTGGGATGCCATCAAGCAGGAGAGCGACGTGTGGTTTTTGTCAGCTAATCTCCAGCCAGGCTTGGTAGTGTGTGACAATGGCCGAAATCTGGTGGCAGCTCTGGGCCTTGGCAACCTCACTCACATACCATGTCTGGCACATGTGCTCAACTTGGTCGTGCAGAGTTTTTTGAGGGACTATCCGGATCTTAATGCACTGCTGCACAAGGTCCGCCTAGAGTGCGCTCACTTGCGACGTTCCAGCATGGCCAGATCGCGCATTGCAGCTCTTCAAGTCAGATATCGCCTTCCTGAACATCGCATCATATGTGACGTACCCACCAGGTGGAATTCCACGTTACATATGTTGGAGCGGTTGTGTGAGCAGCAGCCAGCAGTAATGGAGTATCAGCTGCAACAGGCGCAATCAACTCGCAATTTGCGCCGTTCACACTTCACCACTACTGAGTGGGCCTCTATGAAGGACATCTGCGACGTTTTGCGTGCGTTTGATGTCTCAACGCGGATGGCGAGTGCAGATGATGCACTAGTCAGCATGACTGTCCCCCTTATCTGCCTGCTTCAGAAATCACTGAAAGCACTAAAGGAAGAGGTTTTGGAAGAGGTGGAGGATGAGGAGTCACAAATTCATTTACCTTCAGGATAGTCAGCGCAACGTGGTTCTTCACAAAGGGCTGGGCAGGGCTCACTTTGTGAGGAGGATGAGGAGGAGGAGGAGTCAATGGAGGAGGAAGAAATCCCTACAGAGGGAGGTACACAACGCTCTAGTCAGTATGTAGAGCGAGGGTGGGGTGATGCAGAGGAGGCAGAGATGACGCCTCTTCCAGAGGACAGCCTTTGTTGGCCAGTTGGGAGTCTGCAGCACATGGTTGATTTCATACTTCAGTGCCTGAGAAACTACCGCCGCATCGCCCACATTCTCACCACGTCAGATTATTGGGTGTACACCCTCCTAGACCCTCGCTACGGGACAACTTACAAACCCTCATCACACCGGTGAACCGGGACCGTAAAATGCAGGAGTACCAAGACACACTGGTGCAATCCATACTGTTGTACATTCCAGCCGAGAGAGCTGCTGCTGCTACTGCTTTACAAAGCAGCTCTGTGCGTCGAGGCAGTGTAGACACCTCTACAACACGAGGGAGCACAAGCAGCGCCTCTGCACAGGGCAAGAGCTGTATGTTACAAATGTGGCGAAGTTTTGTGACAGCGCCAGCAAGGTCTACACCATCCGAGACGGCTCCAGTCACCAGGAAGAAACGTTTCCGTAAGATGGTGACAGACTACTTGGCTTTCCCTCTAAGTGTACTCCAAGATGCCTCTTCCCCTTTCAAATTTTGGGTCTCTAAGTTGGATACATGGCCAGAGCTTAGCCAGTATGCATTGGAGGTGCTGGCTTGCCCTGCTGCCAGTGTATTATCTGAGCGTGTCTTTAGTGCTGCAGGTGGTGTAGTAACAGACCGTCGCATGCGACTATCCTCAGAGAATGTAGACCGGCTTACTTTTCTGAAAATGAACAAGGCATGGATCTCACCTGAATTTTCCTGTCCGTTTTCAGATTAAATAACTGGTTGGCAACGTTTTCCATGTCTCCTGTTATGTTCATCTTTCTACCACCTGAACTCTACTCCCTGGGCTACAACACCGCCATTTGTTGCTCGTAAGTAATTGGCAGGGGTACTGACTCCTGGCCAGCCTGGTTACAGCACGACAGCTGTTTCCTGGCAGTGTGAACGTCAATTATCCTCCAATAAGTTGTGCTGTCGTGTTGCATTCGGGTTAGCCGACTCTATGGTGCCTGCAGTTTAGGTGATTCCTATGTGTGCTGTGGGATATGTAAATAAAGGCGGTTTCCATTGTGACAATAGGATAAGCACCCACTGTAGGACTGTGTGATTCGGTAACTGCGGACGCCTTGTGTCCTGTCAACTTACATTTTCATGGGTGCGTTCTTCTACCCGTCCGGGGTCCAGTACCGTCAAGTGGTTCTCCCCAGTGCCTTTGGCCTAGGTGCCTCCATCTCCGTATCCGAGTTCCAGCAACGTCTGCTGGTCCTTGGTAGTGCTTTGGAGCACAGGTACCTCCTGCTTAGTAACCGTGTCACAGTAACGTCAGCTGGTACTCGGCTGTGACATTGCCTTTTTTCCTTCTGCTACCCGTCCGGGGTCCAGTACCGTCAAGTGGTTCTCCCCAGTGCTTTTGGCCTAGGTGCCTCCATCTCCGTATCCGAGTTCCAGCAACGTCTGCTGGTCCTTGGTAGTGCTTTGGAGCACAGGTACCTCCTGCTTAGTAACCGTGTCACAGTAACGTCAGCTGGTACTCGGTTGTGACATTGCCTCTTTTCCTTCTGCTACCCGTCCGGGGTCCAGTACCGTCAAGTGGTTCTCCCCAGTGCTTTTGGCCTAGGTGCCTCCATCTCCGTATCCGAGTTCCAGCAACGTCTGCTGGTCCTTGGTAGTGCTTTGGAGCACAGGTACCTCCTGCTTAGTAACCGTGTCACAGTAACGTCAGCTGGTACTCGGTTGTGACATTGCCTCTTTTCCTTCTGCTACCCGTCCAGGGTTCCAGCACAGTCAGCTGGTCCTCGTTACTTCAATTGTCTCTTGCTCCATCTGATACCCGTCAGGGTTCCAGTAACGTCAGCTGTTTCTCGGAAATTAGACGACCTTAAAGACCACCCAGAAGAAGATGACGACAACAAGGACGACGAGCATGAAGCCAACCAGCCTGAACACCATCACAAAGAAAAAATAAAAGATTACCCAGAAGAAGATCACCAACAGGACAAAGAAGGTTAAGACAAACTACAAGATACAGAACAAGAGACAGAAGAACAATAAGCAAAAGATCAAAAAGCAGAAGAACATGAAGTATAAAACCAAAATGAAGAGCAAAATATATGCTCTAAATTCTAAGCAGAAGAAGACTAAGCAGTGTATGGGGGTGAGTCCGTTCCTCCTCGTGGTGCCCCTGGAAAAAGCCTGCTGCTGCAGGCTAAACTGAACACGGACAAATACTGTTGTAATTTAAATCTTTTGTGACAGCAAGAACGGAAGGATGAACAATTCATACTTTTACAGATTACAAGTACAGGAATCTCTGTCACAAATAAGAATATGATGAAGAAGATGAAGAGGAAGAAGATGAAGAATTTGAATATGAAGATTAATTAGTTTAATAATAACAATATGAGTAATCTAAACAAAAACATGAATAGCAAGAAGTTTAAGAAGAAGATTAAGAAGGTGAAGATGAAGAATAATTTGATGAGAAAGATGATGCTGCTGAAGATTATGAAGGAGAAAGTGTGGCACTGGCAAAAGTTAAAAAGGTGAAGAGCATGGAAGTTGTGAAACATACATATTTTCCAAAATAGAAAAAAGGTTAACAACATTGTCAATTTGTTAGTCAATCCAAACGTATTTCCAAAAAAATATATATATTAATGCTATTCCAATGCATTGGGTTAAACATGTATGCCTTTATTGTCTCCTCAACCTCCCCAATACATTCTACATTAGTCTTTGTTGTTTTCCTTCATGTACAATTAACCAACAAGGCAAGAATGTTTTTTTTTTAATGTCGATATTTGGTTCCCATAGACTTACATTGGACTTCCGGTATCGGAATCGGATATCGACGATATTTAGTGATATCGGCGATACCATTTCGATACGATATTTTTAGATATCGAGCAGTATCGCTCAACACTACAGCCGAGCCATCCAACGTTGCTCCATGGCTCCCAGCTTGGCTGTTTCAAGATGTGTCAAGGGTAGTGTTGAGCGATACTGCTCGATATCTAAAAATATCGGATCGGAATGGTATCGCCGATATCACTAAATATCGTCGATATCCGATTCCGATACCGGAAGTCCCATGTAAGTCTATGGGAACAAAATATCGCAACTAAAAAAACACTTTCTTTCGTTGTAAACACAAAATATACACACATAGAATACATATATATATATATACATGTCATTGTGACATATATATATATACATATATTTATAGTTTATACACTTCTACATAGTAAAATAGACTCTGATTCAATTGCCGGGTAAAGCCGTGACATACCCCATAGAAGTCGATGGGCTCGGTGCCGAGTACCCCCAAAACCTCTGGCTCTGTGAGACTCAACTTGGGCGTCACAAACAGGATTCTGTAGCTCGCTATAAGCGAGTCCTGTGTGCCTGAATTGAACTGGTTTTGTGCTTGAGAATTGCTAAAATCATCAGAGAATGTATTTGCCATTTTTCAGCCATATCTGCGTCACGACGAGGCACTGGTGAAGAAGAAGGGCGTGCTCTTCGTGGGTGTACACTCACTCAGTGGCGCGAAAACGATGGCCGACCACTCTAAATGGTACTGCAATGTAAGATCGTGCCCCACAGCTCTTGAGTTCTGCCTCCTCATCCTCCTCAGTGTGCGGAAACTAACACGAAGGTCCCGCCTCACTACAAAAGAGGGGCCCTTTCCAGATGCTAATGACACATGTGACTTGGCAGAGATGGCTAATGGACACGAGCAGAAGTGTGAAGGGATGGAGCAGTCAGAGCTCTCCCCCCACGGAAGCGACCCGATCGCCACGGAACCACCGTTGGGCACCCGGCCTGGAAACCCTCCTACGCTGCAAGAAGCGGAGGATTCCCTAAGAGGCCTGGCCCGGCACCGGGAGGAGGTCGCCAGGATGGAAGCCAGCTGGCGTGCCCTAAAACTAAACTTGGAGCGGCGCCAATCCCTCTTACCTGAAGTGTCTGTACCGGAAGGTGAGGCACCCGTTCTAGTAGAGGAGTCCGTGCGGGCATCCCAGCTCTTGCAATGTGATCCGGTTGACGTTGTCGCAGTGGAGGCACCCGTTCTAGTAGAGGAGTCCGTGCGGGCATCCCAGCCCTTGCAATGTGATCCGGTTGACGTTGTCGCAGTGGAGGCACCCGTTCCTGCAAAAAACGCTGCACCGGCAGCACCCCAGATCCCGCTGTCTGCCCCCGTCGCTGAGACAGAAGAAGCGACACCCGCCCTCATGGAGGAGGCCGCGCAGGCACCAGAGGTCTACCTGTCTGTACCGGAGCCCCGAATGTCATCTGTTCCAGAGCCGGCTGCTTCCTCCGCAGGTGAGCGCCGCCAGGACTGTCGGGCGCCAGGAGAGCTGCCGCAAACCGGACATCGTAAGCTGCAGTTTGATGGTGGAGATATGGAGATGCTGGTGGAGGAGAATTACAACCGGCGTCAGGAGGAAGAGTGGAGACGTTGGGAGAGAGAAGCCGAGCGACAAAGGGAGCAGCGCGAATCCCAGAAGCTTCGCCAACATCACATCGAGAAGGACCGGGCAGATAAGGACCGGATGAGAAAAGATAAAGGAACCCTGAGGGAGCCGTGGCGTAAGGGTGCAGTACGGAGCTTTAAATTGAAAGCTGGTTGGGGCTTCATCCAGGAGCCTGGACTTTATTTAGAAGTGTTTGTGACCCGGCGGGACGTGGAGACTCACCTCCCAGAAGGACACCCGGGGAGGGACCTGTTGCCAGGAGACTTGGTAACTTACACCCGACACTGGGGTTACAATGGATGGTATGCCCTAAATGTCACCAGGTGCGACCCCTGGTCCCCAGAGTGTCAGGAACCTGTGAGACCCTCGGAGCCTTCAGCCTCCCACATCCAGGCCTCTGCACAAGTGCCCACCCCACGCCGTAAATCTCCCCAGCCTCCCTCAGTGGTCTCCTCAGCAGCCCCAGCTATGGACATGCTAATGATAGCTGGCCCGTACCCGGCGCCTGTTAGGCCCCCTGGGGTTCGTTCAGTCCGGGACATAGGGCTCCAGACCCGGAGGGAGATGAAAGAGGTGGCCACACAGACACAGATAGCGGGTCACGACTTGACTGTACAGGCCACACGACGTCATCAGGTCCTGGTGGTCCTTGGTGTCTCGGATGTTTGGCAAGCATCAGAAGAGTACCAGGTGGTACCTGGAACACCCCTGTCAAAGAATTATAAATAACCCGGACAGGGTCCCTGTATGTAAATAGTTAAATTGTTGATGTACCCGGACGGGTGAATGTTCATAAAAAAGTTTTTTAATTTAATAAAAAAAACAACACAGTTTTCATTACTTTTATTACAGTCTCATCCTGCGACGCCATCGATCTCCTATAAAAAAATGAAAAAAAAACCCAGCAGTATACCACCTGTCCGACGCAGTCCATAGTAACGAGGGTCCCACGACGATCCAGCTCTGCTACATCGCAATGACAGGCAGAGCCTGTCATCCCGGCGCAGCACAGCTGATTACCTGCTTCCCCGGCGGTGACGTCATCGGACTGACTGCTTTACGGCCGGGATTACCCAGCAGTCACTGCAGTTATCGCGAAAAACTGCATGTGACCGCCAGGGAGAAGATAATGGCGGCCATCAAGCAGTCCAGGACGTGACCGCCGGAGATCTTCTGCCAGGTAAGTGCTGCTGACTCCTGACAGACCCGACCGACGGACACTCACAGTGACAGTGACAAATCCGATTCCGGTATCCGATATGACGAAAATATCGGTACTCGGAATCGAAAGCCCGATACAGCTAATATCGGCCGATACCCGATATTTGCAGTATCGTATCGCTCAACACTAGTCAAGGGGTTATTATCAGTGTAAGCAGTGAACTTGCTGGAGGCTAGGTAATGCTTGAATCTTTCTGTAATGGCCCAGACCAGCGCCAGGAACTCCAACTTGAAGCTGCTATAGTTCTCTGGGTTTCTCTCGGTCGGCCGGTGCTTCCTGCTTGCATATGCGATTACTTTCTCCAGGCCATTTTGCTTCTGACTGAGGACAGCTCCCAATCCTACATTGCTGGCATCAGTATACATCAGGAACGGCTGGCTGTAGTCAGGGTAGGGTAAGATCTCATCGCCTGTCAGAATCTCCTTCATCTCCTTAAATGCCTCAGCTTGTTCTTTACCCCAGTGGAATGGAGGATTTCTGCTCTTGAGGGGTTGTCCTACCAGGAGGTCCTGCAGAGGCGCTGCTTTCTTGGTGTAGTTCTTTACAAACCTCCGGTAGTAACCTGTCAGTCCCAGGAACTGGCGCACCTCCTTGAGATTCCTTGGTTCAGGCCATTTCTGGATGGCAGTGACCTTCTCGGGATCTGGCGCTACTCCTTCTGAGCTGACAATATGTCCCAAGTACTGTACCTTTTGTTTGAGCAGATGGCACTTTGAAGGCTTCAGTTTCATCCCATACTTGGACAGTGACTCAAATACCTCTGCCAGGTGCTTCAGATGATCCTCATACGTCTTGGAGTACACAATTACGTCGTCCAGGTACAGCAACACGGTTTCAAAGTTGAGATGTCCCAGGCAACTCTCCATCACTCTCTGGAACGTTCCCGGGGCACTACTGAGTCCAAACGGCATTCTGTCAAACTCACAGAGTCCCATCGGGGTGGTGAAAGCCGTCTTCTCCCGATCCTCCTCAGCCACAGCTACTTGCCAGTACCCACTAGTGAGGTCAAGGGTGGAAAAGTAGTTAGCAGTTTTTAAGGCAGCTAAGGATTCCTCAATGCGTGGTAAAGGGTATGCATCTTTATGTGTAATGCGATTTACTTGTCTGTAATCTACACACATTCTCATGCTTCCATCCTTTTTCCTAACTAGGACTAGAGGTGCTGCCCAGGGACTACAACTATCCCTTATCACCCCTGCTTCCTTCATGTCACGCAACATTTCCTTAGCTTTCTGGTAGTGTGCTGGAGGTATAGGCCTGTACCGCTCTTTGATGGGAGGATGGCTGCCTGTAGGGATATGATGTTGTACTCCCTTAATTGTCCCAAAGTCAAGTGGGTGTTTACTAAATACCTGTGTGTACTCCTGTACCACCCGTAGTACTCCTTGTTTCTGGTGGACTGGAGTGGTGTCTGTCCCGACATGGAGCTGCTGACACCAATCCTCCACCTGGGTTGCCGGGTCATTATCCTCCGCTGGTTGGCGGGAGGCTAAGGATTCTGTCGTGAGAATAGAGTTGTTATCTACGGTATGTAATTTAGCAACTGTGGTATAGCGTGGTAAATTCACTTCATCTTCTCCCCAGTTGAGAAGACGTACTGGTACTCTCCCATTTCGTACTTCTACTACCCCTCTAGCAGTCAAGAGTGTAGGTCTGTGCTCTGAATAATGGGGCTCTACTACTGCTTGGTAGTTCTGTCCTCTCAGACCTATTGCTGCTCTACACCATATAAGCATTTCACTCATTGGGGGTATCACAATGGGGTTCGGGTCTGTTACCCGTACATTACCAATTTCACCATCTGTCAGCTTCACTTGCTGCTGGCACATCAGGGCCCGGATCTCTCTCTGGATCACTCCCTTTTGCTTTGGCCTGGCAACTTCGGCGAGCTGTTGGAGCAAAAACACAACTTCTCCAGACAGTTACTAATAATGTTTGTACCTAAAACCACATTTAAGCCATTTTCCTCATTTACAGTCTTTACTACTAAGAGTCCCTGGTCCTTCAGCTCCACTCTGCCCACATTTACGTCCACGTTTTTGGCTCCGAGTATTTCAACAGGGAGACCATTAGAGGCGTACACAGCAAAGTCAGGGCTCGGGGGCTGGAGACTGTCCATGGACCAAAACTTATTATACAGGACATCAGGTATGATGGTCACCTGAGATCCAGTGTCCAGCAGGGCAGGGATTGCGATCCCATCCAGGATGATGGACAGGTAGAGTCTTCCTCCCACAAACCTGCGGTTCCAGTCCGAGGGGCCGGAGGAGTCTATTCCTGGGTGTTGGCCCTCGGACCCAGGATCTGCTTGTTTAAAGGACACTGTCGGGCTAGATGACCTTCTCTGTTGCAACGGTAGCAGATGATCTCTCGGCGAGGATAGTGCTGATCAGGGGTCGCTCCTGGGGGTGGCGTTGTCCTCCTCCGGTGGGGCGACGTCCTTCTTTTCCTCCGGTTCATCCAAGGGACATCCTCTGGGCAGTCGGCTAGCAGGATCTTTCCTCCTTCTTCCTTCCGCAGTTGCAGGGCACTCATTACAGCGGCCAGGTTTTTAGTCAGCTGGCGCACTTCTGAGCGCAGACAGTCCAACTCAGTAGGGGGTGCCACCTGCGTTTTGGCTTCCCCACCAGCGGGGAAAAGGTGGATGCTGCCTGGCTTCTCCAGGGGTCGCAGTCCTTTTATAGCCATATCTTTTAGGGCATCAAAGGTAGCGTCAGGATGATCCAAGGACCACCAGTGCACAGTCCTGCTTTCAGCTTGTGACCTCAGTCCCCGTACAAATTGTTCCTTCAACATTTTGCTTTCATTAATGGCACTTATAGGGTTGACCTGTTTGAGACCTCGCAGGGCCCCCTGTAGTCGGCAGGCGTAGTCCCTAATACTGTCATCTGGTCTCTGGGAGCATTGGTAAAACCTCATCCGGAGATCTGTTTCAGTGCGGTCCTCAAAAATAGTCTGTAGCTTTAAGAAAATTGAAAGCACTGATTCCTGGTCTGCAGCTGTCCAAGTCTCTACTTCCCTCTCTGCAGCACCAGTCAATTGTCCCAATACCACTGCAGCTCTTTGTTTCTCTGTCATAGGGTACATGTCCATTATGCTGCATATTTTACGCTTAAACCCTGACAGGGTATCTGGCTTACCGCTATACTGAGGGAGCCACTTTGCTCCAAGCAGGTATGGGAGCGTCAGCGGTACTATCGGGGCCACAGGACCGGGTGAGGGGCCAGCATTTCCATCCTGCGTGGCAGCGCCGGCGGGTAAGTCATTGGAGCGGTCGCCCTCAGCCGCGCTGTCAGCTTGCGGCTGCGACATGTCTGCGCCCCCCTAGTTAAGCGTGGCCTACCTTCTCCTGAAGGCTGCAGCTCTGCCAGGCACAGCGATGTGGAAGGACCTGCCGCCGCGTCAGCGTTGGGGGCGTGTCTGGGACTCCGCGCGCTTTGTGCAGGTACGCCCCTTCTCCTTGCGCTGTAGCGCTGTACTTTGGCGGGCAATGGCGGACAATTGGCGCCAAAAATCACAACAACAGTAACACAGTCTCTTGCACAAAAACAGTCCACTTAGGCACACAGGACTCACATATAGCGAGCTTCTTATCCTGTTTGTGACGCCAAATTAGATGAGTCGCACGTAACAGGGCTTTGGGGTACTCGGCACCGAGCCCGTTCACTTTACTGGGGGATGTCACGGGTAGCGCAGCTCGGTCCGTTGCCCTGGGCGCTCACTAAAGGGGGATATTTACAGGGGATGATAGAAATGTTTGTGACGCCACCTGTGGTTTCTGATCAGGGTGACCAGCGCTGCAGAGTGAATCCTCTGAGGGGTTGTTACTGGGCAGCAAGGTGTTAAGTCTTCCACAGGTAAGACTGATCCCTCGAGGTATATGGCGGTATAGGGGTGAAGGAGCAATAATGCAGACACACACAAGACAGTCTCTTTCTGTACCTTTACTGGTGATGAAGTTGCAGGCACGTCCCGGGACGCCGACAGGGTGGAGGATGCACGTCCAGCAATCCACTGAGTAGGTGTAAGGCCTCCTTACGTCCTTATGTGTGTGAGTTTCTAACTTGCATAAAACAGAGTTTAACTCCTTCTCTTTGCTACGCCCGGCTGATCTTGTGATGAGGTCTTTTTGTGGACAGAACAGTGTCTCTATGGTGGTACCTGCCAGACCCCCGTCTTCCTAACCTCGGTTACGTATCAGCACTGCTGGGCCCCTGCGACTTGAAGTCCAGGGTCTCCGGTTTTTCCCACTAGCTGTGTAGATACTAGCAAGCTCGGACCCAGTGTCCGGTGGTGCAGAGTGGAGGTAAGCTATCAATGCTGGTTGACCTCTGTCACTCTCTCTTTCCCTTTTCCACTTGCCTGTCGTCCTACTCGCACATTTAACATAAGCACAGGCAGCAGTAGATGTCAGCTTCTCGCTCAAACTTCCTCAGCCCTCAGGCTAATCTGACAGGAGTCTCTCTCCGGAGTTCTGAGGAGATCTTATCTCTCCCTCACAGCTCGTCTGAGGTAACTGCCGTTCTGAGGTGTTCTGCTGTTCTGAGGTAACACCAACAACTCAGTAACTCGCAGCTAGACTGCCTTCATCTCACTACTGTCTCAAGGGCTCCCTCTGGTGGAACCAGGGAAAATGTGAAGTGTTGTGTGCTTATAGATTATCATGGATTTACCTTTCCGTGTATCCTCCAGGGTACATGTGGCACCAAAGGTAGCTGGGCTACACACATTGCTTCCGCTCCCCACCCTCTTATTCATGCCTTCGCTCCCACCCTCTTATACATGGCTCCGCTCCCACTCTGTATACAAGGCTCCGCTCCCACCCTCTTATACATGGCTCCGCTCCCACCCTCTTATACATGGCTTCTCTCCCACCCTCTTATACATGGCTCCGCTCCCACCCTCTTGCACATGGCTCCGCTCCCACCCTCGTATACATGGCTCCTCTCCCACCCTCTTATACATGGCTCCGCTCCCACCCTCTTATACATGGCTTCTCTCCCACCCTCTTATACATGGCTCCGCTCCCACCCTGTATACAAGGCTCCGCTCCCACCCTCTTATATATGGCTCCGCTCCCACCCTCTTATACATGGCTCCGCTCCCACCCTCTTATACATGACTCCGCTCCAACCCTCTTATACATGGCTCCGCTCCCACCCTCTTATACATGGCTCCGCTCCCACCCTCTTATACATGGCTCCGCTCCCACCCTCGTATACATGGCTCCGCTCCCACCCTCTTATACATGGCTCCACTCACACCCTCTTATACATGGCTCTGCTCCCACCCTCTTATACCTGGCTCCGCTCCCACCCTCTTATACATGGCTCCGCTCCCACCCTCTTATACATGGCTTTGCTCCCACCCTCGTATACATGGCTCCGCTCACACCCTCTTATACATTGCTCCGCTCCCACCCTCTTATACATGGCTCAGCTCCCACCCTCGTATACATGGCTCCTCTCCCACCCTCTTATACATGGCTCCGCTCCCACCCTCTTATACATGGCTCCGCTCCCACCCTCTTATTCATGCCTTCGCTCCCACCCTCTTATACATGGCTCCGCTCCCACTCTATACAAGGCTACGCTCCCACCCTCTTATTCATGGCTCCGCTCCCACCCTCTAATACATGGCTCCGCTCCCACCCTCTTATACATGTGTGTAGCCCAGCTGCGCTTGGTGCCACATGTACCCTGGAGGATGCATGAAAGGTAATTCACAATCACCCAATATTCATTCACACTTCACATTTCCCTATAGTGCCACCAGAGGGAGCCCTTTAGAGTATATAAGGGTGTGGAGAGACGCAGCAGTAGCTTTTGGAGTTGATTTCCTGTCAGAGCATTAGCTTAGTTCAGACAGACGGAGATTCCTGTCAGATGAGACGGAAGCAGAGAAACAAACTGTTACCTCAGAACGTGCTGACTGATAGTTCCCTAGGGAAGTGGAAAGTGACTCTCGGAGTGTGCACAGATCAGTCTGACGGAAGGTCCTGATAGCTACTTTGGACAGAGCCTAAGAAAGAAGTGAAGGAAAGGGAACTGCAGTATCTGTAACACCGAGTCAACTGAGGTACTGTTAGAGAGCGAGCGTGCCGACACTTGGAGAGCGGTGAAGAGAAGAAAGCTGACATCTACTGTTGCCTGTGCTTATGTTAAAGGTGTGAGTAGGACGACAGGCAAGAGGAAAAGGGAAAGAGAGAGTGACTGAGGAGAAATAGCAACGATAGCTTACCTCCACTCTGCACCACCGGACACTGGGTCCGAGCTTGCCAGTACCTTCACGGCTAGTGGGAAAAACCGGAGACCCTGCTGGACTTCAGGTCACAGAGGGGTCCAACAGTGCTGATACGTAACCGGGGTCAGGAAGAACAGGAGTCTAGCAGGACGCTGCAGATAGAGACTTAGTTCTGTCCAAAAGAAGGCTCTACCACAATGTCAGCCGGGCGTAGCTGTTTCACACGGAGTTAGGCTTTGTTTCATGCAAGTCAGAAACTCACACATATAAAGACGTAAGGAGGCCCTACACCTACTCAGTGATTACTGGACGTGCATCCTCCACCCTGAGCAGCTTCACGGGATGTGCCTGCAAATACACCAGTAAAGGTACAGAAAGAGACTGTCTTGTGTGTCTGCCTCATTGCCCTGCACCCCTGCACCGCCATATATCTCGAGGGATCAGTCTCACCTGTGGGGGACTTAACATCTTGCTGCCCAGTAACAACCCCTCGGAGAATCTACCCTGCAGCGCTGGTCATCCTGACCAGGAACCACAGGTGGCGTCACGAACAATTCTATAATCCCCTGTAAATATCCCCTTCAGTGAGTGCTCAGGGCAACGGACCGAGCTGCGCTACCCGTGACATCCCCATTGAAGTGAACGGGCTCGGTGCCGAGTACCCCAAAGCCCTGTTACGTGCGACTCATCTAAATTTTGGCGTCACGAACAGGATCCGAAGCTCGCAATATGTGAGTCCTGTGTGCCTGGAAAGGACTGTTTTTGTGCAAAAGACTGTGTTACTGTGTGGTGATTTTTGGCGCCATTTTGCAGCCATATTCGCGCCCTGAGGCGCTGGTGAAGAAGAGGGGCATGTATTCGTGGGCGTACCCCCCCCTGTGGCACGAAAGTAATGGGCGCCCTGTCTAAGTGTATTATTATAATGTCCGAGCCTGCCCCACTGCAAGGGAGATCCGCCTCCTCTTCATCCTCTATGCTAAGAAGAGAAAGCGAAAGTCCCGCCTCCACGGAAAAGACCAGATTGTTCCAGATGGGGAGCACAGTCTGGCCTGGCGTGAGATGGCGGAAGGACAGGAGTCACTATGTGGAGGAATGGCGGTGCGCAGACCCCGTTCCCCTGAAGTGGTGCAGCCTGTACTCGAACCTTCCCCAGGTCGGGAGGACGAAGAAATGAACTACCGTGTGGAAGATGTGGATGCGGTGCTGAGAGATATAGCCCGACACCGCGCAGAGATGGAGGCGATGGAGCAAAGCTGGCGTGCCCTGAAACAGCGGCTGCTGTGGGACGCGATGCTCTCCCCCCTGGATGCACAACCGTCACCTGCGCCACCACTTGCACCAGCGGCTGAGGAAAAACCGGAGGCCGGCCCCAAAAGAGCTGTACCTGACCCCGCAGAAGACGCGGCTGGAAGAGAGGAGGCTGAGGAGGCCCTGCCCGGACTTGAATGCCAGCCAGGCCTGGAACCAGAGAGCGCAGCGGAATGCAGTCCCCCGGTAGGGACGAAGACGGAAGGAATCCTGCCTGATGCAATGGAGATTGATTGGGAGGAGATGGAGTACCTGGACGACGTGGAATACGCCGCCCAGAAGGAGTATGAGCAGTGACAGCAGGAGCAGCGAGAGGCGCAGCAGCTTCGCCAGAGGTACCGGGAGAAGGATCTTGCTGACCAGGAGAACGTCAGGCGAGACAAAGGTACGCTCCGGGAACCGCGGCGCCAGGGGGCCATTAGAGACTTCAAAATCCAGGGAGGCTGGGGGTTCATCCATGAACCAGGTCTGTACCAGGAGGTCTTTGTTAATTGCAGGGATGTGGAGTCTCACCTGCCAGAGGGGCACCCGGGAAGGGATCTAATTATTGGGGATATTGTCACCTACACACAGCACTGGGGTCTTAAGGGGTGGTATGCCCTGAATGTCTCCCGAATCAGCGACCCCGTCCCTGAAGCCGGAATCGTACCCCGTGTCTCAGCGTCCCAAGCCCCAGCCACATCAGCGCCCGGCCGTGCACCTGCATCCTATCCTGCGTCCTATTCTGCAACGCAACAGAGCACAGCGATTGTTAGTGCGTCCCCAACTAAGCCACTACGTGTATCTGTGTCACAATTGGAAACGCTGCAGAGCACAGCGACTACTACAGCGATCCCTATTGAGCCAAACCTGTACTTAGAAGAGGCACCTGTAAGGCCTCCAGCAAATCGCAAAATTGAAAAGAGGACTGTAGCTACTCAGACACTGGTAGCAGTACACGATCTCTTAGTGATGCGTTCCAGAGCGCACCGCATGCTTCCAGCCCCAGGTGTGGAAGGTGCCACCTTATCCAAAGAAGACCAGAAGGACCCAGACAGGGTTTACTGAACTGTACAAAGTTATGAAGAGAATTGCACTTTATTGAAAATGTTATATGATGATAATGTTTACATGCTAAAGTAGTATACCCCAGTTGGGTAATGTGATATGTGAAATGTGTTTCTTTTAAAGGACTGCGTGGCTGAGGACTTTGCCAGCCCAAAAACTGTAATGTAAATAGTTGGCACTCAGTGCCCCATCTTGGTTTTACGTAAGCCATTCTACCTCAGAAGAAAAACTCGTATGGTGTGGCCTTGAGTGAGGTCTGCAGCAAAGAAGTCCTGCAGCCCACCTAGGACCACCGTGGGAGGTTTGGTACGGGTCCTCCACAAGAATCCTGTATTTATTGTATGAAAGTATTTTGATATTTTCTATTTGCCATTTGTACACATTGTAACGTTTGAAGTGTCCTTACCTCCCGCAAGGGATGAGTTTTGTTATTGTTGTTATTATAAAAATTGTTTTCTTTTCAGCCCGGGAGTGCTGAATATAACTAGGGGGGGATGTGTAGCCCAGCTGCGCTTGGTGCCACATGTACCCTGGAGGATGCATGAAAGGTAATTCACAATCACCCGATATTCATTCACACTTCACATTTCCCTTTAGTGCCACTAGAGGGAGCCCTTTAGAGTATATAAGGGTGTGGAGAGACGCAGCAGTAGCTTTTGGAGTTGATTTCCTGTTAGAGCAGTAGCTTAGGTCAGACAGACGGAGATTCCTGTCAGATGAGACGGAAGCAGAGAAACAAACTGTTACCTCAGAACGTGCTGACTGATAGTTCCCTAGGGAAGTGGAAAGTGACTCTCGGAGTGTGCACAGATCAGTCTGACGGAAGGTCCTGATAGCTACTTCGGACAGAGCCTAAGAAAGAAGTGAAGGAAAGGGAACTGCAGTATCTGTAACACCGAGTCAACTGAGGTACTGTTAGAGAGCGAGCGTGCCGACGCTTGGAGAGCGGTGAAGAGAAGAAAGCTGACATCTACTGTTGCCTGTGCTTATGTTAAAGGTGTGAGTAGGATGACAGGCAAGTGGAAAAGGGAAAGAGAGAGTGACTGAGGAGAAATAGCTCCTCTCCCAACCTCTCATACATGGCTCCTCTCCCACCCTCTTATAGACGGCTACGCTCCCACCCTCTTAAACATGGCTCCTATCCCACCCTCTTACACATGGCTCCGCTCCCACCCTCGTATACATGGCTCGCTATTCTCCCACCCTCTTATACATGGCTCCGCTCCCACCCTGTATACAAGGCTCTGCTTCTACCCTCTTATACATGGCTCCACTCCCACCCTATATACAAGGCTTCGCTCCCACCATCTTATACATGGCTCCGCACCATCCCTTGTATACAAGGCTCCGCTCCCACCCTGCATACAAGGCTCTGCTCCCACACTGTATACAAGGCTCCGCTCCCACCCTCTTATTCATGGCTCCGCTCCCACCCTCTTATACATGGCTCCGCTCCCACCCTCTTATACATGGCTCCGCTCCCACTCTGTATACAAGGCTCCGCTCCCACCCTCTTATACATGGCTCCGCTCCCACCCTCTTATACATGGCTCCACTCCCACCCTCTTATATATAGCTCCTCTCCCACCCTCTTATACATGGCTCCGCTCCCACCCTCTTATACATGGCTCCGCACCCACCCTCGTATACATGGCTCCTCTCCCACCCTCTTATACATGGCTCCGCTCCCACGCTCTTATACATGGCTTCGCTCCCACCCTCTTTTACATGGCTCCGCTCCCACCCTCTTATACATGGCTCCGCTCCCACCCTGTATACAAGGCTCCGCTCCCACTCTCTTATATATGGCTCCTCTCCCACCTTATATACATGGCTTCGCTCCCACCCTCTTATATATGGCTTCGCTCCCACCCTCTTATACATGGCTCCGCTCCCACCCTCTTATACATGGCTCCGCTCCCACCCTCTTATACATGGCTCCGCTCCCACCCTCGTATACATGGCTCCGCTCCCACCCTCTTATACATGGCTTCGCTCCCATCCTCTTATACATGGCTCCGCTCCCACCCTCTTATACATGGTTCCGCTCCCACCCTCTTATACATGGCTCCGCTCCCACCCTCTTATACATGGCTCCTCTCCCACCCTATATACATGGCTCCTCTCCCACCCTCTTATAGACGGCTCCGCTCCCACCCTCTTATACATGGCTCCTCTCCCACCCTCTTGTACATGGCTCTGCTCCCACCCTCGTATACATGGCTCCTCTCCCACCATCTTATACATTGCTCCGCTCCCACCCTCTTATACATGGCTCCGCTCCCATTCTCTTATTCATGCCTTCGCTCCCACCCTCTTATACATGGCTCCGCTCCCACTCTGTATACAAGGCTCTGCTCCCACCCTCTTATACATGGCTCCGCTCCCACCCTCTTATACATGGCTCCTCTCCCACCCTCTTATACATGGCTCCGCTCCCACCCTCTTATACATGGCTCCGCTACCACCCTCGTATACATGGCTCCTCTCCCACCCTCTTATACATGGCTCCGCTCCCACCCTATATACATGGCTTCGCTCCCACCTTCTTATACATGGCTCCGCTCCCACCCTCTTAAACATGGCTTCGCTCCCACCCTCTAATACATGGCTCCTCTCCCACCCTCTTGTACATGGCTCCGCTCCCACCCTCTTATTCATGCCTTCGCTCCCACCTCTTATACATGGCTCCGCTCCCACTCTGCATACAAGGCTCTGCTCCCACCCTGTATACAAGGCTCCGCTCCCACCCTCTTATTCATGGCTCCGCTCCCACCCTCTTATACATGGCTCCGCTCCCACCCTCTTATACATGGCTCCGCTCCCACTCTGTATACAAGGCTCCGCTCCTACCCTCTTATACATGGCTCTTCTCCCACCCTACTATACATGGCTCCGCTCCCACCCTCTATACATAGCTCCGCTCCCACCCTCTTATACATAGCTCCTCTCCCACCCTATATACATGGCTTCGCTCCCATCTTCTTATACATGGCTCCGCTCCCACCCTCTTAAACATGGCTCCGCACCCACCCTCGTATACATGGCTCCTCTCCCACCCTCTTATACATGGCTCCGCTCCCACGCTCTTATACATGGCTTCGCACCCACCCTCTTTTACATGGCTCCGCTCCCACCCTCTTATACATGGCTCCGCTCCCACGCTCTTATACATGGCTTCGCTCCCACCCTCTTTTACATGGCTCCTCTCCCACCCTCTTATACATGGCTCCGCTCCCACGCTCTTATACATGGCTTCGCTCCCACCCTCTTTTACATGGCTCCGCTCCCACCCTCTTATACATGGCTCCGCTCCCACCCTATATACATGGCTTCGCTCCCATCTTCTTATACATGGCTCCGCTCCCACCCTCTTAAACATGGCTTCGCTCCCACCCTCTAATACATGGCTCCTCTCCCACCCTCTTGTACATGGCTCCGCTTCCACCCTCTTATTCATGCCTTCGCTCCCACCCTCTTATACATGGCTCCGCTCCCACTCTGCATACAAGGCTCTGCTCCCACCCTGTATACAAGGCTCCGCTCCCACCCTCTTATTCATGGCTCCGCTCCCACCCTCTTATACATGGCTCCGCTCCCACCCTCTTATACATGGCTCCGCTCCCACTCTGTATACAAGGCTCCGCTCCTACCCTCTTATACATGGCTCTTCTCCCACCCTATATACATGGCTCCGCTCCCACCCTCTTATACATGGCTCCGCTCCCACCCTCGTATACATGGCTCCTCTCCCACCCTCTTATACATGGCTCCGCTCCCACGCTCTTATACATGGCTTCGCTCCCACCCTCTTTTACATGGCTCCGCTCCCACCCTCTTTACATGGCTCTGCTCCCACCCTGTATACAAGGCTCCGCTCCCACTCTCTTATACATGGCTCCTCTCCCACCTTATATACATGGCTTCGCTCCCACCCTCTTATATATGGCTTCGCTCCCACCCTCTTATACATGGCTCCGCTCCCACCCTCTTATACATGGCTCCGCTCCCACCCTCTTATACATGGCTCCGCTCCCACCCTCGTATACATGGCTCCGCTCCCACCCTCGTGTACATGGCTTCGCTCCCACCCTCTTATACATGGCTCCGCTCCCACCCTCTTATACATGGCTCCTCTCCCACCCTATATACATGGCTCCTCTCCCACCCTCTTATAGACGGCTCTGCTACCACCCTCTAATACATGGCTCCTCTCCAACCCTCTTGTACATGGCTCCGCTCCCACCCTCTTATACATGGCTCCGCTCCCACCCTCTTAATCATGGCTCTGCTCCCACCCTCGTATACATGACTCCTCTCCCACCCTCTTATACATTGCTCCGCTCCCACCCTCTTATACATGGCTCCGCTCCCACCCTCTTATTCATGCCTTCGCTCCCACCCTCTTATACATGGCTCCGCTCCCACTCTGTATACAAGGCTCCGCTCCCACCCTCTTATACATGGCTCCGCTCCACCCTCTTATACATGGCTCCTCTCCCACCCTCTTATACATGGCTCCGCTCCCACCCTCTTATACATGGCTCCGCTCCCACCCTCGTATACATGGCTCCTCTCCCACCCTCTTATACATGGCTCCGCTCCCACCCTCTTATACATGGATTCGCTCCCACCCTCTTATACATGGCTCCGCTCCCACCCTGTATACAAGGCTCCGCTCCCACCCTCTTATACATGGCTCCGCTCCCACCCTATATACATGGCTTCGCTCCCACCTTCTTATACATGGCTCCGCTCCCACTCTCTTACACATGGCTTCGCTCCCACCCTCTAATACATGGCTCCTCTCCCACCCTCTTGTACACGGCTCCGCTCCCACCCTCGTATACATGGCTCCTCTCCCACCCTCTTATACATGGCTCCGCTCTCACCCTCTTATACATGGCTCCTCTCCCACCCTCTTATACATGGCTCCGCTCCCACCCTCTTATACATGGCTCCGCTCCCTCCCTTGTATACATGGCTCCGCTCCCACCCTCGTATATGTGTGACCCAGCTGCGCTTGGTGCCACATGTAACCAGGAGGATGCACAGAAAGGTAATTCACAATCACGCGATATTCATTCACACTTCACACTTCCCTATAGTTCCACCAGAGGGAGCCCCTTTTAGAGTATATAAGGGTGTGGGAGACGCAGCAGTTAGTTCAGTCTTAGCCAGTCATTCAGGGGTTGTCTTGGAGATTCCAGTCTGAGCTGGTTGTGATTCCTGTCAGATGAGACAGAGGAAGAAAGACAAGCTGTTACCTCAGAACAGGCTGACTGTTAGTTCCCTATGAACGTGGAAAGTGACTCTCAGAGTGTGCACGGATCAGTCTGATGGAAAGTCCTGATAGCTACTCTGGACAGAGCCTATGAAGGAGAAGAAGGAAGGGAACTACAGTATTTGTAACAACGAGTCGACTGAGGAATGGTCAGTGAGCAGTGGATAGAAGGAAGCTGATGACTACGACTACTGTTGCCTGTGCTTATGTTAAGGGCGTGAGTAGGGCGACTGGCGAGTGGATAAAGGGAGAGAGTGACTGAGGAAATATAGCAACGATAGCTGTCCTCCACTCTGCACAACCGGACACCGGGTCCGAGCTTGCTAGTTCCTTCACGGCTAGTGGGAGAAACCGGAGACCCTGCTGGACTTCAGGTCGCAGAGGGGCCCTTTAGTGCTGATACGTAACCGGGGTCAGGAAGAACAGGAGTCAGGCCTGATCAGCCACATAGACTTAGTTCTGTCCACAAGAAGGCTCCACCACAATGTCAGCCGGGCGCAGCTGTTTCACACGGAGTTAAACTTGGCTTTATGCAGGTTAGAAACTCACACATAAATGAAGATGAAAGGAGGCCTTAAACCTACTCAGTGATTACTGGATGTGCATTCTCCACCCTGAGCAGCCTCACGGGACGTGCCTGCAAATACCCAGTAAAGGTACGGAAAGAGACTGACTTGTGTGTGTCTGCCTTATTGCTTGCACCCTGCACCGCCATATACCTAGAGGGACCAGTCGTACCTGTGGAAGACTTAACACCTTGCTGCCCAGTAACAACCCCTCTGAGGATTCCTCCTGCAGCGCTGGTCACCCTGATCAGAGACCACAGGTGGCGTCACGAACAATTACTATTATCCCCTGTAAATATCCCCCTTTGAATGAGCGCCCAGGGCAACGGACCGAGCTATGCTACCCGTGACCTCTCCCCATTGAAGTGATCGGGCTCGGTGCCGAGTACCCCATAAGCCCTGGTACGTGCGACTCATATACATGGCTCGCTCCTCTCCCACCCTCTTATACATGGCTCTGCTCCCACCCTGTATACAAGGCTCTGCTCCCACCCTCTTGTACATGGCTCCTCTCCCACCCAATATACAAGGCTCCGCTCCCACCCTCTTATACATGGCTCTGCACCCTCCCTTGTATACAAGGCTCCGCTCCCACCCTGTATACAAGGCTCTGCTCCCACCCTGTATACAAGGCTCTGCTCCCACCCTGTATACAAGGCTTTTCTCCCACCCTCTCCTGGGCTCCCCCGTCATCCCCATCATACCCTCCTCGCTCCGTTGCTGAACTTCCCAAGCATCCCTGTCGGCCGCTTCCTCCTTTGCGGTAATACCGCTCATTAAGGGCATGAATATGGATGCCACGACTATGGGAGTGGCGTCACGTCCATATTCATACCCTTAATGAGCGGTACTACGTCAGCACTCAGTACTGGATGAAGCTGCCGCGGCCGGGTCAGGGATCGCAGCGACGGAAGGTGAGTATCGATGATGAAGCCGGCGGCTGTAGCTGTCACTACAGCGCTACAGCCACCGGCTCCAAGTGGGTCCAGCGTTCTGTGCCATGGTTCCGCTGCCCGGCAACAGAACTGCTACGGCCTGGTCCTGGGCCGCGGACCGGCGGTTGGGGACCCCTGCCATAGACCTCTATTTAGTGTCATAATCTAATCTCTTTTGTAATTCCCTTTATTTCCATATCATTCTCTCACACTATATAACTGCTTTATTTTTTTCTAGCTACTTTCTAATTGATGATGCTTCGTTTGAGAGCCCCCTGTTGATGCTGGGGAGGCAGAAGCTGCAGTCACTGATGATCTCTGGTGGCCCCCTATACAAGGTATGACAATCTGTAAGATATTATAGCTGCAGGGCATTATGGTGAAGCCCGTGAACTGGGCAAAATGAGGTTATCTTACTCTCTGATTCGAATTCACATGAAATCACTTATTTCAGGAAATTTGACTTGAAATCAATCCTCTCTGCATCGATCTACTCATCTCTAATGAACATGCTTGTCTTTAATTCAGCGCCACCTGAGGATGTTGTAAATTATGGGACATTCAAAGTCTTTGGAATTTTACATCAAGAAATATTTTTCTGAAATTTTTCCAGATTTTTTACATAGTTGTTCACATATTTGTGACCTTCTGAATGTCTTGGCAGTCATGTGACGTAGTTGAAAAATTGAGCCTCCTTCTGTTGTTTATTAATATAACTTACTTTGCAAGAATTTCGTTAACCCTCTTGCAACTTTTTTAAGATGTCTTTCTGCTATAAATTTCTAAATGAATTAATTTTTTCAAATGGAAAAATGGCTCTCACCGTCCAATTCATGTTATATTTTCTGTTGTGATTAAAACACAATATATTGCCAAAAAGCAATTCTTGTTACTGATATAAGAAGAGATCACGACTTCTGTGATGCTGTGATACAAAATTAGTCAAGTAGGAGTTTTACATCTCCTACTCAGCTTTTGTTGCTCTTCTCAGTGCCAATTACTGTACATCCTCCACCTGGAATTCCTTAAAAACTGCAGCAACAGCCAGTCCATTTATTATGTATTCAGACTTCACTTAAAAAGTCAGCCGGTAATTCTGCATTACCAAAGTTGATTGACAGATAATATAGCATGTTAATCTCTTGGGAAGGCACTTTTTCATAAAGGTGTTATTTTATGAGACAACCCATTAAGTGTAGCTTCTGAAAGACATTGCATGATTAGGTGAGTAATTCTGTTGCAAAATCTATTATTTGTCCTCAGATGAAAATAGTAATACAATAACTGTATGATTTAGGTCAAGATGATTGACATTTATGTGCTCATAAGGAAAACCATAAGAAAGCTGCTTTTTTTGTAGTTTAATTTATCATCAGTTTCGCCTTTTTTGATCTCCACGTTCTATGTCGTTTGACTTGTTGCTTAGAAACGAATCTCTATTTTCGATTCTACTGATCTTCTCTTGTGCCGTTTCATTATATTTAAAATTTTTTAACCTAAGTATTACATAATTTGAATATCTTTAACTTCTCAATTTATAATCTGCTAATTTGTGTAATGTTTTAAAAAAGATAAGGAGTAAATTGCTGTTGTACCTAAAGTGAAAGATTCAGATTAGTTACTTTCCATATAATGTTATACAGTACAGACCAAAAGTTTGGACACACCTCATTTAAAGATTCTTCTGTTTTCATGACTATGAAAATTGTACATTCACACTGAAGGCATCAAAACTATGAATTAACACATGTGGAATTATATACTTAACAAAAAAGTTTAACAGGTTGATATGCAATATGCCGACATGGTGGAATTCCACTCTGTAGCAACAACTAGCAGTGGCGCAGTAGTAGTAGACTAGCACTGACGCTGGAAGGAGCCAAACATCAGGTGGTGGTCCTCACGGACCATAAGAACCTGGTTTATCTCGAATCAGCCAAGCGACTTAATCCTAGACAGGTCAGGTGGGCCTTGTTTTTCACACGTTTTAATTTTGTGGTTTCTTTTCTTGCTGGCAATAAGAATGTTAAGGCGGATGCCCTCTCGAGGAGTTTCTTTGCGGACTCTCCTGAGTTATCTGATCCTGCTGTTATTTTGAAAGAGGGTGTAGTACTTTCCGCCATCTCGCCCAATTTGAGACTGGCTCTGGAAGGGTGTCAGGAGGATAAACCTGAGCGCTGCCCTATTGGGAAATTGTTTGTCCCAGACCAGTGGAAGAAGAGTGTGATGTCTGAGATTCATTGTTCCGCGTTGGCTGGTCATCCCGGGATTTTTGGTACCAGAGACTTGGTGAGTCGGTCCTTTTGGTGGCCTACTTTGTCTCGTGACATCAGGGAATTTGTGCAGTCCTGTGGGACTTGCTCTCGTTCCAAGCCTTGCTCTCGCTCTAGTGGTTTGTTAATGCCATTACCCGTGCGCAAGAGGCCATGGACCCATATCTCTATGGATTTTATTTCCGACCTCCCTGTTTCTCAGAGAATGACCGTTATCTGGGTAATCTGTGATAGGTTTTCCAAGATGATACATTTTGTGCCATTACCTAAGTTACCTTCTTCTTCCGAATTGGTGCCTTTGTTCCTTCAGCACGTGGTTCGGTTACATGGCATTCCGGAGAACATTGTGTCTGACAGAGGAGTTCAGTTTGTTTCCAGATTTTGGAGGACATTTTGTTCTAAACTTGGTGTTCAATAATCTTTCTCCTCTGCTTTTCATCCTCAGACCAATGGACAAACCGAGAGAACAAACCAGACCTTGGAGACTTATTTGAGATGTTTTGTGTCTGCTGATCAAGATGACCAGGTCTCTTTTTTGCCTTTGGCTGAGTTTGCTCTTAATAATAGGGCTAGCTCTGCCACCTTGATGTCTCCATTTTTCTGCAATTCTGGGTTTCACCCTCGATTTTCTTCGGGACAGATGGAGGCTTCTGTCTGTCCGGGTGTTGACTCTGTTGTGGAGCGAATGCAGCAGATTTGGGACCAGGTAGTGGAGAGGTTGTCTCTCTCTCAGGAGAAGGCCCAACGGTTTGCCAACCGGCATAGGACTGATGGTCCTCGGTTTAAAGCGGGGGACTTGGTTTGGCTGTCCTCAAGAAATATCCCTATGAGGGTTGCATCTCCAAAGTTTAAGCCTAGGTTCATTGGACCTTATAAGATCATGGAGATTCTTAATCCTGTTTCCTTCCGTTTGCTTCTTTCAGGGACATTTAAGATCCATAACGTGTTCCACAAGTCCTTATTGAAGAGGTTTGTCGAGCCAGTGGTTCCTATGGCTGCGCCTCCTGACCCTGTTTTTGTTGTGGGCAATCTGGAGTATGTGGTTGAGAAAATATTGGATTCTCGTTTTTCTAGACAGAAACTCCAGTATTTGGTTAAGGTTATGGTCAGGAGGACAATTCTTGGGTGTTTGCTTCGGACATCCATGCTAGGAGACTGATCCGTGCCTATCACCAAGCTCATCCTGATCAGCCTGGTTGCACAGGTGAGGGTTTGGTGACCCCTCCTCAAGGGGGGGTACTGTTATGAATGTGCTAAAGATGGTTTCTGAGCAGAGGCTCCCTCTGGTGGTTACAGGCAGTACTGAACCTTCCAGCGAGGAATGGCAATC
Source organism: Oophaga sylvatica (assembly GCA_033576555.1). Lineage (NCBI taxonomy): Eukaryota > Metazoa > Chordata > Amphibia > Anura > Dendrobatidae > Oophaga > Oophaga sylvatica. The sequence continues at coordinate 322,710,010 of JARQOD010000006.1, forward strand.
TGGGATCACTGACTGGACTGATATAAGGGAGGTTCTCTCCCATGATGGTCGCTGGTGATCAATTGTTCTTGTCTCAATTGTGGTTCCTGGTTCATTTGGAAGATTGCTGGAGTCTTGCCTGCATCTTCTGCTTTCAGATAAGATATTTTCTGCTTTTATTTTTGTGCTTGCTTTTTGCATAGTTTTCTGCACTTTTGTGGAGGTCAGCCGGGTCCCCTCCTGGGGCCTGTGCTCCTCTCAGTTTATCTGTAGCCACTGTTATTTGTTCATTTGCTTTTTCCTGTTTTTTCAGTGGCTGCGGCTTAGTTTTGTTACACCAGAGATCTGATTTAGGTGGTGTAGATCGTGTGATCTCAGGTGTTTTTGCAATCAGAAGAGTTGGTATTCTTTAGGGTTTTTTGTTGGATTGCAGTCAGAATTCTTTCCTGTACTTTTCTGTCTAGACAGATTGGGCTCCAGCGTTTGCTCATTCTATTTTCTGTCTGTGTCCGTGCTTTCTTCTTGTCTAACCGCCATTATATGTTTGGGGGCTTCCTATTTTCTTTGGGGATCTGCTCCGGGGCAGATAGCTTTCCTCTTTCTGCCTTTAGGTGTAGTTATCTCTCAGGCTGTGACGAGGCATCTAGGATCAACGTAGGAACGCTCCACGGCTACCTCTAGTTGTGTGGTTAGTTCAGGTTACTGCAATCCAATAGGTTCCAGCCTCTCTGGTGTATTGCCGTTTTTGCTTTTTCTCCTCAGCTACCTAAACATAACAGACTACTAAGATGGTTAGCACTGACGACGCCGTCATTAGCATCACTATTCCAGGTATCTATACGCTGGAGCAGACTTTGAATAGCCTGCAGAGGAGATAGTGGTCCCAGAAGAAGAGGAGGAAGCAGATGAGGATGCAGAAAGGATAACTTTGTCTCTAAGTTCAAGACTGTCATCACACAGGCAGGTGCCAAGTGAGGGTGGATTACTGCGATCAAGGAGGGCAAACTGTTATCGAAAGTGCAAGATCCGAGCAACAAATGAAGGAGGAAAAGGTGATGGGTGAGCAACTGTCGGATGCAGAGGAAAATCCTCCACTCTATTGTTCGGAGTTGGCAGGAGGGGATGGAGAAAACAAGCCTCATTGTTACTCAGTCACCAACACAGCATGGGCTTAGACCTCATGGCAGAGCTCGACATATGAGTGCCTTCTTGCTGCACTATCTGCAACATGATCCTTGTACAGTTATGATTAGGAATAATGCTGACTACTGAGTTGCCACTTTTTAGATCGTCTTTATAAAACCAAATTTTGCCAGCTGTTTCTCATCCTGTAAAGGGACCCGTGAATGCTGTAGTTTCGAAACAGGCTTTTACACAACCTTAAGAGAGCTTTTCACCAAGACAGCAGTGAAGCACACAGTTCACATCGCAGCTGTAGACTTCCAGCCTCCGGTGCGTCAATTTGTCAAAACGCCAAAACATTTGCAGCAGCAGTAGTAAAAGTAGAAGAAGCAATTTATATGAGTCCTTTGACACTTTGTTTAGACCAACTTGTGCACCAGCACAACAGAGTCCAAGTCTTACATGTGGTGAACGAATGGAAAGGATGATGCAGGAGTATCTAGAATCAAATATCAATACAATCAGGGAGGGATTGGACCCTTTCACATTTTGGTCTTCCAAAATTGATCAGTGGCCTGAGCTCACTTCATATGACTTGGAGGTTTTATTGTGCTTGGCAGCCAGCGTTCTCTCAGAATGCATCTTCAGAGCTGCTGGTGGTGTCCTGACTGATGAGCACAGTCGCTGTCCCCTGAAAGTGTAGACCGCATAACTTTCATTAAGGTGAACAAGTCATGGATCACCAAAGACTTTTGCACCCCAAACACAGACTGGATAAACATGGTGATATTGCATTTTTACTTGTGATTCATTAATGTCACGTAACTGCACTCTGTGGATTTATGGAAATATGAACATTCATGGTTGGTCTACATCTGCTGGATTAGATGTAGTGGAAGATGTCTCAGTCCCAATTATACTATTTCTATACTTGTGACAATTATTCCACTTCAATGGTGTCAGGCACTCATTTTTTAAAATGTGAGCACTCCTGGTTGGGTGTCCATCTGCTGGATTGGGTTTAGTGAAAGAGTTATTGGTCACTATTATACTGTTTCTACTCTAATGAATTTGATGACACTTCTGTGGTGTAAAGCCCTCATTTCTTTAAATGTGAACACTCCCTGTAGGGTGTTCATCTGCTTGATTGGGTGTAGTGGAAGAACTGTCAGTGCTTATTACACTATTTCTACTGTGGTGAAATTGATGCCACTTTGGTGGTGTCTGCCAATAATTTTTGGAAATGTGAACACTCCTTGTTGGGTGTCCATCCACTGTATTGGGTGTAGTGGAAAAACGGTCTGTCCCTATTATACTATTTATAATGTGGTGAAATTAATGCCACTTCTGTGGTTTAAGGCCCTCATTTCTTTAAATGTGAACACTCCTTGTTGGGTGTCAATCTCCTGCATTGGGTGTAGTGGAAGTACTGTCTGTCCCTATTATACTATTTCTAATGTGATGAAATTGATGCCACTTCTGTGGTGTAAGGCCCTCATTTCTTTAAATATGAACACTCCTGGTTGGGTATCCATCTGCTCTATTGGGTGTAGTGAAAGTCCTGTCGGACCATATTATACTATTTCAACTGTGGTGAAATTGATGCCACTTTGGTGGTGTCTGCCAATAATTTTTCAAAATGTGAACATTCCTGGTTGGGTGTTTATCTGCTGGATTGGGTGTAGTGGAAGAACTGCCGGTCTCTATTATACTATTTCTAATGTGGTGAAATTGATGCCACTCTGTGGTGTAAGGCCCTCGTTCCTTTAAATGTGAACACTCCTGGTTGGGTGTCCATCTGCTGTATTGGGTGTAATGAAAGACCTGTCGGTCCCTATTATACCATTTCTACTGTGGTGAAATTGATGCCATTTTGGTGGTGTCTGCCAATAATTTTTGGAAATGTGAACACGACTGTTTGTGTCTCCTTCATGCGTTTTGCCTGTAGCAGTAGGCCTCCGAGACCGTCAGGCCTCCACTTCCATGGACTCAACTACCCGTGTTACTATCGTTACATTTTTCTGACAATGGTAGTCTACAAAACTGATATTTGTCCCACCTGAGTGTGGCTCAGAATGAAAGCAGGTAGAGGTATTGCATGTGGTATCAGGAATCCCAGCAAAGGGGCCCTACACCGATCCCTCATCCACCTGGTCTTACTGTGACGTTCAACTGAAAGCTGTAAATGCTGTCCTAAACCCTGCTTCCTCATGCCTGGCTGATTGCTGCAGTGCCTTGCTAAAATCTGTACTGTAGTTGAATTAAAGCCACTTTCTTGGTGTCTGTCCCTCATTTGATGTGTTTTGGTAGCATTTGAGGCTGATATTTGGTGTTGTGCATGCGTTTGTTTTTCCCTCCCATTGACGTGAATGGCATTCGGTTATGTACGGCTAATTAGTCAGTGAATATTGCAAATTCAGCAAACGTAATCCAAGCTTAACATAGAAATATTTGCTCATCTCTACCGGTGACGTCAAGCCCACAACTTAGTAATGGAGAGGTGCCTCCTTTTACAACTGCAGGCTCCCGCTATCATTTGGCTGTGTGGAAACCGCGGCTCTCTGACCGGCAGTAATGATTTACAGTACTGCCAGACACAGTTACACCTTCGGGGTCATGCTTATATCTGACAGCATCCGCTCTGACCGATGGTAATGATCTTATCACGATCAGAACTGCCAGTAAGGGCCCCGTAACACCTAGCGACACACCAGCGATCCCGACAATGATATGCACTTGTCAGGATCGCTGGTGTGTTGCTACATGATCGCTGCCTGAGCTGCCAAACAGGCAGCTCAGGCAGCGATCAGGACAGCGACACTGCGGGTAACGTTGCTTGCTGCAGGGAGCTGGTAACCAAGGTACACATCGGGTTTCCAGGCACTGTGCAGCACCTGAAAACCCGATGTGTACCTTGGTTACCAGCCCCCCTGCAGCAGCGTGCTGGTATCCAACAAACACATCAGGTTTCCAGGTGCCGCCCGGCGCCTGGAAACCAGATGTGTAACTTGGTTAGCAGCTGATCGCTGGTCTCCTGCCTGCCACACGCAGCGATGCGTGCTGGCCAGCAGGAGACCAACGATCCAAAAAATGTCCAGGACATTCAGCGACGATTAGCGATACCCGGCAGGGGGGCTGATCGTTGCTGAATGTCACACACAGCGATATCGCTGGGGAGATCGCTGTTGCGTCACAAAACTAGTGACTTAGCAGCGATCTCGCTAGCGAGATCGCTGTGTGTGATGGGGCTTGAGATCACAGTTTTAGTTGAAACCATATCCATATCTTTTTTATTTGTCTGTCAATATGGCCATGATAGGGCTTGCTTTTTGCAGGACGTGTTTTACTTTTGAATGACAGTATTGGTTTTACGATATCGTGTCCTGAAAAGCGAGAAAAAAATTACAAGTGTGGTGAAATTGCAAAAAAAGTGCAATTCCACAACTGTTTTTTTTTTTTACCATGTTCACCAAAGGCTAAAACTTCCATTATGATTCCCCAGGTCATTCCAAGTTTGTAGATACCAAACATTTTATGTTGTTTTTTATTTAAGTGGTGAAAAAAAATGCAAAGTTTGTTAAAAAAATAAAATAAAATAAAATTGCTTCTTTTTCCGAGACCCGTAGCATCTCCATTTTTCGTGATCTGGGGCTGGGTGAGAGCTTATTTTTTGCATGTCGAGCTGATGTTTTTATTGATATGATTTTGGTGTAGATATGATCTTTTGATCACATGTTACGTATTTTTTTTTTTTTTTTTTTATTTTGAATGGGGCAAATGGGGAGTGACTTGAACTTTTATTTTTTTATCTTTTTAATATTTTTAAAAACATTTTTTTTTTAACTTTACACTTGCTTCAATAGTCTCCATGGGAGACTAGAAGCTGCAATCATCCGATCGCTTGTGCTACATAGAGCAGGGCTGCCCTGCTCTATGTAGCTGAAATGTTCACTTGCTATGAACGCCGACCGCTGGGTCATTTGACAAGGGCAATGAGGGACAGGAGTGACGTGCTTCCCACTTGATCACATTAAATGCCGCTGTCAGAGATTGACAGTGGCATTTAACAGGTTAACAGCCACAGGTGAATTGCGATTCTGCCACAGCTGTTAGGGGCACATGTCAGCTGATCAAAGCAGTTGACATGTGCCAGAAAAGATGTGGACTCAGCACCGAGCTCATATCAAAGGGATAGACATGACACGCGCCCTACCCATACTGCGCATGTCGTGAAGGGATTAAGGGTTGTGTTTTTATTTGTGTATTAAAAGCATGTCTGAATTGTAGGTACTTATAAAATGGTTGTGTGCCAGATTAAAATCTATGTTTCTTTACTAATTTAATGTAAAGGGTGCCAATACCAGTGTCACAGCAAGCTTTAGGTTTTTCTATTTTTCCCTACCATTGTTTTTTGTTTTAAATTATTGTTTATAATTTGCTCTTTTGTATTTAACACAAAGTCCTCTATACAATGAAATTGTTTTACTTGATTCATTTTTTCAGGAGATATTCCATCTTATGCACTTACATTTCATGGGTGCCAATAACGATGAGAAGGACTATATAAAGTATTGTGCTCTTACAACTATGCCAGTTGAGCAAATCTCTGCAACTCTTGTATATCCTACATTCCACTAATATTTTACATTGTAGACCCTACATTTCACTAAGGCCTCTTTCACACATCCGGTGTGCGCCACACGGCGCCCCCGGCATTTAGCCTCAGCGCCGCATCAGAAAACCTGATGCGCCGCATGCGTTTTTTTGCCGGATGGTTTTTGATGCCCGGAGACATCAGGGGAATCCGGCAAAAAAAAAAAACGCTACATGCTGCGTTTTGTCCGGTTGCCGGAATGTACATTTCCGCCGCATCCGGACAAAATCGCATACGACGCATTAACATGCGGCGCCATCCGGCGCTAATGCAAGTCTATGCAAAAAAAAACGCAAGCGGCGCATCAGGTTCCGGGGGCGCCGTCAGGTGCACACCGGATGTGTGAAAGAGGCCTAACATTTTTCTCCCATTTGCTAAAAAATGAGTAGGGAATGGATCTTTTAAAATTGTGCTGAAAAAGCTTTAATTTTGCTTTCTAAATTAAATATATTATGTAGAACAATAGAAGCAAAATCTTCATCGCTAACTACATGTATTTGTCAAGGATATGCACAACGATGGAAAAGTTGAACATTTTTAAATTGTTTACCTTTAGTTTATTATATTTCCAGCCATCTGGCAATGCATAAGAAATATTGACCATATACAACACATGGCATACAACATTTCAGCGGGAGGGGAGAATAAGGAAAATTATTACATTGGTGTCTTCATATCGCTACTGGCTGGCTCAGCCTGTCTCATTGTGTCTACACCCTCCATAAGAGAAATCCAGCAGAGATATTAGGTGTCAAGAGTGTGTGTATTATAAATTTGTGGGTGTGTGTCACTATGTGAATATGTTTGTGTGCATATACTGTTTATTTATGGAAAAACATGTATTTACAGTCATGGATGAAAGTGTTTGCTCCCTTGCAATTATTGAAATTTCACATGTTTTATTATACACATATTTATTTCCTTTGTGTGTATTGGCACAACACTAAGAAAAACAGAGAAAAAATGGCAAATTGGACATAATTTAAACAAGACCACAAAAAATGGGCAGGACAAATTTGTTGGCACATTTTGTGGGTAAACAACTTTGTTTCAAGCATGTGATGCTTGTTCAAATTCACCTGTGGCAAGTAACAGATGTGAGCAATTTGAAAATCACACCTCAAACCAGATAAAAGGGAGAGGAGTTAACTCAGTTTTTGCATTGTGACTCTGTTTGTGCCACATTAAGCATGGAGAACAGAAAGAGAAGAGAACTGCCTGAGAACATGAGAACTAAAATTGTTGAAAAGCATCAACAATCTCAAGGTTACAAGTGTGGCAATCTCATGTGGTGTATGGTGGAGGGTTGTACTCCTGACAGGGTATAATGTATCTTATGGTGGCCAAGCTTTCTGTCAGGAGATGAGTCTTTTCTTCTCAAATTACACACACACAGGAAACTCCACAATGCAATGTTTGAAACAGAAGTCTTTTCATTCTAGCTAATGGGGCAAATTATTATATACAAACAGCAGGAAACTGAGGTACAGGTTTACACTCACGGTTGATGATTGCTGTTACCTGCAGACAGGCAGATCTTAATAACCTCTGATTTTATTATGTCTGATTATCTCTATTTCAGCACTGTGCTCTGTTTTTGCCCTGAGGTAATTCTTCCTCCTTAATCTACAAAATGGCTTCCTCTTCTCAAGATGTCTGACCACCAACTGCCTCTTCAAATTTAAAACTCTCTCCTAGGACTTGGCTCCTCCCCCTTCTATGTGACTGTAAAGCTGCAGCATTGGCTGACTTCCTGAGGCATTTTTCCAGGACCTTCTGCATATTAACACAGAGCTGGGTCACCTGATCAAGCCTGGGAGGGGAAAATTAACCCTTTTTTGGTGCTGCCTGTCAGCAGGTCTCACAATATATTTAAAATGCACAGTCCACATAAAGATTCACAGCACTTAAATGAAAACACACTACACATCCGGTATCCCACAGAAATGGCCTCTTTGTGGGACACCACACAAGTCCATCTCCTCATCAACTTCTGACAAAACCACAGGTGGTGGTGAAATGTGACATTGTGGATTAGATTTATTGCTCCTTCTTAAGGTACTGCCACACTAAGCTATCCCGCTAGCGATCTCGTTAGCGTTGCATACTAATGAGATCGCTAGCGGGATTGTTTCTATATCGCTAAATGCTGCCGCATTTAGCGATATAGTTAACGACGCTATCGCCGTTAGCGATCTTCTTAACGACTTTAGCGGTACAAAAGTACCGCTAAATCGCTAAGAAAAGGTGCCACACAGCGATAAGATACTTACCCAGCGGAGCGCCAGCGATGAAATAGGGTCCGGAGCGATTCCAGCGACGAGCGAGATCACAGCAGGAAGCTCGTCGCTGGAAGCTGCCGCACTGAACAATATCGCTAACGGGATCGCTAAATAGTGACGTTTTTTAGCGATCCCGTTAGCGATATTGTTTAGTGTGGCATACCCTTTAGTCTCTGTAGGTTCACACTTATCTATATGAAGGGATCTGTATTTAAATGCCATTGAAGATCTATTTGTATCTTTAATCTAAGGCCTCTTTCACACATCAGGCTTTTTGAATCAGGCGCGATCCGGCGTGTTTCTAAAAAAACGGATCCGGTACCGGATGCGTTTTTTTAGCATTGACTTACATTAGCGCCGGATCGCGCCTGATGTCACTGCGTTGCATCCGTTTTTGGCCGGATCCGTCTGAATTGTACATTCCGGCGGCCGGACAAGACGGTTTTTGTAACGTTTTTTTTTTTTTTCCGGAGGCACCTGACAGTGCCTGAATCGGCACTTCAGGCGGCCGGAAACAATGCAAACCTATGGAGCCGGACCAGATTTTTGACAAATCCGTTAGAAAACTGATCCGGAGTCCAAGGTCTCTCTCTCTCTCTCTCTCTCTCTCTCTCTCTCTCTCTCTCTCTCTCTCTCTCTCTCTCTCTCTCTCTCTCTCTCCTCTCTCTCCTCTCTCTCTCTCTCTCCTCGGTCCGAACATTGATGTCTGTATTTTCAACATGGAAAAGCTTCTTTTTCCGGGTTGAAAAGGTCAGGCCGGATCAGGCGAAAAACCTGATCAGTTCCATCAGTTTTTTAAAATCAGGGCCGGATCCGTCCTATCAGGCATAAGACGGATCATGCCTGATTCAAAAAGCCTGATGTGTGAAAGTAGCCTTAAGGTTACAAGTTCATCTCCATAGATCTTGATGTTCCTTTGTCCATGATGCACAACATGATCAAGATATTTACAACACATTTCACTGTAGCTAATATCCTTGGACATGAGAGAGACCCTTTCTCTCTGAAGAGGCAATTTGAATATTAAATTTCACAGTGGAGCATTGCATGGCAAAAAAGCATCCGTACCTTGACATGCCAGAGCTGGTATGTCAATCTCCACAAAGAGAAACCTTATCCTTTAGACCCCAGTCCAGAGCCTCTCACCTAAGACAAATCAGTTCTCATACATAAACACCGTGTCTGCAAATTGAGATTCTGATTTGGCTTGTATCCTAAGTCATATTGCAAGACTCGTTAAAAGGTTGATTGTGACTTGTAGGATCGCTAATTCCAACAGGTGACGCTATAGCGTTCAAGTCCTCTTTCTCTCTGAAGAGGCAGTTGAGAATGTAAGAAGCTTGTTGATGGGCATAGGAAGCGATTGTTTGCAGTTATTTATTCCAAAGGGTGTACAACCAAATATTAAGTTGAAGGTGGCAACAATTTTATGCAGCCCTTTCTCTAACAATTTCAAGGGTGGCCTTGAAAGATGTACATATATCTGTGTTTGTGCTTGTGTGTACTATGCAAGCTTGAATATGTTCATAACCATAAAACCCAGATTTTAAAGCTCCAGCATATAGCTCTGAGATTTGACTTATTCAGTTGATTATTTTCAAACTTACTCTAGTCAAATATTCATATGACTCTTACAAGGAAAAAGAAAGAATAACTATTTCTACAATGCAGTGTTTGCATAGACAGACACAAAGATTATTTATTTAATTCATAAACTCTTTAAATTCAAACACAAGACTATCCCTGTAAAAACTACAGTGACACTAGTAACCTAGCGATTGAAATAATGCATCATCATTAAATCTGTGGTTTCATTTTAAATTATTTATATACATATATTATATAACTGAGAAATAGAGGCTTTGTTTTAAACTGGAATTATTGTGGTTGCATTATAAAACAGTACATTATTCATGGAAAAGCAAAGTACCCACATAATTAATTATTCATTTATGTTTCTCATTATTTCAGTCTCCTGCTAGGTTTTGCCATTGTTGCCCACGTTGCAAACATTATGATTTTAGTTTCATTGCTTCTCATGTCTTTATCTAAAATATGTTGTTCTCATTCAGAACAAAAAGACTATTGAAAAAAAGAAACGTTGTTTGATCAGCAACTTTGATTGAGAAGTGTTATCTGGTTTCTAAACTGCAGTCATGGATCAAATTATTTTATTTGAGCAATTTACAACATTCATTCTGCATGCCGGCTTGCACGAATAGTTTGTTTTGTGGTGATATGCTATTTTATTAATATAATAGCTAATATATTAGATTATCTGTAAATGTAAATGATTGGCTTAAGGAGTTCCGTGTTCTTAAAGTACTATTGTACTGTGAAAGAAGTGGATCATTTCTGTTCTCTAAAATTGAATAAAATACCAGTAAATAGTTTGATGCTGAAATAACTTATGATCCAGTTATCATCTGTCTACAGCTTAACATTTTTAACATTCTTATGGCTAGTGGTCAGTTCCTATAATTCCAAGAAATTGTGAAGGACATGTTGTTGCTTCCAAATTTAAGTAAAATAGTCTGTAAACACCCAAAAATTGTCGTCTGTTTAGCCAGATTTCCTTGAGAACCTGAACTTTTGAACTAGAACACATTGACACTAGGGAAGCACCCCCGTATTCTGTCATCTAATCTATCTTGTGTCCCAGGATGCATTTAACAACTTATTGTGTAACTCCCTTTTCTTTATGCCAATTGTTATGCAACCTTCATTTCCTTTTGATCTTGGGCTATAAAAGATCACCCTATCAATCCAATAAACAAGAGTTTACTTGAAAGACAAGCTACTCTGTGTCTCTCTCTTTATTTCTCCCATTGTTAGGCGCCTGAGCGAAGCAATACCTGAGGTTGGATCCAGAGATAACAAATCTTGACTCTTAAGGTACTGTCACACACAGCTGCGTCGCTAACAAGATCGCTAAATAGTCACCGATTTTATGACGCAGTAGCGATCTCGTTAGCGACGCAGCTGTGTGTGACATGTAGCGGCGATGTGGCCCCTGCTAAGATGTCGTTGATCGCTTATAAATGTTCTGAGCCATTTTTTGGTCGTTGGTGTCCCGCTGGTGAGCCTGAATCGCTGAGTGTGACACCCTTTATGAACGACTTCACCAGCATCGCAGGTGGGACTAGGTTTTCCCAATGACCGCAGAAGTCGTTATACAGATCGCTGATCTCTGATGAGATCTTTGTGTTTGGAAGCTAGCTAGCGACCACACAGCGATCGCACTAGCGATCTCACCAGGTCGTGTCGTTGTCGTGATCGCTAGTGCGATTGCTAAGTGTGACAGTGCCTTAACAGTACAGTGATCATTTAAAATAGTTTTGTTTTAAAAAGAGTCTTTTCACTGAATATAAGTCTCTGAAGCAGAGAGATAACCATAGAGGAGCAATATACAAGGGGGGACATTGATTAGTTTTGCTTCTATGTAATGCTGCTGCCATGTGCAAGGCTGTTGCTGCTTCATAATTCCCCACAGTTCCAATCTGCATGGATTTACATAAAGAGTTTTCCTCCAAGAATTGTGGGTTTCAAAACTTCAGATTATATTTCCATATTCCGGATTTGCCGAACAGACTCTGTCAGAGGAGAAAAACTTCAAAACAGACATGTGCACTTCCCCATACAATAACATTGGACTGAGTGTGATCTGATGTTTTGTCAGATCATTCTCAGACTAAACATACGGTTCTGTACTAAAGCTCGAAAACTGAAGAATTTATCTGATTTGCTAATGATGAGTATTTAAGAAAATCGCAATTTTTTCATTTGCTGTCACTTTTCAGACTTTTTTTTCCATAACCTATAGATCCACTACTGGACAATGCCTTTTCAATTTTCCAAGTGCTACCAAGAAATAGCTTGATACTTACCTCCCAGACTAATGCTGTGTCATTGATTTCGGCTCTGCGATTCTGGACAGTCATATGAATTGTTATGTCATATAACTGCTGCAGACAGTCTAGGAAGTAACAAAAGTTTTAATTATATGGTTGCCACGGGAGCAATTAAGAAGGGGTTTTACAATAGTAAATGTTCTTTGTAATTCCATGCACAATAAAATGACTGTGGGTAATAAAAAGCTTAACTTCAGTGTTTGAAATATTTGTTTTTAATAAATATAAATATAATAAATATAAATCATTTCAACTTTCCTCTAAAACTGTTATGTGGCTACTCTGGTTTTACTCCATGTACTATGAAATAGAAACTAATGTTTTATATTTATGTTTGGCTTGCTATGAGGAAACATTAACATTTAACACATTGCATTTAGTTTAGAATTAAACAATCACATTCTATCACGTAATAGGTTGTAATCAGACATGACAAATGAGGGTCAACATGAAGTCTTCATTACATAGAGGTTTGTTAGGAAAAACACGGTTGGATAAAATTTCATAGCGTGCAGAAAATATTTTTTATCAACATTTAATACACAAATAAGTGCTTTTAAAGAAACAAAATGAAATGAGAATTCTATGGGGGAAAAATTAAGCAAAAGTGTTAATTAACTTCCTGTGACCATAAAACCAAAAAAGTGTATTTATTCCAACCTCACTATAAAGGTAAAATTTTGTACAATAAAGAAATTGCTGTTAGAAAATTTTATTATTACTATTGCTGAAATGATTTTAAAGTGAAAATGACATCAGGATTTTGTACACTAAACTAAAGGGCCGTGAGTGGGCGCTGCCCTTACAGCTATCCTGCTTCTCTGCCCACTGCACTTGCAGCTCATTAGCATACCATTTCACCTGTGGATGTCTGTAAAACAGCAAAACAGATTTATAGAAGCAAGATAAAAATTTAATCAACATTAAGTTACCTTCATGCACATGCCCTTAGTAAAAAATCCTGATGACAGGGTCTATTTAAAATAATATAATACTTTTAAGTAAAGTAGAACATGACTAGGGATATTAGCAAATACAGTCATTCAACTACAGTCAGTTTGCTTTGGGATACATATAGAGGAGGCATTAGCTGGATAGATGAGATGATTGACAAAGACTGGCTTTACTTAAGAACACTAGTTGAGTATGGAGATGTACACTAAAAGTATAAACCCCTTAGTGACAGAGCCAATTTGGTACTTAATAACCAAGCATATTTTTTAAAATTCTAACCACTGTCACTTTATCAGGTTATAGCTCTGGAAAGCTTCAACGTATCCCATTGATTCTAAGACATATTGTACTTCATGTTAATGGTAAAATTTCTTCAATATAACTTGCGTTTATTTAAGAATAAAACGGAAATTTGTTAAAAATTTGGTAAAAATTTTGAAAATTTTGCAATTTTCAAACTTTTAATTTTGTACACTTAAATCAGAGAGTGGTGTCACACAAAATAGTTAATAAATAACATTTTCCACATGTCTACTTTACATCAACACAATTTTGGAAACAATTTTTTGTTAGGATGTTTTAAGGGTTAAAAGTTGACCAGCGATTTCTCATTTTTCCAACAAAATTAACAAAACCACTTTTTTAGGGATCACCTCACATTTGAAGTGAGTTTGGGGGGTCAATATAACAGAACATACTGAAAAGTGACACCATTCTAAAAACTGCACCCCTCAAGGTGCGCAAAATCACATTCAAGAAGTTTATTAACCCTTCAGGTACTTCTAGATAACTAAAACAATGTGGAAGGAAAAAATGAACATTTTACTTTTTTCACAAAAAATTTACTTTGGAACCATTTTTTTATTTTCACAAGGGTATCAGGAAAAAATGACCACAAAATATGTTGTGCAATTTCTCCCAAATATGCCGATACCCCACAGGAGGAGAAAAGCCACTGTTTGGGTGCATAGCAGGGCTCAAAAGGGAGGGAGCACCATTTGACTTTTTGAACGCAAAATTGGCTGGAATCAGTGGTGGCGCAATGTCGCATTTGGAGACCCCTGATGTACCTAAACAGTGGAACCCCCAATTCTAACTCCAACCTTAACCCCAACACACCCATAACCCTAATCCCAACCCTACCCATAACCTTAATCACAACCCTAATCCCAACACACCCCTAACTCTAATCCCAACCCTAAACATAACCATAATCGCAAACCTAACCCTAACACACCCCTAACCCTAAACCCAACCCTAACCATAATCCCAACCATAACCACAACCCTAACCCTAGCCCAACAGTAATGCTAGCCCAACCCTAACCCTAGCCTAACCCTAACTTTAGTCCAACTGTAACACTAACTTTAGCCCAACTCACATTAGCCCAACTCTAACCCTAGTGGTAGCCGAGACCCTGAGAAATTCCAACTCTGGGGGCGCCTGTTCAATAATAAAACTATCCCCTTAAAGATTTAAGGCATATAAAAACAAGGTTTAAAATAAACCAGATATAAAATAATGTATGTATAAAATCATATATTTTATTAATGCATAATATTGACAGATAATTATAAAATTTAAAAATATATACCAATGTTAGCCATAAGGTGGCACTGCAGACCAATGACTATTAGAAATGCATAGACTGCAGGTAAAATCAAAGTATACACAAGTGAAAAAATAAGTGAATAATGCAATTTTTAACAACACATATCGACAATGTCAAAATATAGTGTTATAAAGTGCAAGTGAAATGAATATACAAAGGCAAATGTGCAAATAGCATTGATAAAATTGTACCCACCCCGGAAGAAGGCTGTCACTGCCGATACATGCGTAGGGACCCCTGGCGCTGCAGCACACTGTAGGTACAATTTTATCAATGCTATTTGCACGCTTGCCTTTGTATATTAATTTATTCTATATATATATATTCTATTTCAAGTGTTTATTTCTGTTAATGTTGATGATTATGGCTCACAGCCAATAAAACCCCCAAAGTCATTATCTCAGTAAATTAAAATAATTAACAAAAATACCTGCAAAGGCTTCCTAACTTCCTAAGGGTTTAAAAAGGTCCCTTAGTCTGTTTCAGTAGGCTCCACAATCATGGGGAAGACTGCACACTTGACAGATGTCCAGAAGGCAGTCATTGACACACTCCACAAGGAGGGTAAGCAACAAAAGGTCATTACTAAAGAAGTTGGCTGTTCACAGAGTGCTGTATGCAAGCAAATTAATGAAAAGTTGAGTGGAAGGAAAAAGGGTTTTAGAAAATGGTGCACAAGGAACTGGGATAGCCGTAGCCTTTAAAGGAAAGGATGTTAAGAAAAGGCCAATCAAAAATTTTGGGGAGATTCTCAAGGACTGGACTGCTACTGTAGTCATTGCTTCAAGAACCACCACACACAGACGTATCCAGGATATGGGCTACAAGTGTTGCATTCTTTGTGTCAAGCCACTCATGACCAATAGACAACGCCAAAAGCGTCTTACCTGGGCCAAGGAGAAAAAGAACTGGACTGTTCCTCAGTGGTCCAAGGTGTTGTTTTCAGATTAAAGTACATTTTGCATTTCATTTGGAAATCAAGGTCTCAGAGTCTGAGGAATAGTGGAGAGGCACACAATCCAACTGCTTGAGGTCTAGTGTGAAGTTTCCACAAACAGTTATGGATTGTGGAGCCATGTCATCTGCTGGTGTAGGTCCATCGTGTTTTATCAAGACCAAAGTCAGCATAGCCCCCTACCAAAAATGTTTAGAGTACTTCATGCTTCCCTCGACCGACAAGCTTTTTGGAGATGGAAATTTAATTCTCCAGCAGAACTTGGCACCAGATCACACTGCCAAAAGTATCAATACCTGGTTTAAGAACAACAATATCACTGTGCTTGAATGGCCAGAAAACTCGCCTGACCTTAACCCCTTAGAGAATCTAAAGGGTATTGTCAAGAGGAAAATGAGAGACACCAGACCCGATAATGCAGATAAGCTGAAGGCTGCTATCAAAGCGACCTGGGCTTCCATAACACCTCAGCAGTGCAACAGGCTGATCTCCTCCATGCCATGCTGCATTGATGCAGTAATTGATGCAAAAGGAGCCCCGACCAAGTTTTGAGTGCATTTAATGAACATACATTTCAGCAGGCCAACATTTTGGATTTTAAAATCATTTTTCAAGCTGGTGTTATAAAGTATTCTAATTTACTGAGATAATGACTTTTGGGTTTTCATTGGCTGTAAGCCATAATGATCAACATTAACAGAAATAAACACTTGAAATAGATCACTCTGCTTGTAACTATTTTATACAGTGGGTTCGGAAAGTATTCAGACCCCTTTAAAGTTTTCACTCTTTGTTTCATTGCAGCTATTTGGTAAATGCAAAAAAGTTCATTATTTTCTCTTTAATGTACACTCTACACCCCATCTTGACTAAAAAAACTGAAATGTAGAAATTTTTGCACATTTATTAAAAAAGAAAAATTGAAATATCCGAACCCACTGTATAATATGAGTTTCACGTTTTGTATTGAAGAACGGAAATAAATTAACTTTTTGATGATATTCTATTTTTGCGAGAAGCACCTGTACATGTTCCAAACAATTTTATTCAATTTAGCATTTAAGAAAAAATAGTTACATTTTTAACAATAAAGTGTTGTTTTAGCTAAAGATTTAACATTTTTAGAAGGGGTCATATGTAAAAATGACTGCATAATTGTTAGAAGACTTTCACATTGTGATTTTTCTCCACATTTATGGGTCCTGTCAGGGATTTTGCAATAACACCCTCACAAAATGGGATTCGGATATATATGTGCCAATGGGGCCATAATGGTGTCAGCAAAGTGAGCGTGCACTCAGACATGGATCATTTTCAAGCCTATACACCTACTGGAAGCGTACACTCCAGCATGGTAGACTGCATCTATGAAAATACACTAGGAGTGACACACTATCCCTATGTTTTATGGCAGAATTATCAAACTATATCAGACATAGTTGGCTGCAATTGTGCAGCAATGCTCTGATACATGCTGACCATGCTTTGGGCATCATAAATCTATCTAGTGACCAGTTTCCTTTAAGCTGCTAATGAATGTACAGTTGTGCTCAAAAGTTTACATTCCCCTTAAGAATTTTTGCTTTCTTGGCCTTTTTTTTAGAGAATATGATTGACAACACCAAACTCTTTTTCTCCACTCATGGTTAATGGTTTGGTGAAGCCATTTATTGTCAAACTACTGTGCTTTCTCTTTTTAAATCATAATTACAACCCAAAACATCCAAATGACCCCAATCAAAAGTTTACATACCCTGGTGATTTTGGCCTGATAACATGCACAGAAGTTGACACAAATGGGTTTCAATGGCTACTAAAGGTAACATCCTCACCTGTGACCTGTTTGCTTGTAATCAGTGTGTGTACATAAAAGCTGAGTGAGTTTATTGGATCCAGACAGACTCTTGCACCTTTCATCCAGCCATGGACGTTTCTGGATTGCGAGTCATGGGGAAAGCAAAAGAATTGCAAACGGATCTTTGGGAAAAGGTAGTTGAACTGTATAAAAGAGGAAAGGGATACAAAAAGATATCCAAGGAATTGATAATGCCAGTCAGCAGCATTCAAACTGTGATTAACCCCTTCCCGACCCATGACGCCACGTAGGCGTCATGAAAACCTGTGCCAATCCGACCCATGACGCCTATGTGGCGTCATGAAAGGATCTCGTCCCTGCGGGCCGGGAGACCGGGTCACTCAAAGGTCACCTGACCCGCAGTTACAGGACCCTTTGTGCTTCACCACAGTGGGGTTGGCTTAACCCCCCCGTGGCCACGATCGCTCTGATTGGCTGTTAAAAGTGAAACAGCCAATCAGAGCAATGTGTAATATTTCACCAATTTAATTGGTGAAATATTACAATCCAGCCATGGCCGATACTGCAATAGCATCTGCCATGGCTGGAGACCGAGCCCTGACCCCCCCCACACCGAATCAAGGCGGTGATCGGCCGCCGCCACCGAAAGATGGCAGCGATCGGTCACCGCCGTCACTTACAGCTCCCCTCCTCTTTTGGTCCACTGCCCCCACTTCCTATCCCCCCCCCAGCCTTCCGACCCCCCTACTCACCTCTCCCGATCCACCGATGTCCCACGATCGGGCCCGGCGTCCGCCCGGGCCTCTTCATGGGCGCCGCCATATTGGAAAATGGCGGGCGCATGCGCAGTGCACCCCCCAGTGTTCAAAAATTTATTTTGATCACTGTGATAAACTGTCACAGTGATCAAAATAAAAAAAAGTAAATGAACCCCCCCTTTATCATAGGTAGGGACAAATAAAAAAATAAAGAATTTTTTTTTTTTCCTAGCGGATTTTGCTGCTGATCCGCAGCTGATTTTGCTGCGGATCCGCGGCGGATATCGCTGCTTATCCGCGGCGGATTTCGCTGCTGATCGGCAGCGGATTTCGCGGCGGATTTCGCTGCTGATCCGCGGCGGACTTCGCTGCTGATCCGCGGCGGACATCGCTGCTGATCCGCGGCGGATTTCGCTGCTGATCCGCGGCGGATTTCGCTGCGGATCCGCTGCGGATTTCGCTGCTGATCGGCGGCACATTTCGCTGCTGATCGGCGGCGGATTTCGCTGCTGATCTGCGGCGGATTTCGCTGCTGATCGGCAGCGGATTTCGCTGCTGATCGGCGGCGGATTTCGCTGCTGATCGGCGGCGGATTTCGCTGCTGATCGCGGCGGATTTCGCTGCTGATCCGCAGCGGATTTCGCTGCTGATCGGCAGCGGATTTCGCTGCTGATCCGCAGCGGATTTCGCTGCTGATCGGCGGCGGATTTCGCTGCTGATCCGCGGCGGATTTCGCTGCAGATCCGCGACTGATTTCGCTGCCGATCCGCGACTGATTTCGCTGCGGATCCGCGGCGGATTTCGCTGCTGATCCGCGACTGATTTTGCTGCTGATCCGCGGCTGATTATCTGCTGATTCATATGCGCTAGCGGGTATAGCATAACGCGATCGTGTTATGCTATACCGTTACCAGCCGGTCAACGCTACGTGTTGACATCGCTGCTGATCCGCGGCGGATTTCGCTGCGGATCCGCTGCGGATTTCGCTGCTGATCGGCGGCGGATTTCGCTGCTGATCTGCGGCGGATTTCGCTGCTGATCGGCGGCGGATTTCGCTGCTTATCCGCAGCGGATTTCGTGCTGAACGGCAGCGGATTTCGCTCTGATCCGCAGCGGATTTCGCTGCTGATCCGCGGTTGGATTCCGCTGCGGAATCGGCGGGCGGATTTCACTGCTGGATCCGGCGCGGATTTCGCTGCTGATCGCGGCGGATTTCGCTGCTGATCGGCGGCGGATTTCGCTGCTGATCCGCGGCGGATTTCGCTGCTGATCGGCGGCGGATTTCGCTGCTGATCCGCAGCGGATTTCGCTGCTGATCGGCGGCGGATTTCGATACTGATCCGCGGCGGATTTCGCTGCTGATCCGCGCGGACTTCGCTGCTGATCCGCGGCGGACATCGCTGCTGATCCGCGGCGGATTTCGCTGCGGATCCGCTGCGGATTTCGCTGCTGATCGGCGGCAGATTTCGCTGCTGATCGCGGCGGATTTCGCTGCTGATCTGCGGCGGATTTCGCTGCTGATCGGCGGCGTATTTCGCTGCTGATCCGCAGCGGATTTCGCTGCTGATCGCAGCGGATTTCGCTGCAGATCCGCTGCGATTTCGCTGCTGATCGCAGCGGATTTCGCTGCTGATCCGCGCGGATTTCGCTGCTGATCGGCGGCGGATTTCGCTGCTGATCCGCGCGGATTTCGCTGCTGATCGGCTGCGGATTTCGCTGCTGATCCGCGCGGATTTCGCTGCTGATCGCGCGATTTGCTGCTGATCGGCGGCGATTTCGCTGCATGATCCGCGGCGAATTTCGCTGCGGATCCGCGACTGATTTCCGCTGCCGATCCGGACTGAATTCGCTGCGGATCCGCGGCGGATTTCGCTGCTGATCCGCAGCGGATTTCGCTGCTGATCGCAGCGGATTTCGCTGCTGCTCCGCAGCGGAGTTCGCTGCTGATCGGCGGCGGATTTCGCTGCTGATCCGCGGCGAATTTCGCTGCGGATCCGCGACGATTTCGCTGCTGATCCGCAGCGGATTTCGCTGCTGATCGGCGGCGGATTTCGCTGCTGATCGCGGCGGATTTCGCTGCTGATACGCGGCGAATTTCACTGCGGATCCGCGACTGATTTCCCGCTTGCCGATCCGCGACTGATTTCGCTGCGGATCCGCTGCGGATTTTCGTGCTGATCCGCGGCAGATTTCGCTGCTGATCGGCGGTCAGATTACGCTGCTGATCTGCGGCGGATTTCGCTGCTGATCGGCGGCGGATTTCGCTGCTGATCCGCGCGGATTTCGCTGCTGATCGGCAGCGGATTTCGTTGCTGATCCGCTGCGGATTTCGCTGCTGCTCGGCAGCGGATTTTGCTGCTGATCCGCGGCGGATTTCGCTGCTGATCCGCGGCGGATTTCGCTGCTGATCCGCGGCGGATTTCGCTGCTGATCGTCGGCGGATTTCGCTGCTGATCCGCGCGATTTCGCTGCTGATCCGCGGCGGATTCGCTGCTGATCCGCGGCGGCTTTGCTGCTGATCCGCGGCGACTTCGCTGCTGATCCGCGCGGATTTCGCTGCTGATCCGCGGCGGATTTCGCTGCTGACGGCGGCGGATTTCGCTGCTGATCCGCAGCGGATTTCGCTGCTGATCGGCGGCGGATTTCGCTGCTGATCGCGG
>JARQOD010000006.1:322730812-322768392 GCA_033576555.1 Oophaga sylvatica
CTCAAAGCAGGTGTGTGGCTCATTTGCAACTGATTATAATGCTGGATTTCTTAGAAACTGTAAAATGGATATCTACAACTGAGGCATGAATTGAATCAGCTTGGAATCCTCTGTACATACTGTATATGCTACTGCTTTTAGTAATAAACTTATGACAGGTTTCCTTTAAATGCTATGAACACCTTAGCAGCATTTTTTTAGGCAATGCTTTGCAGCCTTCATCAATTACAAAGCAAGCAATCTGTTCGATCTTGTTCTGTCTCAATCTCATCCAGCCAATTGATTGGATGTACTGTATTCCCCTGTTCATCAGTTTGCAAAGTGAGTCAATTATTCTATAATGACTGACGCATATGTGATCTATGCCATTATAGTTTCCTAGGCATTTGTATAGCCTGTATGATACACTCTTCAAATACTGCCTGAAACGCGCGTCTGGTGTTTTCTTTGATAGATAAAGTGTACTCCATGTCACTGTGCATTACTATCATTATGTGAACTTTAATGTGATATCACTCTCTAACTGTTTATTCGTTTTTACCTTAGAGGGCCTTAACTCATATAGTAATTGCTATTTTGACTTGTACATTTTCAGTATCCATGCTCAAAATTGTTATTGAACATAATAAAACTATTAATTTGTAGTGTTCACACAAGGAAGTTTTGTTATTATCACGTACCTTTAGTATTTTATATATCTGACTTTTGTATGTCTATTTTATGTTTTTAATTTTTTTATTGTCCAATAAAGAATACATTATTTTATTGATTTAGAGCATTCAATGCTTCTATATAAATATTTTACCATTGTTTGTAGTATTATCTGACTTTGCATGTGGAACTAAAAAAATTCTATAACCATCATATAATTCTGTTTCAGAAAAAATTGTATTGCCATGATCATATAATTTGTACTGTATGTCAAAGTTTCAACCTGTATAGTATATTCAGAGGCTTAAATGTCACGCTGTATAGCAGATATATATATATATATATATATGTGATGACAGTAATCTATATCAAAAGGGCAACATACAATATAACATGCGCATAGATATATGATAACATAGAATTACCTGACAGAAAGTCCAGTGGGTCAATACGGAATCCGTTATACGCTGTCTCCGGCTAGAGGGTGACCGGGGTCTATGCTGACCCTAAACTGGGGTCTTAACTAATCCCTCTACCTGGAGGTACTGTTAAAGGTACAGAGGTCCAGGCCACCAGCGTAAACCCTGTCTCCTATCAATCCCTGCCAACTGTAATCTAGTCCTAAGAAGGACCCTAATTACCACCAAAGGGAATGAACAGGTAACGGTTACTGAACAGAAAGACATACAAGAAAGACAAGAAATAAAGTAAATAAAGTCTTACATACAACACTCACACACAGTAGGAACACCTAAGGTCTCAGAGATAAACTATAAGCTATAAGAGTAAAAACAACTAAGGAGCTCTTAGCTTAAGTATTCTCAGAACCGATCCAGTCTACTAGACTACATAAAGGCTTTCACCGGCATCTAACAAGCAGACTGGCAGGTATATGAAGGAATCTAATTAGAACATAATCAAAAGCAGCCGGGCGAGGCTGGACCTAGTCTTAGCAAAGAGCTAGGTAAAATTAACTCCCTCATTACCAAACACAAAGAAACAGCAACTCAGCTGTGAGAAGTCAGAGTGTGTAATCGCGACGATCCTTGTGGCGATACACCCATGACAGTACCCCCCCCTCTACGAGGGGACTCCGGACCCTCAGGGCCAGGTCTGCCCGGGTGAGTTGTGTGAAAGGTCCGAACCAATCGATCTGCGTTAACATCAGATGCAGGGACCCACGTCCTCTCCACAGGACCATACCCCCTCCAATGAACCAAGTACTGAAGGGATCGGCGACTGAGACGTGAGTCAATGATTATCGACCCATGAAATTCCACGTTATCATTGACCACCACTGAAGGCGGAGGTAGAGGTGACGGTATGACTGGTGCCACATACTTTTTAAGTAATGACTTGTGAAACACATTATGAATTTTAAACGTAGGAGGGAGGTCCAGACGAAATGCCACAGGATTAATTATGGAACTGATCCTGTACGGCCCGATGAATCTGGGACCCAACCTCCAGGAGGAAACTTTAAGTTTTATATTCCTGGTAGACAACCAAACTAGATCGTTCACCTTCAGATCTAGACCAGAAACTCTCCCCCTATCAGCCATCCGTTTGTAACGGTCCCCCCTAACCTTCAGTCTTAACCGATCTGGAACTATCAGTCTCCCTGGAAGTCCCACCGGGGCGTCCCCCTGAGCCCCCAATACCTCCCCCTCAAGCTCAGAGCATACAGCTGACACTACAACTCCCTCCTGAGGAATAGGAACCGGATCATCCGTCTTCCCGGCCCCTGGGAAAGTACGAGATAAGGCATCAGGAAGCAACTTTATTGAGCAGTCATATGCGCGATGATGAGGTAACTCTTTACACCCCTCCTCTGAGAACATCTCCCCAAAGTCCTCCAGAAAAGGAGACAAAGTCCTAGGCACAACCGCACCGATGACCGTGCTCATGCAGTTATTCCTGCAAAATTCACCCCACTGGCTTATCTTTCCGGATTGCCAATCAATCACTGGGTTATGTTTAGCCAACCAAGGAAGTCCCAACACAATAGGAGTAGGTAGACCCTCCAACACATAAGACAATTGCTCTTTATGTCTTGCCCCTACTCGAAGATCTATGTTATGAACAGCTTGTACCAAGCTACCTTGACCGAGAGGTCTAGAATCAATAGAGACTATAGGGACCGGTTTGGCCAATACACTCAGTTGCATACCATGCACCTGGGCAAACCGAGCGTCCACCAGATTAGCCCCGGACCCACTATCAAGAAAAACAGAAATCCTCTCAGTTCTAGTACCAATCACCACCTCCGCAGGCACGAGAAACTGAGAGGGATTTGGGGACGAAATACACACTCCCAGGTTAACTCCTTTGCTCAAAGAGGCCCGGGATGGACACCCCCAACAAAATGTCCCTCTCTCCCGCAAAAGAAACACCTTCTAGTCTTGCGGTGCACTGCCAATTCCCTCCCACAAAAAGATGTCCCTCCCAACTGCATGGGTTCCTCAGAACAGACCAGGGGAACCTCAGTATAAGGGACTTTAGTAGTAGGTGGAGTCATCACGGGAGGCGGAGTTACCTCGCGTCTTCCCCGAATTCGTCTATCCATGCGAATAGCGAGGGCCATAGCAGCCTCCAGTGATGGAGGAGAATCATACTGAGCCAACACATCTTTTAATTTGTCAGACAACCCTTGACAAAACTGGCTCCTAAGAGCTGGGTCATTCCACTGAGTATCTGTTGCCCATCTACGGAACTCAGAAGAATATTCCTCCGCTGGACGATTTCCTTGCCGTATTTTACGTAACTTTGTTTCAGCAAGGGAAACTCGATCCGGATCATCATATACCAGACCCAGGGCAGTAAAAAATCGATCCACTGACTGGAGATCTGGGGAGCCTGGAGGGATAGAGAACGCCCAAGATTGAGGGTCCCCTTGTAAGAGCGAGATAACAATTCCCACCCTCTGCTCTTCACTCCCAGATGACCGAGGCCGCAGCCGAAAGTACAATTTACATGCCTCCCGGAAAGTAAAAAATTTGTCCCGCCCACCAGTGAACCTGTCCGGGAGAGCAACCTTAGGTTCAGATCTGGTTTGCTCCGGGGGGAACAAAACCTTGGACTTAATGTCTGCAAACTCCATGGACAACCCCTGCAACTGCCGGGCCAGCTGGGCTACTGGATCCATGACAGCTGGAGAGAATCTTTAGTATGGCCGGTGAAAATGTCACGCTGTATAGCAGATATATATATATGTGATGACAGTAATCTATATCAAAAGGGCAACATACAATATAACATGCGCATAGATATATGATAACATAGAATTACCTGACAGAAAGTCCAGTGGGTCAATACGGAATCCGTTATACGCTGTCTCCGGCTAGAGGGTGACCGGGGTCTATGCTGACCCTAAACTGGGGTCCTAACTAATCCCTCTACCTGGAGGTACTGTTAAAGGTACAGAGGTCCAGGCCACCAGCGTAAACCCTGTCTCCTATCAATCCCTGCCAACTGTAATCTAGTCCTAAGAAGGACCCTAATTACCACCAAAGGGAATGAACAGGTAACGGTTACTGAACAGAAAGACATACAAGAAAGACAAGAAATAAAGTAAATAAAGTCTTACATACAACACTCACACACAGTAGGAACACCTAAGGTCTCAGAGATAAACTATAAGCTATAAGAGTAAAAACAACTAAGGAGCTCTTAGCTTAAGTATTCTCAGAACCGATCCAGTCTGCTAGACTACATAAAGGCTTTCACCGGCATCTAACAAGCAGACTGGCAGGTATATGAAGGAATCTAATTAGAACATAATCAAAAGCAGCCGGGCGAGGCTGGACCTAGTCTTAGCAAAGAGCTAGGTAAAATTAACTCCCTCATTACCAAACACAAAGAAACAGCAACTCAGCTGTGAGAAGTCAGAGTGTGTAATCGCGACGATCCTTGTGGCGATACACCCATGACATTAAGCCCCCATCTCACATAGCGAGATCACTAGCGAGATCGCTGCTGAGTCACAAGTTTTGTGACGCAACAGCGATCTCCCCAGCGATATCGCTGTGTGTGACATTCAGCGACGATCAGCCCCCCTGCCGGGTATCGCTGATCGTCGCTGAATGTCCTGGACATTTTTTTGATCGTTGGTCTCCCGCTGGCCAGCGCACATTGCTGCATGTGGCAGGCGGGAGACCAGCGGTCAGCTGGTAACCAAGCTACACTTCGGGTTTCTAGGCGCCGGGCGGTGCCTAGAAACCCAATGTGTACGTTAGATACCAGCGCGCTGGTGCAGGGGAGCTGGTAACCAAGGTACACAGCGGGTTTCTAAACGCCGCGCGGTGCCTAGAAACCCGATGTGTACCTTGGTTACCAGCTCCCTGCACCAGAGCGCTGGTATCTAACGTACACTGCGGGTAACAAAGCGACGTGCGTCACTTGTTACCCGCATAGTCGCTGTCCTGATCGCTGCTGAGAGCTGCCTGTTTGGCAGCTCAGCAGCGATCATGTAGCGACACACCAGCGATCCTGACAAGTGCATATCGTTGTCAGGATTGCTGGTGTGTCGCTATGTGTGATGGGGCCCTTATTTGGCTTTTTATCTCTAATTGTTTGTTAAGCTGTGACCTCTGACTTTTTGTCACTAGACAAATTCCCCCAAAATGGTTGCTACTCTGCATTCCCTGCCTAGGCTTTAATATAGACTGTGATAGTATATCATAGTCAAACATAGTCTATGTGATGATGTAATAGCTCCAAGGCATTATAAGCATTATTGGGAAGCTCATCCAGTTGCACCCAAGTTCATATGAGCCTGTTCTGATTGTTGCAATGTTCTGCATTGTGTTAAATAGTGGCAAGCATTTTGTTGATTTGTGTGAATAGAATAGCAAATTATTCAAATGTGCAGGGTCTAGTGATCTTTGACACAAATTTGATTTGCACTGAACCAGTTTGCACATCAGTAATGTGACTAAGGTAAAGTGGATAATTCCAGCATCAGCAATTGAATTTTAAAAAAATATATATTTGGTCACGCTAAACTTTCATAGACTAAAAAATATGAGAAACATTTGACTTACTTGTTTCCAGTCCATGCAGAGCCTTTAGTAATAGGCTATGAATATCATAATGTTGTTTAATATATTCTCAAATTAGGTTTGATTGTGCCCCAGGCAATGGTGCAGCATTGTTAGAAGTTTCCCTGGGCTCCAAAGGATATAAAAGCACAAGATTTTCACCCCCCTTCCGTCTGTCACTTGATCGGTGCCAGCAATTGTGCCATTTTATAAATATATTATATATAAAATTAAAATAATTTACCATTTTATATTTCCTTTTAAAGCTCACTGGAAGTGACCATCATATTGTTTGGATATTAAATGATTCCCTATATGGAGTATCAGAAATAAGAAACTTTTATGAATTCCAAAATCAGTTGTCTCTTATCTAGCTACAGAAGCAATTATATAACTAGCAATTATAGCCAAGAGCCTACAGTATTTCTTAGAATGATGATGTTTGAACACGTTTTCCAGATTATATTATTTTTATATTGTGAAGTTTCTACAAACCCCTTTGCAATGTGAATTAGTTTGTAACCTAATGATTTTAATATCCCGAAGAAGAGGAATGAAAAAAGGATTTTGTTTAGCAGGGAATGTTTGGAGAGATCAGTAGAAGATTAGTTCATAGTTTTCATTCAACCTCATTGCTTTCTTCTCATTCAAATTTTAGAGGATACATTTCTTAACAGTCTTGTTTAGTTATGTTGTAGTTCAAATAAAGAAATTTAGTGAAAAAATAGAAACCATAACCATAAGATTAAACTTATTCTTTGAGTATTCAAAATATAATATTCACTTCAATATTTAGCAAAGTCAAATATTTAAAAGAAACAAAAAAAGAAGCATTTATAATTAGTTATTTACTAAAATAAAGAGGAATTATGCAAGCATAACCACAGCCCACCCCCTTCTTGTGATAAAATGGACCAGTGTATTTAAAGTGCTTTTCCCATGAGCAAAAGTTGTTTTTAATCAATAGATCTTGGAATAAAAATAACTTTCACAATTGGATGTGTTTAAATAAAATGTTCCTGTGTTGAGATAATCTTATACAGTGGGTACGAAAAGTATACAGACCCCTTTAAATTTTTCACTCTTTGTTTCATTGCAGCCATTTGGTAAATACAAAAAAGTTCATTTTTTCTCATGAATATACACTCTGCAACCCATCTTGACTGAAAAAAACAGAAATGTAGAGATTTTTGAAAATTTATTTAAAAAGAAAAACTGAAATATCACGTAGTCATAAGTATTCAGACCCTTTGCTCAGTATTGAGTAGAAGCACCCTTTTGAGCTAGTACAGCCATGAGTCTTCTTGGGAATAATACAACAGGTTTTTCACACCTGGATTTGAGAATCCTCTGCCATTCTTCCTTGCAAATCCTCTCAAGTTCCGTAAGGTTGGATGGTGAACGTTGGTGGACAGCCATTTTCAGGTCTCTCCAGAGATGCTCAATTGGGTTTAGGTCAGGGCTCTGACTGGACCAGTCAAGAATGGTCACAGAGTTGTTCTGAAGCCATTCCTTTGTTATTTTAGCTGTGTGCTTAGGGTCATTGTCTTGTTGGAAGGTGAACCTTTGGCCAAGTCTGAGGTCCAGAGCACTCTCAAAGAAGTTTTCATATAGGATATCTCTGTACTTGACCGCATTCATTTTTCCTTCAATTGCAACCAGTCGTCCTGTCCCTGCAGCTGAAAAACACCCCGATATCATGATGCCACAATGTTTCACTGTTTGGATTGTATTGGGCAGATGATGAGCAGTGCCTGGTTTTCTCCACACATACCACATAGAATTATTACCATAAAGTTCTATCTTAGTCTTATCAGACCAGAGAATCTTATTTCTCATGGTCAGGGAGTCCTTAATGTGTTTTTTAGCAAACTCTATACAGGTATTCATATGTCTGGCACTGAGGAGAGGCTTCCGTTGGGCCACTCTGCCATAAAGGTTCGACTGGTGGAGGACTGCAGTTGACTTTGTGGAACTTTCTCCCATCTCCCTACTGTATCTATGGAGCTCAGCCACAGTGATCTTGGGGTTCTTTTTTACCTCTCTCACCAAAGCTCTCACCAAGGCTCTTCATGATTGCTCAGTTTGGCTGGATGTCAGGTCTAGGAATACTTCTGGTGGTCCCAAACTTCTTCTATTTAAGAAGAAAAGAAGGTGGCCAACTGTTCTGCAGAGCAACGACAATCGTGAAATTCTCTGTCAAAGAGTTAGGTGTTCACTGGTCTGGGACTCTTTTAAAAAGTGTTCTGAGAAACAAAAATGGTCATTTTACAACCTGTGACATGCCAAGATCAACAGGGACTTTACCACTAAGAGCCTAACCACCATCAGTGTGTTGAGGCACATGTCATCTAAGCACCCGATTTGGTGGGTCGAATGCCTAGGAACCCAATGTGTGCCAGTGGGTGGCACCACTGCCTTTTCCCCTGTCCTAGGTGCTTCCCAATACCCTGCCCAAAATATTTGGGCGCTACTATGTCTCCCGATGTGGTGTCCCCACCTTGTTGTACCAGCATGTGTCCGGGAACATCACCCGTGCCCTTACCAATGTAGTTACTGAGATGGTCCACCTAACGACCAACACGTGGACAACTGACAGCACACTGGGTGAAAATTGTGGAGGCTTATGCCGAGTCCGACCTGGCATGGCACATGTACTACCGAAGCCGAATATTGCTGACCCCACTTCTGTCAGGTTTTCCTCCATCTCCTACACCAGTTCCTGCACCACCTCCTGCTCCTCCTTATCCTCTATTTTCAATTTGTCATCTGAGAGCACATCAGCCAGAAGTTGGAAGCTCTGCATTACTGCTTTTTAACAGCCTTTTCAAATTCAGAGTGTTTAATGAAATTTTTCCCTTTCACAAGGGGAAGTAAGATAAAGTGGACCACATAATTTGTTAGGAAAATTCGGTGAGTATGTCAATATACTCGTTTTTGGTCAGAAACTACTGTTTTAGAAACTACTGCTTAGGCACAAAGCAGGGCTCAGAAGAGTAGGCATGCTACTTAACTATGGGATATTAAGTTTTGGATTGATTAGATTTTGTGTACCATGTCAATCATCAAGGTGTGAAAACAGCAGAAAATCTCCACAAGTGATCCCATTTTGATAATTAAACGGAGGAATTCATCTTGGGGTCTATTGACATTTTCAAACTCACAGGTGCCTTTGCGAAAGTTTATAACATTGAGATTTGAAAATTAAAAATTTAGTTTTTTCAACAAAACTGCTTTTTTAGCCTAACTTTTTTCCTTTCACAAGAATAACAGGTAAAAATTGGCAGTCCAATTTGTAAAGCAATGTCTTCTGAGTACACGCATACCCTGTATGTGGTTGTTAAGCACTGTTTAGGCATATGGCATAGCTCGGGGAAAGGTGAGCAACATTTGAGAACATTTTTGTCTGCAATAAATAATGAGCACCATGTTGCATTTTTAGTACCCTCAAGGTGCAAAAACACCAGAAACAAACCATAGGCATCCTCAATGTGAAATCTACACCCCTTAAGGAATATACAGTTGTGCTCAAAAGTTTACATACACAAGCAGAATTTTTGCTTTCTTGGTCTTTTTTCAGAGAATATGAATAACACCAAAACTTTTTCTCCACTCATGGTTAGTGGTTGGGTGAAGCCATTTATTGTCAAACTATTGTGCTTTCCCTTTTTAAATCATAATGACAACCCAAAACATCCAAATGACCCTGATCAAAAGTTTACATACCCTACATGCACAGAAGTTGACACAAATGGGTTTGAATGGCTACTAAATTTAACATCCTCACCGGTGGCATTTTTCATCCAGCCACTGACATTTCTGGATTGTGAGTCAAGGGGAAAGCAAAAGAATTGTCAATGGATCTACTGGAAAAGGTAATTGAATTGTATTAAATAGGCAAGGGATACAAAACGATATCCAAGGAATTAATAATGCCAGTCAGCAGCGTTCAAACTGTGATTAACAAATGGAAAATCAGGGCCTCTGTGAAAACAAAACCACGGTCAGGTAGACCAACAAAACTTTCATCCACAACTGCCAGGAAAAAGTGGATAAAAAGTTTTGGAGTTATCATTCATATTCTTTGAAAAAAGGCAAAGAAAGCAAAAATTCTGCCGGGGTATGTAAACTTTTGAGCACAACTGTATATTCATGTATAGTGACTAGAGTTGAGTGAAATAGGTCAGCCAGATTCATAAATCACTGACTTTTGCCAAAGTCGGGTTTCGCAGACCGAAACCCGACCATAGCGTGAGGTCAGCCATGCAGTCGGCAAAATAAGCACCAAAGTTGGATTTCTCAGAATGCTTGCAGGTGCCTTTTTTTCAGCCAACGAGCAAGGACGTACACTGTGGGCAACGAGATGACATGTGCAGCATCCACCACCATCATAGAGAAGGGCAGTAATTGGCTAGCTTTGGGGGGCATCATATTGTCTATAAAAGCCTTAACAGCCAAACTCCATTTTACTTCTGCCGATCTTAACAGTAGGGAGAGGCTGCTGTTTATCAGTAGGAAGAGAGTTAGGGCTGTATAGAGAAGTCTTTCTGTGCTTGTGCTGATAGCAATTGTGCTGTACAGTGAGTGTTGGGCAACAGCTGGATTTGAACCAGGATCTGAGGCATCAGTGGTCCTCCATCCAGGTTTCAGCTGGGGCAGATGCTGCTTAGCTTTACCATCAATCCCAACACCTAGCCAGTACAAGAGAGTACAAGCTGTCTCCAGGGTCTTTGTTAATAGTAGCCTTAAGCATAGGTTACAGAAGGAGACAGGGCTATTATAGCTTAAGTCCAGAAATGCCAGCACTGAGCATGTCCGTGACATGGCAAACCGTGATTGGTGCTTAATGTCAGCTGATCCTCTGACCTGGCACCGCCTGATTGTTCACGGATGACGTCACCGATGATGCGAGTAACGAGCTGGCTGGGGGCGGAGCTTAGCCCTTAAATAGCTTGTCTGTCCGCGGCGTGGTCAGATCATACTAAAATAGTCAGTGCTCATGTGTGGACGTACCAGAATCTGGGCTCCACGTGCTCTCTAGCTTTGCTCTTCGGGACCTGCCGATGCCAGAGTTCGCTCGGCTAATTAGCACAGGTCCTTCAGGCAGGTTTAGCTTGTGCCAGGCAGGTAGCCAATGTAGCACAGTCTTGCTACGAATATAGGGTAGCTATACACCCTAAGCATACTGCGGGGCGCGTAACCTGGGCATCGCCTGCCAAGCTGAACAGAGGGTTGATCAGTCCAGTCTCACGCCAGCTGGTAGCACGTACGCCTGTCGTTAGTCGCACGCACTTCCTAGCGGCTGGCACGTAGCTTCTGTGCAGTCAACAGGGCTATGTCTATACCAGCTTGCATCACATAGTGCAAAACTAATATCTGGCAAGTGGCTTCTGTGCCATTAACAGGGCTACATCTACGCAAGTCGATAGCAGATCTCCCGTGACGTTAATGGAGATAGTGACAATTCTACATCTCCCCTAGTTTGAAGTAACACAGACGAGATCTAATATTATATTTCTGCTGTCAGTTTTACCCTCATACCCAAGGGGTGTTCGGCAGCAGTGACTTTAACTGCATCGCTGACCCCGGGTTCGGTTGCAATCCATTATTTAATAAAGTTGTTGCAATCGAGCTCATAACAGTTAGTGTGCAGTGACAGGGGAGGATTTTCTTGTGTGTAGCAGCACTGGTTGTTAGGCTGCCTGATAGCTGTATTGCTGTGTGTACACTGCTGTGCAGACTGCTTTTTACACAGCACTAATACTTTTATTATTTTTTTCTGCACAGTTACAGAGTGTTCATTTTTTCCCACAACGTATAGAGCTGTACGCTCCTCACACACTACCATGTACCGGCTGCTATCACGGACAAATACATGCTGACTATCTGCATGTGACTCTGGAAATATATACGGAGATTTAAATTTTTCCCTACAAAGTATACATCTGTACGCTTCTGATACAGTACCATATTTCTGCTGCTTGTATTACGGTCAAATCCATACTGAGAGAGCGTCAGTGTGTGACTCCGGAAATAAATATGGAGATTTAAATTTCCCCTACACCGTATACAGCTGTACACTTCTGATACAGTACCGTATTTCTGTTGTTTGTATTACGGTCAAATCCATACTGAGTGAGCGTCTGTGTGTGACTCCGGAAATATATACGGAGATTTACATTTTTCCCTACACCATATACAGCTGTCCGCTTCTGAGACAGTACCGTATATCTGCTCTTTGTATTATGGTGAAATACATACTGAGAGAGGGTCTGTGTGTGACTCCGGAAATATATACGAAGATTTAAATTTTCCCCTACACCATATACAGCTGTATGCTTCTAATACAGTAACGTATTTCTACTGTTTGTATTACGGTGAAATGCATACTGAGAGAGTGTCTGTGTGTGACTCCGGAAATAAATACGGAGATTTAAATTTTTCCCTACACCATATACAGCTGTCCCCTTCTGATACAGTACCGTATATCTGCTCTTTGTATTATGGTGAAAACATACTGAGAGAGGTCTGTGTGTGACTCCGGAAATATATACGAAGATTTAAATTTTCCCTACACCATATACAGCTGTATGCTTCTAATACAGTACCGCATTTCTGCTGTTTGTGTTACGGTCAAATCCATACTGAGAGAGCATCTGCGTGTGACTCCGGAAATAAATACGGAGATTTAAATTTTCCCCTACACCGTATACAGCTGTACGCTTCTGATACAGTACCGTATTTCTGTTGTTTGTATTACGGTCAAATCATACTGAGTGAGCGTCTGTGTGTGACTCCGGAAATATATACGGAGATTTACATTTTTCCCTACACCATATACAGCTGTCCGCTTCTGAGACAGTACCGTATATCTGCTCTTTGTATTATGGTGAAATACATACTGAGAGAGGGTCTGTGTGTGACTCCGGAAATATATACGGAGATTTAAATTTTCCCCTACACCGTATACAGCTGTACGCTTCTGATACAGTAACGTATTTCTACTGTTTGTATTACGGTGAAATGCATACTGAGAGAGTGTCTGTGTGTGACTCCGGAAATATATACGGAGATTTAAATTTTCCCTACACCATATACAGCTGTCCGCTTCTGAACAGTACCGTATATCTGCTCTTTGTATTATGGTGAAATACATACTGAGAGAGGTCTGTGTGTGACTCCGGAAATATATACGAAGATTTAAATTTTCCCTACACCATATACAGCTGTATGCTTCTAATACAGTACCGCATTTCTGCTGTTTGTGTTACGGTCAAATACCATACTGAGAGAGCATCTGCGTGTGACTCCGGAAATAAATACGGAGATTTAAATTTTCCCTACACCGTATACAGCTGTACGCTTCTGATACAGTACCGTATTTCTGTTGTTTGTATTACGGTCAAATCATACTGAGTGAGGTCTGTGTGTGACTCCGGAAATATATACGGAGATTTACATTTTTCCCTACACCATATACAGCTGTCCGCTTCTGAGACAGTACCGTATATCTGCTCTTTGTATTATGGTGAAATACATACTGAGAGAGGGTCTGTGTGTGACTCCGGAAATATATACGAGATTTAAATTTTCCCCTACACCGTATACAGCTGTACGCTTCTGATACAGTAACGTATTTCTACTGTTTGTATTACGGTGAAATGCATACTGAGAGAGTGTCTGTGTGTGACTCCGGAAATATATACGGAGATTTAAATTTTCCCTACACCATATACAGCTGTCGCTTCTGAGACAGTACCGTATATCTGCTCTTTGTATTATGGTGAAATACATACTGAGAGAGGGTATGTGTGTGACTCCGGAAATATATACGAAGATTTAAATTTTCCCCTACACCATATACAGCTGTATGCTTCTAATACAGTACCGCATTTCTGCTGTTTGTGTTACGGTCAAATCCATCTGAGAGAGCATCTGCGTGTGACTCCGGAAATAAATACGGAGATTTAAATTTTCCCCTACACCGTATACAGCTGTACGCTTCTAATACAGTACCGTATTTCTGCGTTTGAATTACGGTCAAATCCATACTGAGAGAGCGTCTGTGTGTGTGACTCAGGAAATAATACGCAGAGTTAAATATTCCCTACACCGTATACAGCTGTCGCTTTTGATACAGTACCGTATTTCTGCTGTTTGTATTACGGTCAAATCCATACTGAGTGAGCGTCTGTGTGTGACCCGGAAATATATAGGAGATTTAAATTTTCCCCACCCGTATACAGCTGTATGCTTCTGATACAGTACCGCATTTCTGCTGTTTGTTTATGGTCAAATCCATACTGAGGAGCATCTGTGTGTGACTCCGAAATATATACGGAGATTTAAAGTTTTTCCCTACACCGTATACAGCTGTAGCTTCTGATACAGTACCGTATATCTGCTCTTTGTATTACGGTGAAATCCATACTGAAAGAGCATCTGTGTGTGACTCCGGAAATATATACGGAGATTTAAATTTTTCCCTGCACTGTATACAGGTGTACAATTCTGATACAGTATCCTATTTCTGCGTTTGTATTACGGTCAAATCCATACTGAGTGAGCCTCTGTGTGTGACTCCAGAAATATATACGGAGATTTAAATTTTTCCCTACACAGTATACAGCTGTCGCTTTTGATACAGTACCGTATTTCTGCTGTTTGAATTATGGTGAAATCCAACTGAGAGAGCGTCTGTGTGTGACTCCGGAATTATATACGGAGATTTAAATTTTCCCTACACCATATACAGCTGTTCGCTTCTGATACAGTTCTGTATTATCTGCTGTATGTATTACTGTCAAATCCATACTGATTGAGTGTCTATGTGTGACTCCAGAAATATATACGAGATTTAAATTTTTCCCTACGCGTATACAGCTGTCGCTTCTGATACAGTACCGTATATCTGCTCATTGTATTACGGTGAAATCCATACTGAGAGAGCGTCTGTGTGTGACTCCAGAAATATATACGGAGATTTAAATTTTTACCTACACCGTATACAGCTAAATCACATGATATGCCCACAAACTCAGAAAAATCCCATATATAGGATAATATACCCAGACTAATATGAAATCACTGTGGTGGTGCCAGCAATCAATGATACACCACCAAGAGGTATATAAGATGCAAAAATTCCTTTATTAATTACAAAAACATGAAGAAATCACAAGATAAGGTGCAGGATATATAAAAAGAGGGACAAACAAACCATGGGAAACCCACCCAAATATTATCACCAGCTAATAAAGCCATGGAACATGTCACCACACAAAATTTAACTGCCAGTATATATGTTAACACTACTACCTTAGACTGAGCTCCCTAATGACAACTGTGACTTTAATTAACATGCATATGTTTTGCAAGAGCTCACAATGGCGACCACGTCTCTAATCGTCCAAGAACTATCCCCCAAATAAAGTGCCTAGTGCAAACCCCGGATGTCCCTCTGCCCCGACGCGTTTCGCTCAACTTCTTCGGGAGACGTGTCAGGGCAGGGGGCAATCCGGTTTAAATAGGAGCCACATCACCACCATTGGACATTCGGGATTATAATCACCTGTTCATATTTCAATCCCACTACTGTACACGCTATTTCAGTAACGCATGCGCCGAGAGGTGTTCCCCATCTGACGTCACCAAAATGGAAGACAGCATGAATCAACAACGCAGGCGCAAACCAGAGATGAGGAGTTGCCCAACAGCTCTAGTCACGCATGCGTGGATACTAATCCCCTGGCCATATCGTCACTGATATGATGGATGCATGAGTCTACTGCGATTGTGCAGAATGAAAGGTCTTTGATCAGTCCACATCCCATAGGTTCAAAGAGGCATTAGACAATAAATCGCTATGAAAACACAATGCATATATTATCAGTGCCCATCTGAATGATGCATATATTACTTAACAAAAGCGCTTCATATTAGCAATACAACGATTAAACATATCCTTTTATCACTGATCCAATCACAGACTCATCCCACTGTCACATGACCCAGTGAAAGGTCCTTCTCTACATATAATTACATAGTGTCCATATGAATAGGGGATCAGAATACA
This sequence comes from Oophaga sylvatica, assembly GCA_033576555.1. Taxonomy (NCBI): domain Eukaryota; kingdom Metazoa; phylum Chordata; class Amphibia; order Anura; family Dendrobatidae; genus Oophaga; species Oophaga sylvatica. The sequence goes on from JARQOD010000006.1 coordinate 322,746,578, forward strand.
ATGCATACATATAAATAGATCCGGCACTCAAAAAATATGCTTGAAAAAAGTGATTTATTGATGAACACTCCAACATATAACATGTGACGTTTCGGTCAGTAATTGACCTTCTTCAGACTGGAGAATATAGATGAACAAATAATGCAATTAGTCTGTGGCACAATAAATTCGTCAAATATTGAAAATCACGTGACAAAATGTACAAAAAAGAATACAAAAATCAAAACAAAAAAATCAAAATAAAAGTACAAAAAAATATAAAATTATCAAATTAACAGAAAAACTGAAAAACAAAAACCAGAAAACACCGAAAATAGCTCCAATAGAAATGAAAATTGTATATAATATGAGCAACTATATGGATATACCTTGTCAATCAACACAGGTATCACTAAGGGTAACCACCAAGAAAATATTTATACTGACTAAACAGTAAAAAGTACAAGGACTAGAGGAAAATGCATAGTTCATGTTTCTAATTCACAATATAATGTATAACTATACACTAGGATCTCCAAGGTCTGTTATATGATTGTCAGTATTGTAGTAATAGAAATAATATATAACATATTGCATACTAAAAAATTGTATACTGAAAAGTAGATTAATGCTCTTACCCAGTAGTGGTGAAATAGGATATAATAGAAAGGATCTATGAAGATCTGTGAATAAATAATGAGACCGCTCAGGTGTGGATACTGTGAATGGTATCCAGGGTAACAGAGATGAGGTCTACATATAGTACAAAGTGCACAGAATTGAGTTAGTTCTTACCAGAAGAATGTCTTAATCAGAATATCAGTAAAGCGCTGTGTGGCTGTGCTGGAATAGCTAAGAGAATGGCGCTTGTGGTTAGCACTGCACGTGTGTGCTCTATGTAGTAGCGTTACCGGAAGTGACCTCATCATGGATCGCCGTGCTGTGGAACGCAGGTGAAGCGCTCTGTGAGTCGGAAACCCGGAAGTGAGTCATCATTGGGCGTGACTGAATGGAAGAACACTGTGAAGCGCTTTTGGAGTGCAAACAAAGGGGCGGTCTCATTAGTGAATGAATCCAGGCATCGTGTAGTGAGGATAACGCAGCGCTGGAACGTTAGCAAGGTAAGTTTTGAGGAGAATGTGCAATTCCTCGGAATACAAGTGTAGCCAGGATAAATGACACTGGAAATATTTACATTGTCAAATTATAATAGGCTCATAGTGTCATATTCCCTGTTAAGACCCTTCGGTTCAAGGGTCTGTAAAGTGTGAATCCAATAAGCTTCTCGATGACATAAAGCCTTAATCAGATTACCGCCCTTCTGTTCGTATGTACCTGTTCCAACACCATAAACTGAAGTTGTGCTATTGTGTGGTATTAAAATGGAAAGGGATAGGAAGATGGTTTTTCTTACATCGTATATCTGATTTATGGTGAGAAATCCTGTCTTTTATAGCCTGTGTCGTTTCGCCTACATAAATCTTGCCGCATGGACATTTGATGGCATAGACAACTGATGTGGAGTCACAGGTATAAAATCCCTTGATAGGGATGTGTGCATCCGTACGTGGATGTGAAAGATAAGGCCCTTTGAGTATATTTGCGCATTGTGCGCAGTGCAGACATAGGAAAGTCCCCATCCTTTCGGTGCGAAGGAATGACTGTTTAGGAACAATCTTAGTGGAGCCTATATCGGCCCTGATAAGTTTGTTACGTAAATTGCTAGGTCTTCTGAAGCAAGGCATGAATGGAACTTGGAACTCCGGTATATTAGGAAAGCTGTCACGTAGAACATACCAGTGTTTCCTGATCTTGCTATGGAGCTTGTACATGAAAGGGTGGTATGTGTGTACAAAGGGGATTCTTGGAGATTGTAATGTTGTAGAACTAGAAGTAGAACGGGACTGTGAGTCTGTTAGCAAAGAACATGGGTAACCTCTTTCCCTGAATTTTGTTTCCATCTCACGCAAGCGTAAAGTTTGTTTCTCTGGATCACTAACGATCCTACGCACCCTTTCAAATTGGGAGATATGTACAGATCTCTTTACAGCCTTGGGGTGACAGCTTTGAAAATGTAAGAGACTGTTACGATCTGTATCCTTAACATACAGATAAAGTGACAATTTGCCATACTCATCAAGTGATATCTTAGTATCCAAAAAGTTGATCTCTTGTAAGTTGAAATCAAGTGTAAAAGTTAATTCAGGCCATATTGAGTTAATGAAGTTATGAAATTCAATCAGACTCTCTATTGGTCCTTGCCATAGACAGAAAACATCATCTATGTAACGACGCCATACAAGGCAGTGGTCCTGGTATAATTGATTGGAGTAGATATAGTCTGATTCAAAAAAGGACATGAAGCAGTTGGCATACGGAGGGGCCACATTGGACCCCATTGCAGTGCCTTGTGTCTGAATATAAAAATTGTCTTCAAAAATGAAGAAATTTTTAGTAAGAACTAGCTCTAGTAATTCCAATAGGAAAGAAATAACTGGACTGGTGAATGAGGACTGTTGAAGTAATCTCTTGGTTGCTGCAATGCCTTTCGTGTGTTGGATGGACGTATACAATATCAATATCTTTGATGAGCTGAACAAAGGCATTAGTATCTAATAGGAAGGATGGGACATCTTTTATAAGTGGTGTTAAAACCTTCTCCAGTACAATAGATAAGGGGGACAAAATTGAATCGGTAGATGCAACTATGGGACGTCCTGGTGGTTTGTCCAATCTTTTGTGGATCTTCGGTAAAGTGTAAAACACTGGGATAAGTGGATCCGCTTTAGTTAGAAAGTCCCATGTTTTTGTATCAATAATGTTAGCTTCTAAAGCTCTACTCAGAACTTCGAGGTAGGATTTTGAGGGAGTGGCTTATATACTTCAGAATTAGCTAGTTGTGATCTAATCTCATCCACATAGAAAGGGCGGTCCATTATTACCGTGGCACCCCCTTTACAATGGATACCATTCACAGTATCCACACCTGAGCGGTCTCATTATTTATTCACAGATCTTCATAGATCCTTTCTATTATATCCTATTTCACCACTACTGGGTAAGAGCATTAATCTACTTTTCAGTATACAATTTTTTAGTATGCAATATGTTATATATTATTTCTATAACTACAATACTGACGATCATATAACAGACCTTGGAGATCCTAGTGTATAGTTATACATTATATTGTGAATTAGAAATATGAACTATGCATTTTCTTCTAGTCATTGTATTTTTTACTGTTTAGTCAGTATAAATATTTTCTTGGTGGTTACCCTTAGTGATACCTGTGTTGATTGACAAGGTATATCCATATAGTTGCTCATATTATATACAATTTTCATTTCTATTGGAGCTATTTTCGGTGTTTTCTGGTTTTTGTTTTTCAGTTTTTCTGTTAATTTGATAATTTTATATTTTTTTGTACTTTATTTTGTATTTTTTTGCTCTGATTTTTGTATTCTTCTTTTTTGTACATTTTGTCACGTGATTTTCAATATTTGATGAATTTATTGTACCACAGACTAATTGCATTATTTGTTCATCTATATTCTCCAGTCTGAAGAAGGTCAGTTACTGACCGAAACGTCACATGTTATATGTTGGAGTGTTCATCAATAAATCACCTTTTTCAAGCATATTTTTTGAGTGCCGGATCTATTTATATGTATGATTCAAGGGATTGGCATCCCACATCCTGGCACCACTATCATTAAAGGAGTGACGTGCATATTCTTCAGAACAGAATGCAATCATGTTTATTCCCCCAAAGATAGAACCAATAACAATAATGAATGTCACTTATTCATGAGAATCACTACTTAGCTAACCAAGGGGAATGTATCGGCGCATGCGCTACCATGCCATCATCTGCTACTGAAAGGAGAGGGACAATAGACGATCACATGACCAGGCCGATCCCAAAGCACACTTGCCATGGAACCGACATGAGCAATCAAGATCACTGCTTGTCCCTCCGCAGATTGGCACAGTGCGCAGGCGCACAACCCCTATCATCTCTATAGATAAAATTGGAATACTGTCTATTCCAATCAAAGCAAGAAACTAAATGGGTAAATAAACAATAGGTAAGTATATGATTGGACCAGGGACCATAAAGAGAACTTCATCAGATGAATTGTTAAAGGGAATCTGTCACCCTACATTGGCGGGATATTTAAATGATGGCAGTCAGGTCAGATGGGCGGTGTTTTGGGTACTTGCCTTAACATGTTGTTCGCCGCTGTCTCCATTATTTCTGGGAATTGTAGTCGTTGCCCTCCATATAACGCGCCTGCGCATTGCAATCTTGAATTGCGCACGCGCAGTATGCTTTGCCCGCAGATTGCAATACACAGGCGCGTTATATGGAGGGCAACGACTACAATTCCCAGAAATAATGGAGACAGCGGCGAACAACATGTTAAGGCAAGTACCCAAAACACCACCCATCTGACCTGACTGTCATCATTTAAATATCCCGCCAATTTAGGGTGACAGATTCCCTTTAACAATTCATCTGAACACACAATGGGTAAGTATTAGAGTTGAGCGATACTTTCCGATATCCAAAAGTATCGGAATCGGAATGGTATCACCGATACCAAAAAAATATTGGCGATACCCGATACCGATACCGGAAATCCAATGTAAGTCTATGGGAACAAAATATCGGAATTAAAAAAAACCCATTCTTGCCTTGTTGGTTAATTGTACATGAAGGAAAACAACAAAGAGTAATGTACAATGTATTGGGGAAGGTTGAGGAGACATTAAAGGCATAGATGTTTAACCCAATCAAATGGAATAGCATAAATATTTTTTTTTTTAAAGATGTTCGGATTGACGAAGAAATTGACAATGTTGTTAACGTTTTTTCTATTTTGGCAAATATGTATATTTCACAACTTCCATGCTCTTCACCTTTTTAACTTTTGACACACTTTCCTTCATAATCTTCAGCAGCAGCATCTTTTTTTTCATCAAATTATTCTTCATCTTCACCTTCTTTATCTTCTTCTTAACTTCTTGCTATTCATCTTTTTGTTAACATTACTCATATTCTTCTTATTAAACTATTATTCTTCTTCATATTGTACTTCATCTTCTTCATCATATTCTTATTTGTGACAGAGATTCCTGTACTTGTAATCTGTCAAAGTATGAATTTTTCATCCTTCCGTTGTTGCTGTCACAAAAGATTTAAATTACAACAGTATTTGTCTGTGTTCAGTTTAGCCTGCAGCAGCAGGCATTTTCCAGGGGCACCACGAGGAGGAACGGACTCACCCCCATACACTGCTTAGTCTTCTTCTGCTTATAATTTAGAGCATATATTTTGCTCTTCATTTTGGTCTTATACTTCATGTTCTTCTGCTTTTTGATCTTCTGCTTATTGTTCTTCTGTCTCTTTTTCTGTATCTTGTAGTTTGTCTTAACTTTCTTTGTCCTGTTGGTGATGTTCTTCTGGGTAATCTTTTATTTCTTCTTTGTGATGGTGTTCAGGCTGGTTGGCTTGATACTCGTCGTCCTTGTGGTCGTGATCTTCTTCGGGGTGGTCATCAGGGTCGTCGTCTTCATTGTTGGAGATCCAGAGTGATTACCCAAAAAAACATTTAAAAAATCTTCAATTTGTAAATGTAGCTGAAGGTACAAGAAGGCTGACTAACTTCCGAGAACCAGCTGACGTTACTGGAACCCGGACGGGTATCAGATGGTACAAGAGACAATGGAAGTAACGAGGACCAGCTGACTGTGCTGGAACCCGGAGGGGCAGCAGAAGGAAAAGAGCCAATGGCACAAACCGTGGACCAGCTGACGTTACTGGGACACGGTTACTAAGCAGGAGGTACCTGTGCTCCAAAGCACTACCAAGGACCAGTAGACGTTGCTGGAACTCGGATACCGAGATGGAGGCACCTAGGCCAAAGACACTGCGGAGAACCAGTTGACGGTACTGGAACCCGGACGGGTATCAGAAGGTACAAGAGCCAATGCAAGTAACGAGGACCAGCTGACTGTGCTGGAACCCGGAGGGGCAGCAGAAGGAAAAGAGCCAATGGCACAACCGTGGACCAGCTGACGTTACTGGGACACGGTTACTAAGCAGGAGGTACCTGTGCTCCAAAGCACTACCAAGGACCAGCAGATGTTGCTGGAACTCGGATACCGAGATGAAGGCACCTAGGCCAAAGGCACTGCGGAGAACCAGTTGACGGTACTGGAACCCGGACGGGTATCAGAAGGTACAAGAGCCAATGCAAGTAATGAGGACCAGCTGACTGTGCTGGAACCCGGAGGGGCAGCAGAAGGAAAAGAGCCAATGGCACAACCGAGGACCAGCTGACGTTACTGGGACACGGTTACTAAGCAGGAGGTACCTGTGCTCCAAAGCACTACCAAGGACCAGCAGACGTTGCTGGAACTCGGATACCGAGATGGAGGCACCTAGGCCAAAGGCACTGCGGAGAACCAGTTGACGGTAATGGAACCCGGACGGGTAGCAGAAGGTACAAGAGCCAATGCAAGTAACGAGGACCAGCTGACTGTGCTGGAACCCGGAGGGGCAGCAGAAGGAAAAGAGCCAATTGCACAACCGAGGACCAGCTGACGTTACTGGGACACGGTTACTAAGCAGGAGGTACCTGTGCTCCAAAGCACTACCAAGGACCAGCAGACGTTGCTGGAACTCGGATACCGAGATGGAGGCACCTAGGCCAAAGGCACTGCGGAGAACCAGTTGACGGTACTGGAACCCGGACGGGTAGCAGAAGGTACAAGAGCCAATGCAAGTAACGAGGACCAGCTGACTGTGCTGGAACCCGGAGGGGCAGCAGAAGGAAAAGAGCCAATGGCACAACCGAGGACCAGCTGACGTTACTGGGACACGGTTACTAAGCAGGAGGTATCTGTGCTCCAAAGCACTACCAAGGACTAGCAGACGTTGCTGGAACTCGGATACCGAGATGGAGGCACCTAGGCCAAAGGCACTGCGGAGAACCAGTTGACGGTACTGGAACTGGACGGGTAGCAGAAGGTACAAGAGCCAATGCAAGTAACGAGGACCAGCTGACTGTGCTGGAACCCGGAGGGGCAGCAGAAGGAAAAGAGCCAATGGCACAACCGAGGACCAGCTGACGTTACTGGGACACGGTTACTAAGCAGGAGGTACCTGTGCTCCAAAGCACTACCAAGGACCAGCAGACGTTGCTGGAACTCGGATACCGAGATGGAGGCACCTAGGCCAAAGACACTGCGGAGAACCAGCTGACGGTACTGGAACCCGGACGGGTAGCAGAAGGTACCCATGGAAATTTAAGTTGACAGGCCGCGAGCCGGCCGCAGTTACCGAATCCCACAGTACTACAGTGGGTGATTGTCCTATTGTCACAACGGAAACAGCCTTTATTTTCATATCCCGCAGCACACATAGGAAGCACCTAAACTCCAGGCACCATAGAGTCGGCTAACCCGACGGCAACACGACAGGACAACTTATTGGAGGCTAAGTGACGTTTACACTTACAGGAAACAGATGGCGTGCTGTAACCAGTCTGGGCAGGAGTGAGTACCCGTGCCAATGACACTTCCGAGCAACAACTGTCGGTGTTGGAGCCCAGGGATGAGAAGAGAACCGGTTGGAGGCAGCAGGACTTTTTGCCGTTCACTGTAATGTATGTAGTACAGTTCATATAGTGTCTTGTGCTTGGGTGCGATGAAAATACATGAGACACAGGTTTGATATAGAAAGTCTTGTATTACTTCATACAAGTTGGCAAAAATAGTCACACAGTTTGCAGACACAGAAGCAGGAGACACAGCAGGCCAGAGTAATCTAAGCTCAGCAATCACTCTCCACAACAGGTTCAGGATCTTCTTCTCTGTTACCGTAAGTCCATGCAAACGTGGGTCTTTCAAAGAGCAGGGTTCCAGAGTCCACAAGTGCTTCAGAGTTCCTCAGTAGGAATAGCTGGAGTACAAGGTCCAAGGCTTTAGGAGTCAGGTCACAGGTTCACTGCAGGCTAGATTCTGAAGCACTGATTGCTCAGCTGTGGCTGCTTAAGAAGCAAAAGGAGAGAATCAGGGCGGGAACATGTAAGCTGGAAACTCCATTTTGACTGAGGGCAAGATAGCTGCAGCAAGACAGAAAGTAAAATGGCTGACGAACAAACTGAGTTTCAGGAACATGTACACAGAACCTTACATTACTCCCCCCTTAGGGACAACCTCCGGATGACCTCAGGCCAGGCTTGTGTGGGTACCTCTGATGAAACTGACGGAGCAAGCGAGGAGCATTAACGTTATTGACTGGTTCCCATGAGTTGTCCTCCACTGGGTAGCCCTGACATTTAATCAGATATTGTAACTGATTTCTATACAACCTGGAATCTAAAATCCTTTCCACCACAAATTCTTCCTGAACATCGACTAGCACTGGGTCAGGGCAAGGAGGAGAACGTCCAGGAAACGTATTGGGTGTCGCAGCCTTTAGTAGGGATACATGAAAGACAGGGTGAATTCTCATAGTTCTGGGCAGTTGAAGACGACAAGCAACGGCACTTATAATTTTACTGATTTTATAGGGTCCAATGTACTTATGTCCCAACTTAGACGATGGAATCCTTAACTTAAGATTTCTGGTTGACAGCCAGACCAAGTCTCCTACCTTGAAAGCTGGTGCAGGTTTACGAAATTTATCTGCTGCTTTCTTGTACCTTTCCTGAGCCGATTCCAGATTCTCCTTTAGAAGATCCATATTCTTCTGTAAAGACGTGATTCTTTCAGCCACTGCTGGTAAAGGCGTTTCTATGGGAAATCGTGGTAGAATGTTAGGATGATAACCTAGATTAGAGTAAAAAGGAGACTGCTTAGTGGAGGCACTCTGAGAGTTGTTATACGAGAACTCAGCTAATGGAAGTAGATCCACCCAATCATCCTGTAGGTGGCAGATAAAGCAGCGGAGATACTGCTCCAGGGTTTGATTGGTTCGTTCGGTCTGTTCATTAGTCTGGGGATGAAAAGCAGAAGAAAGGTTTACTTTAATGTCCAATGCTGCACAGAAATTTTGCCAAAACCTAGAAGTGAATTGCACCCCTCGATCCAAAATAACCTCATCCGGTACTCCATGTAAGCGAAACACATCTTTAATCATCAAATCTGATGTCTGTTTTGCAGTGGGTAAGCCGACACAAGGGATAAAATGAGCTGCCTTTGTTAGACGGTCAACCACCACTAGAATGGTGTTCTTCCCTTGAGAGGTTGGTAACTCCACAATGAAGTCCATAGAAATGGATCCCCACGGGTGGGACGGGGTGGGAAGAGGCTGTAACAGACCAGTTGGTGAGGAACGAGGTGTTTTGCATCTTGCACAGACTTCACATGAAGTGACATAGTTTAAAACATCCTTCCTGCAAGTGGGCCACCAAAAGAAACGAGAGAGAAATTCCTGTGTCTTTAGAATTCCTCTATGCCCAGCTATCTTGGAATCGTGAATGAGTTGCAATACTCTCAATCTGACTGTTTCAGGAATATACAGGCGTTGTCCCTGAATCCACACACCATTCTTAAAGACAAGACTTACGTCCCTTGGGGGTTGTGCCAAAAAGGAATCCGCATGGTATGCTTCCTTGATGTCCTTAAGTAGGTCTTGATTATGAATTACTCCTAGGAATCTAGAGTCAGGAAGAATAGTCTTAGGAGGAGTAATTGAACGTGTCTCTGCTGAGTAAATCCTAGAGAGTGCATCAGCCTTTCCATTGCGCGATCCTGGTCTATAAGAAATGATAAAATTAAATTGGTTTAAGAAAAGATTCCAGCGAGCCTGGCGAGGAGTCAGGCACTTAGCCGACCTGATAAACTCAAGGTTACGATGGTCTGTCAGGACGACTATTTGCTGTGCAGCTCCCTGAAGAAGGTGTCTCCATTCTTTGAAGGCGGCAATAATGGCCAACAACTCTCTATTGCCCACATCGTAGTTCCTCTCAGCCGAAGACAACTGCTGGGAAAAGAAGGCACAGGGATGCAAGACATTCTTCTCACCTGTTCTCTGAGAGAGTATAGCTCCAACGGCACAGTCTGAAGCATCCACCTCTATTATGAAGGCAAGCTCGGGGTTGGGATGTACTAGGATAGGTGCAGTGGTAAATTTATCTTTTAGACGGGAAAAATGCTTCCTGGGCTTGGGGAGTCCAGGAGAACCTAGACTTTCCGGGTAAGTTGGGTGATAGGTGACACTACCTCAGAGAAAATTTCTAATGAAACGTCTATAGAAGTTGGCAAACCGATGAAGCGCTGTACCTCCTTCACATTTCTAGGACTTGGCCAATCCTTGATGGCTTGGGTTTTGCTTCCATCCATACTAATTCCTTGTGTAGACAGTACATACCCCAGAAATTGAATTTCGGTCCTATGGAATTCACACTTTTCAAGTTTGATGTAAAGATGATTTTGTCTTAGACGTTCCAAGACCATTCTCACATGTCCATGATGTTCCTCTGTGGAGTTAGAAAAAATTAGAATATCATCCAAATAAAATTACCACGAATGTATCTAGGAGATCCCTGAAGATGTCATTCACCAAGTGTTGGAAAGTGGCTGGGGCGGTACTCAGACCAAAAGGCATAACTAGATATTCAAAGTGTCCATAGCGTGACCTGAATGCAGTCTTCCATTCATCCCCAGGTCTAATACGGACTAAGTTATAGGCCCCACGAAGATCTAGTTTAGAGAAAATTTTGGCATGTCGCACTCTCTCCAATAACTCAGGGATTAAAGGCAATGGATAACGGTTTCTAATAGTAACCTTATTGAGTTCCCTATAGTCTACGCATGGTCTCAGAGATCCATCTTTCTTCTTTACAAAGAAGATGGGTGCACCTGCAGGAGATGAAGAGGGGCGTATGAAGCCCTTGGCTAGATTTTCGTCTATGTAATCCTTTAAATCCTTTAGCTCGGGCCCCGTCAGGGGGTAGATCTTACCAAAAGGTATCTCTGCTCCAGGCAATAATTCAATTGGACAATCATATGGACGGTGAGGAGGAAGCTGGTCAGCGTTCTTCTTGTCACATAAATCCACATAGTCCTGGTATACAGCTGGTAGTTCAGGGACTGACATGGTTCCTTTAGGAACAGAGCAAGCTGAAACTTTTGGACTCATCTGTTTCTCTGGAAAGTGTAATTCCTTGGTCTCCCAGTTAATGGTAGGATTCTGAGCCTGCAGCCATGGTAGCCCTAGAATAATGGGAAAGTGGGAGAAGAGATAAGCATAAAGGACAGTTTCTCTTGATGATCTTTACCATAAGAACCCTCAAAGGCTCTGTTTCCTGATCCACTGGTCCAGAGGTCAGCAGGGAGCCATCCACAGTTTCCATCTGTACTGGAGTAGCCTTCTTCACTGAACGTATCCCCTGTTTCAGAGCAAAGGAGACATCCATAAAATTTCCACTTGCCCCTGAGTCGATCATAGCAGAGCTAGACACCCAAGCTGAGTCAACCCAGAGTTTGATGGAAAGAAAGCAATGAGAATTGTTTTTCTTACAACTCAGCTGGGACACCGCTGAGGAAACTTGAAAAATGGCAGCATTTACACAGTCAACGTCCTCAGAGGTAACGGAGTTTAAGTCCGAGAAATCAAGATCTGTTGCTGCAGATCTCTCTGGAGCCTGAGGCTCGGACCTGACAGATCCCCTCTCGCAACACTCACAATGAATGAGTGCTGCAGTAGTCTTACGAGAACGGCTGGGGCAGTTTATAATGAAGTGCCCTGACTTACCACAATAGAAACATAGATTCTCCTTAAAACGATGTTCCTTGCGTGCATCACTAACCCGTCGTTGTAAAGAGTCTACCTGCATGGGTTCAGGTTCAGGTTCCCGTGTAATCCTACTCAAAGGTTCCTTAGCTGGAGAGGAAGGTAGGAAAAGGTTAGTGCGATTGCTTTCGAACCATCTCTCTTGCCTGCGTTCAGTCAGACGAGTATCAATACGGATGCAGTAGTTAATAAAGTCACCTAACGCAGTGGAGGGTCGGCACGAGCAAGTTCATCCTTAATCAGTGGAGATAACCCTTTTCGAAAAATAGATTTTTTGGCGGAACTGTCCCAGGTGGTATCAAGGGCCCATCTCCTGAAATCCAAGGCATATTCAGCTACCGAGTGCTTACCTTGGCGCAAAGCTAACATGGCTGCTTCAGCTGTTGCACCTCGATTGGGGTCATCAAACACCTGCCCCATGGCTGAAATAAAAGCATCAAGGTGATTCAAACAATCATCCTCAGTCTCAATCAGAGGGTTTGCCCACATCAAAGCCTTGTTGGTAAGCAACATAATTATAGTAAGCACCTTAGATCGTTCAGTGGGAAATTGTGAAGCATGTGCAGAAAAAAAAAGATTGCATTGATTAATAAATCCCCTAAATTTCTCACGTTCACCGCCAAAACGAAAAGGGGGCAATTTGGGAATCCCAGAACTCGGGCTACGGCAGGAGCCTGGACTCGCTCTTCTAGAACCTCAATCCTGGCTCGCAAATCCTGGGCAGTCTGTCCAAACACTTGCAAATTGTGATTAGTGAGGTCCTGTAGGCTTGAAAAACGGGTCTTTATATTCTGCAAATCTGCAAGGATATTATCAGTCACTCCGCAAAGTTCCTTTATGCGGGCCTCCATTTTCCAGATCTTTTAAGACAGGAGTACTGGAAGAAGAGGAGAGGAGAAAAAAAAACAATAGTGTTTACCTGTGGTAACACTGCAGAGAGAAAAAAAAAATTAAGGGAACTGCTCACCTGGAATGGTTGTGAGAAGTCACAACCACTATCATCACAGAAAGTTCACCCGGACATCTGATATCCACAGTTACAGCAGACAAAAAAGAGAAAAGAAAAAAAAAAACAATAGTGTTTACCTGTGGTAACACTGCAGAAAAAAAAACACTTAAGGGAATTGCTCACCTGGAATGGTTGTGAGAAGTCACAACCACTGTCATCACAGAAAGTACAACCGGACATCCGATATCCACAGTTACAGCAGACACAGCCTTTCCAGACCCAGCAGACACTAACGTTTTGTCATGTGTGCATTGCCACGAAGATCGTCGCGGTTGCACATTTTGACTTCTCACAGCTGAGCTGCTGTTTCTTTGTGTTTGGCAGCTAGGGAGTTAATTCTGTCTGTGCTCGGTGCTGGGACTGGGTGCAGTTTCTCCCGGCTGCAATTGATTATTTGTTGATTGGTTTCCTTTAAATTCCTGGTTGTCTGCTTGGGGAGTTGCCAGTGAAACCTTCATGCAGACCACAGATAGGAATGAATCTGTATAGACTTTAGTTGTGAGCTCCTTAGTTGTTCTAAGCTCAACTTGGTTAGAGTTTATTTCCCAGACCATTTATGTTCCTTTGGTGTTTGAGTGTGTATGCAAGCAAGTGTTATCCTGTCTGTCTTATATGTCTAATCTGTGTATTTAGCTGATATCAGCCCATATCCCTTTGGTGGTAGTCAGGATCCTTCTTAGGACTGATTACAGGGTTCAGGGTCTGATAGGAGACAGGGTTAGGTTGGAGACTTGGACCTCTGAACCATTATCAGTACCTCCAAGGTGAGGGATTAGTTAGGACCCCAGTTTAGGGTCAGGTTAGATCCCGGTCCACCTCTTTCCTGTTTCAGCTCATCAAGTCCTCAAGATTAACCCTGAGTTCAGCAGATATCGTGTCAGGTAAATCTATTCTATACTTACATGCTGATGTTGCTATACTAGTTGTTGTATAGAGTGTTGTTCCTGTATTAATAGTTTACTGACATTGTATACATATCATTAGACAGCGTGACATTTTCACTGGCCATAAAAATTATCTCCAGTTACCATGGATCCAGTAGCCCAGCTGGCTCTGCAGTTGCAGGGATTATCCATGGAGCTGACGGACATTAAGTCCAAAGTTTTGTCTCCCCTGGAGCAACCAGAGTTGAACCTAAAGTAGCTCTCCCGGACAGGTTCACTGGTGGGCGAGACAAATTTTTCACCTTCCGGGAGGCATGTAAATTGTATTTTCGGCTTCGGCCTCGATCATCAGGGAGTGAGGAGCAGAGAGTGGGAATTGTTATCTCACTTCTGCAAGGGGACCCTCAATCCTGGGCATTTTCCCTTCCTCCGGATCCCCGGCTCTACTGTCTGTAGATCAATTTTTTACTGCCCTGGGATTGGTATATGATGACCCAGATCGGGTCTCTCTTGCTGAGACAAAATTACGTAAGATACAGCAGGGAGATCGTCCGGCAGAGGAATTTGCTTCTGAGTTTCGTAGATGGGCCACAGATACTCAGTGGAATGACCCAGCTCTTAGGAGCCAGTTTTGTCATGGGCTTTCTGATAAATTAAAAGACGTTTTGGCTCAGTATGAGTCTCCTCCTTCTCTGGAGGCTGCTATGGCCTTAGCTATCCGTACTGATAGACGGCTTCGGGAGAGGGGTGAGGTAACCCCACTCCCTGTTGTTTCTCCACCTACCACTAAAGTCCCTTATGTTGAGGTTCCCCTTGTCTGTTCGGATGAGCCTATGCAGTTGGGAGGGACATCATTTCGTAGAGGGGATTGGCGGTACGCCGCAGGACTAGAAGATGTTTTTTCTGCGGGAAAGAGGGACATTTTGTTGGAGAATGTCCATCCCGTGCCTTGTTGAGCCAAAAGTCGCCGGAAAACTGTTAATCCCAGGTTGTGTGGTGGACGACAACCTGGGAGTATGTATTTCATCCGCCAGTTCTTCTCAGTTCCTTGGACCAGTGGAGGTGGTAGTTGGTACGAGAGTGGAGAGATTGTCTGTTCTTCTTGATAGTGGTTCCGGGGCTAATCTGGTTGACGCTCAGTTTGCTCAGGCTCAAGGTATGCATCTGAGTGTATTGGTCAAACCAATCCCTATATTCTCCATTGACGCCAGGCCTCTCGGCCAAGGTAGCTTTGTTCATGAGGTCCATAACATTGACCTTCGGGTAGGGGCAATACATAGGGAACAATTATCTTGTTATGTGTTGGAGGGTCTACCTACTCCCATTGTGTTGGGACTTCCTTGGTTGGTTAAACATAACCCTGTGATTAATTGGCAGTCCAGAGAAATAAGCCAATGGGGTGAGTTTTGCAAAAGCAACTGCATGAACACAGTCATCAGTGCGGTCGTGCCTAGTACATTGCCTCCTTTTTTGGAGGATTTTGGGGATGTTTTCTCTGAGGAGGGGTGTCAGGAGTTGCCTCCTCATCGCGTGTATGACTGCTCTATTAATCTCCTTCCTGATGCTAAGTTGCCTAAAGCTAGGTTGTATAATCTTTCTGGTCCTGAGAGGCAGGCTATGAAAGATTATATTTCTGAAAGTCTGGCCAAAGGGCATATTAGACCTTCATCTTCCCCAGTAGCCGCTGGGTTCTTCTTTGTGAAGAAGAAAGATGGAGGCCTACGCCCTTGCTTGGATTTCCGCGAACTTAATCGGATTACTGTTCGAGATCCGTATCCACTCCCTCTTATTCCTGATCTCTTCAATCAAATTGTTGGCGCCAAATGGTTTTCTAAATTGGATCTCAGGGGGGCGTATAATCTGATTAGGATAAAAGAGGGGGATGAGTGGAAAACGGCGTTTAACACGCCGGAGGGACATTATGAGAATCTAGTCATGCCTTTTGGTCTGACTACTGCACCAGCAGTATTCCAACATTTTGTTAATGACATTTTTCGTCACCTTGTGGGGCTGTTTGTGGTTGTATATTTGGACGACATTTTAATTTACTCGCCAGATCTTGTGTCTCATCAGGAGCATGTGAGACAGGTGTTGCAGATCTTGCGAGACAATAAACTATACGCCAAACTGGAGAAGTGTGTATTTGCCGTACAGGAACTTCAGTTTTTGGGTTTTTTGGTGTCAGCCTCCGGTTTCCGTATGGACCCTGAAAAGGTGAGAGCAGTGCTTGAATGGGATCAGCCAGGGGATCTTAAGGCTCTGCAGCGTTTTTTGGGGTTTGCTAACTACTACCGGAAATTTATTTGTAATTTCTCATCTGTCGTCAAACCTCTCACTGACATGACAAGAAAAGGGATGGATTTTTCTAAATGGTCGGACAAAGCTTGCCAAGCCTTTTCCTCTTTGAAGAAATGTTTTGCTTCGGCACCCGTTCTCATCCAACCAGATGCATCTCAGCCGTTCATTGTGGAGGTGGATGCGTCTGACGTAGGGGTGGGTGCTATATTGTCCCAGGGTCCATCCCCTGGTAAATGGCATCCGTGCGCTTTCTTTTCTAAGAAATTGTCGTCCGCCG
This sequence comes from Oophaga sylvatica, assembly GCA_033576555.1. Classification (NCBI taxonomy): domain Eukaryota; kingdom Metazoa; phylum Chordata; class Amphibia; order Anura; family Dendrobatidae; genus Oophaga; species Oophaga sylvatica. Next base: position 322,762,837 of record JARQOD010000006.1, read on the forward strand.
AAAGGAATTATGATATCGGCAATAGGGAACTTTTGGCCATTAAGTTAGCTTTTGAAGAATGGCGTCACTTTTTGGAGGGGGCAGTCCACCCGGTTACCGTTATTACTGATCACAAGAACCTGTTGTATTTGGAATCCGCTAAGCGTCTGAATTCCAGACAAGCTCGATGGTCGTTGTTTTTTACCAGGTTTAATTTTGTCGTCACTTATCGCCCGGGGTCTAAGAATGTAAAGGCTGATGCCTTGTCTCGCAGTTTCCCAGGGGCCGGGAAAACGGATGACCCGAGTCCTATCCTTCAGGAGGGGGTGGTAGTGTCGGCTGTATTTTCTGAGCTTGAGGAGGAGGTGTTAGAGGCTCAGGGGGACGCCCCTGCAGGACCTCCAGGGAGACTGTTTGTCCCAAATCTGTTGAGACAAAAGGTTATTGAGGCACATCATAATTCTGCTCTAGCAGGACATCCAGGGAGTAAGGCTACTTTAGATCTCCTTTCTCGCCGGTTTTGGTGGCCTAATGCTAATAAAGATGTTATAACTTTTGTCGCGTCATGTGGGGTGTGTGCTCGCTCTAAAACCCCTCATACCCGTCCGTCTGGGACCCTTTTACCCTTGAAACTTCCGGAGCGTCCATGGACTCATTTATCTATGGACTTCATTACGGACCTTCCTCCGTCGTCAGGGAATACTGTCATACTGGTGGTTGTTGACAGGTTCAGTAAGATGGCACATTTCGTTGCTCTTCCTGCACTCCCTAATGCTAAAACTCTGGCGCAGGTGTTCATTAGGGAGATCGTTAGACTTCATGGGTTGCCTTCTGATGTGGTGTCAGATAGGGGGTCTCAGTTTGTGTCCAAATTTTGGAGGGCATTTTGTTTACGTCGGGGGATGCAATTGTCATTTTCCTCGGCTTTTCATCCGCAGACCAATGGTCAGACAGAGCGTCTGAATCAGAGCTTAGAGACATATCTCCGGTGTTTTGTCTCAGAGAACCAAGAGGACTGGTCTTCTTTCTTGCCTCTGGCAGAGTTCGCTCTTAACAACAGGCGGAGCGAGTCCACTGGTAAGTCCCCGTTTTTTGGGGCATATGGTTTCCATCCCCAGTTTTTGTACTTTCAATGGGGGGGGCCCTTCTGGGGTTCCTGAGGAGGAGCGTTTCTCGTCGTCACTTGCTTCTGTGTGGAGAGGTGTATTGAATAATCTGAGTGCAATGGGGAACCGTTACAAACGTATGGCTGATAGGAGGAGAGTTTCTGGTCCAGATCTGAATGTGAACGATCTGGTATGGTTGTCTACCAGGAATATAAAACTTAAAGTGCCCTCCTGGAAACTGGGTCCCAGATTCATCGGGCCGTACAGGATCAGTTCCATAATTAATCCTGTGGCATTTCGTCTGGACCTCCCTCCTACGTTTAAAATTCATAATGTGTTCCACAAGTCATTACTTAAAAGGTATGTGGCACCAGTCATACCGTCACCTCTACCTCCTCCTCCTGTGTTGGTCAATGGTAACTTGGAATTTCAAGTATCAAAGATCATTGACTCACGTCTGAATCGCCGGTCCCTTCAGTACTTGGTGCATTGGAAGGGGTATGGTCCAGAGGAGAGGACGTGGGTCCCTGCGTCTGATGTTAACGCAGATCGTTTGGTTCGGACCTTCCACAGAACTCACCCGGGCAGGCCTGGCCCTGAGGGTCCGGAGGCCCCTCGTAGAAGGGGGGGTACTGTCATGTGTGCATTGCCACGAAGATCGTCGCGGTTGCACATTTTGACTTCTCACAGCTGAGCTGCTGTTTCTTTGTGTTTGGCAGCTAGGGAGTTAATTCTGTCTGGCTCGGTGCTGGGACTGGGTGCAGTTTCTCCCGGCTGCAATTGATTATTTGTTGATTGGTTTCCTTTAAATTCCTGGTTGTCTGCTTGGGGAGTTGCCAGTGAAACCTTCATGCAGACCACAGATAGGAATGAATCTGTATAGACTTTAGTTGTGAGCTCCTTAGTTGTTCTAAGCTCAACTTGGTTAGAGTTTATTTCCCAGACCATTTATGTTCCTTTGGTGTTTGAGTGTGTATGCAAGCAAGTGTTATCCTGTCTGTCTTATATGTCTAATCAGTGTATTTAGCTGATATCAGCCCATATCCCTTTGGTGGTAGTCAGGATCCTTCTTAGGACTGATTACAGGGTTCAGGGTCTGATAGGAGACAGGGTTAGGTTGGAGACTTGGACCTCTGAACCATTATCAGTACCTCCAAGGTGAGGGATTAGTTAGGACCCCAGTTTAGGGTCAGGTTAGATCCCGGTCCACCTCTTTCCTGTTTCAGCTCATCAAGTCCTCAAGATTAACCCTGAGTTCAGCAGATATCGTGTCAGGTAAATCTATTCTATACTTACATGCTGATGTTGCTATACTAGTTGTTGTATAGAGTGTTGTTCCTGTATTAATAGTTTACTGACATTGTATACATATCATTAGACAGCGTGACACGTTTTGGCTTCAGAATCTTGTAATGTATGTAGTACAGTTCATATAGCGTCTTGTGCTTGGGTGCGATGAAAATACATGAGACACAGGTTTGATATAGAAAGTCTTGTATTACTTCATACAAGTTGGCAAAAATAGTCACACAGTTTGCAGACACAGAAGCAGGAGACACAGCAGGCCAGAGTAATCTAAGCTCAGCAATCACTCTCCACAACAGGATCAGGATCTTCTTCTCTGTTACCGTAAGTCCATGCAAACGTGGGTCTTTCAAAGAGCAGGGTTCCAGAGTCCACAAGTGCTTCAGAGTTCCTCAGTAGGAATAGCTGGAGTACAAGGTCCAAGGCTTTAGGAGTCAGGTCACAGGTTCACTGCAGGCTAGATTCTGAAGCACTGATTGCTCAGCTGTGGCTGCTTAAGAAGCAAAAGGAGAGAATCAGGGCGGGAACATGCAAGCTGGAAACTCCATTTTGACTGAGGGCAAGATAGCTGCAGCAAGACAGAAAGTAAAATGGCTGACGAACAAACTGAGTTTCAGGAACATGTACACAGAACCTTACATTCACACAGCAGGGGAACAGCTGACATTACTGAACCCCAGTAACACAGGAGCAAGTGTTGACTGTGCTAACAGCACTTCCGAGCAACAACTGGCGGTGTTGTAGCCCAGGGATGAGAAGAGAACAGGGTGGAGGCAGCAGGACATTTTGCCGTTCACACAGCAGGGGAACAGCTGACATTACTGAACCCCAGTAACACAGGAGCAAGTGTTGACTGTGCTAACAGCACTTCCGAGCAACAACTGGCGGTGTTGTAGCCCAGGGATGAGAAGAGAACAGGGTGGAGGCAGCAGGACTTTTTGCCGTTCACACAGCAGGGGAACAGCTGACATTACTGAACCCCAGTAACACAGGAGCAAGTGTTGACTGTGCTAACAGCACTTCCGAGCAACAACTGGCGGTGTTGTAGCCCAGGGATGAGAAGAGAACAGGGTGGAGGCAGCAGGACTTTTTGCCGTTCACACAGCAGGGGAACAGCTGACATTACTGAACCCCATAACACAGGAGCAAGTGTTGACTGTGCTAACAGCACTTCCGAGCAACAATTGGCGGTGTTGGAGCCCAGGGATGAGAAGAGAACAGGGTGGAGGCAGCAGGACTTTTTGCCGTTCACACAGCAGGGGAACAGCTGACATTACTGAACCCAGTAACAAAGGAGCAAGTGTTGACTGTGCTAATAGCACTTCCGAGCAACAACTGGCAGTGTTGGAGCCCAGGGATGAGAAGAGAACAGGGTGGAGGCAGCAGGACTTTTTGCCAGACACACAGCAGGGGAACAGCAGGCGTTACTGAACCCCACAAACACATCAGCGATTGTTTTCATCTGTGCATCTAACACTTCTGAGCAGCAACTGGCGGTGTTGAAGCCCAGGGTCAAGGAGGGTTTTGAAATAAAATATTGAGTTATTGCCTTGTTACGTGGCCATTGCAAATGTATGTACTTCAAACAAGAATAAATGAAGTTTTACTAGGACAATAAAATGATGAATTTCAATTCCAAGAATAGAAAAATATTTATACTTGAGTCCTCAGTGGTTGATACCGTTTAATGGCTAACTGAAAAGATGGTAACAAATTCCAAGCTTTCGAGACTACTCAGGTCTCTTCATCAGGCTAAGACTAAAACAAAAAATGAAGAATCACATATTTCTACACACAACAGGACACAGGAATAGTGCAATAGGTAAGACAAGTGACGTGAAGCAGAACTGTCATTATGGCAGAGGGATGATCATAAATATTGGAACAGTTCATAGATAAGGAGAGAAAGTTTTATTGCCCTCTGATTGGGGTCTGGTGTTCTGTTTTGATGCCCCTAGAAGGTCAGAGACGCAGATTCCTCAATTGATATAGAATGACATGAATCCAAGTGATCTATTCATTCCAGCACTAAGAGTGTTATGTTACGGTAGCTGAGGAGTGCAGGCAAAAAAGGAAATACACCAGAGCAGTTGGAATCTATGAGATTGCAGTACCCTGACTAACCACCGCAACTAGAGGCCCGGGGGCTTTCCACGTTGGTCTAACCCCCTCACAGCCAGAAACTAACACCCTAAAGTAAAAAAAGGAAACTACCCCCGAGCAAACCCCAAAGATAAAAAAACCCCCAACTTTAAACATTTGCAAAGGAAAACGACCAGAAAGAAAATAAATGAGCAAACCGGGGCCCAAAACTAATAAATAAAAAAGGGAAAAGGAAGGGACTTACGCAACCCGAAAACCCTAAAAAAACCCCCAACTCTACTAATTTCAAAATCCCTGGATCACACGACCCTACCCCCCTAAATTGTTCTCTGTTAACAAAAAAGCAGCCACGAAAAAACGGGAAAAAGAAAAAGCCCAAAACACAGGGCTGGACAAATGAGAGGGCAAAACCCCCCGGGGGGACCCGAACCCCCCACAGAAGTCGGGAAACCAAAAAGCAAAAATATAAAAAACACAAAATAAAAATTGTCTTTTTAAGCAGGAGATCAGACACACCAGGGGGCTACAAGGGAAACTGGAAAAAAGGGATTCGCCCGAACAATTGACACCGCCCCCCTGAGGGGAAAATTACTCCCTTATATAAGACCAATCATAACCCTGTTTCCCATTCCTCAAAACCCTCACTAGTACCGCTTGAACCCCACCGGGGGAGCCTCTGCTAAACTCACTAAAACCCCCTTTCACAACAGTCCCCCCCCCCCGGGGGAGGGTCCCAAACCCCTCTTTTGAGAACCAGGCGGCGGGAAGTTTATGATACCAGGATAAGTTCCTAGCAGGATGTCCAAGAAAACACCCAAAATTGTTTCCTCCCAAACCCTCCTTTTAACCAAAACGGAGTTTTCGTTAGAAAAACGAGAATCCAATATTTTTTTCAACCACATACCCCCAATTGCCCTAAACCAAAAGGGGCAGGAGGCACGCACAGGAACCACGGGCCCAAACAAACCTCTTAAAAAGGGACTTGTGGAACACGTTATGGACTTAAAAAGTCCCGGAAGAAGCAAACGAAAAGAAAAGGGTTAATAATCTCCTGCATAAGGTC
>JARQOD010000006.1:322768492-322914692 GCA_033576555.1 Oophaga sylvatica
GATGAGGAGCTAGATGCATTCATTGCGATATTCTATGCTCGTGGAATATCTGGCACGAACCGTCACTCGATTAGCAGTATTTGGTGTAATGACTGGGGAATACCGTTTTGCAAAGCGACAATGTCTAGGACCGCTTTGTTGAAATTATGAGGTTTCTCAGATTTGATGAGAAATCTACTCGATCGGAGAGACTGCAAACGGACAAGTTTGCTCTATTTTCTACTGTGTGGGACAGGTTTATTGAAAATTGTATTGCGTGTTACAAACCTGGCCCATACATAACGGTGGATGAGCAACTTTTCCCAAGCAAAACTAGGTGTCCATTCACGCAGTACATGCCTTCCAAACCAGATAAATATGGCCACAAATATTGGCTAGCTGTTGATAAGGAGAGCAAATATCTGGCAAATGGCTTCCCTTATCTAGGCAAAGATGACACACGCCGTGCTGAGGACCGTTTAGCTGACCATGTGGTAATGAAGTTATTGGACCCGTTTTTGAAAAAAGGTCGCAATGTTACAACCGATAATTATTTTACTTCAGTAAAATTAGCTAAACAGCTAAAAAGCAAAGGAACAACCATCGTGGGAACACTGAACAAGATAAGGCGAGAAGTGCCTAAAGAAATAAAATCCATGAAAGAGGAATTGTACAACACTAAAGTGTTTAGAAATGAAGACAATTTTACACTTACAGTATATCAAGGAAAGCCCAACAAAAATGTTGTCATTTTGAGTTCCGTCCATCCAGATGTTGTTGTTGCGTCTGATTACGCTAAAAAAACTCCAGAAACGGTAAAGTTTTACAATGAAACAAATATGGAGTAGATGTAGTGGATCAGATGGCACAAAAATATACCACACGAACATGCACAAGGAGATGGCCTGTTCATGCATTTGAAAATGCCTTAGACTTTGCGGGTATAAATGCATGGATAATATTCAATGAGATAACCCACCAAAAAATGTCACGCAAGGCATTTTTTCAAACGCTTGTGAGAGAGTTGAGTGGTCCTTATGTCACAGATAGGGAAAAGGGTTCCACGTCCCAAGTTTCTACATGCTCAGAAGTGATGGTTCAAACAAAATTTTGCCAGATCAAAGAAAAGTGCAAGAAAAATAGATCTGTCGGCAATTGTAAGACTTGTGGTAAGTCTTTGTGTGGCAATGTACTGCCATAAATCAAAGGCAATGCCTAAAATGCGAAACACCAAATGTTTAGAAGGTGAATTCTGCGCCATATTTTCATTTTTATGCTCCTCCACCTACATTTTCTCTGCTTTTTGTTCTTCAGTTGTTGTTTATATGTGTGCACTTGAATAAAAAAAATGTTTGAAAAACGTCTATTATAATTATTGTTATTTTCTGTAGAAAAATAAGAAAAGCAGAAAAAAAACAATCAAAAGCATTACTGTTGGATCTCACAATAATAATACATTACAAAAAATATAATTATTAATAAATAACCACAAATGAAACTCTAAAAATAAACGAAAACAAGCAAGGAGTCAAAATGACTCCTTTCAGTAGTTCTAGGCGGGGTCACGAGTCCAGTAGTCCTAGTGTTAATGAAGTAGGTTGGACCCAATCACAGATGGCCTGAACCTTGACCGGGTCCATTTCAATAACAGATGGGGACAAAATGAATCCCAGAAATGAGATCCTCTGTACGCCAAAAAGACACTTTGATCCCTTCACATACAGAGCATTCTCTCTCAAAATCTGGAACACAGTCCGAACATGTCTCACATGAAAGTCCCAGTCATTGGAAAAAATCAAGATATCATCCAAATAAACAATCAGAAATTTATCCACAAAATCCCTGAAAATGTCATTCATGAAGGACTGGAAGACAGAATGAGCATTAGTGAGCCCAAAGGGCATCACTAGGTACTCAAAATGCCCCTCTGGGGTATTAAATGCCGTCTTCCATTCATCCCCGTGCTTAATGCGAATAAGGTTATATGCCCCCCTGAGGTCAAGCTTGGTAAACCAAGTAGCACTTTTCACCCTGGAAAACAGGTCAGAAATCAAGGGTAACGGATATTGATATTTCACAGTGATATTGTTCAAGAGACGATAATCAATACACGGCCTTAATGAACCATCCTTTTTGGCCACAAAGAAAAAACCGGCACCCAAGGGTGAAGAGGATGGTCTGATATGACCCTTCTCCAATGACTCCTTGATATAAGACCCGCATAGCGTCATGTTCAGGTACAGACAAGTTAAAAAGGCGACCTTTAGGGAATTTACTACCAGGCACTAATTCAATAGCGCAGTCATAGCTCCTATGGGCGGCAAGGATGCAGATTTACTTTCGCTAAACACATCAGAAAAATCAGTCAAAAAGTCAGGAACATCCTGAGCCTGGGGGGAGGCAGAAAAAACAGGAGTGTTGGTATTAACACATTGGCAGCCCCAACTGGTTACAGACACAGATTTCCAATCCAAAACAGGATTATGAGACTGTAACCAAGGGAAACCCAGTACGATAATATCATGCAGATTATACAGAACCAAAAATTTGCAGCACTCTTGATGATCAGGTTCAACCCTCATTATCACCTGAGTAGAGAACTGAGGTTTATTCTCAGCCAAAGGGGTAGAATCGATCCCCAGTAGGGGAATAGACTTCCGTAGGGGTATCAAGGGAAACCCACAACGTTTAGCAAAATCAAAATCCATCAGGTTAATAGCTGCTCCTGAATCAACAAAAGCCTGAGCAGAAAATGTGGACAGGGAGCAAATCAGGGTAACAGTCAACAAAAATTTAGTCTGAACACTACCCAAGACAACTGAACGTGCAAAACGTCTTCCCCGCTTAGGGCAGACTGAAATAGCATGAGAGGCATCACCACAGTAGAAACATAACCCATTGCGTTTTCGAAACTCATGACGCTGTGCCCCAGAAGCCACTCCATCACACTGCATGGGTTCAGAAGCTGGTTCACAAGGCAAGACTGTTCCACGCATACCTCTACGCTCACGCAAACGTCTGTCAATTTGAATCGCTAATGACATAGAATCATTTAGACCAGAGGGGACAGGGAATCCCACCATAACATCCTTTACATTCTCTGACAGACCCTTCCGAAAAAGGGCTGCCAAAGCATTGTCATTCCATTTGGTCAGGACTGCCCACCTTGGGAATCTCTGACAGTATAACTCAGCATCCTCAAGCCCCTGATTTAATGCCAACAAGGCTTTTTCAGCTTGATCAGTGACATTAGGCTCATCGTACAATAACCCCAGAGCCTGAAAAAATGCATCAACATTACTCAAAACAGGATCCCCAGGTGTCAGGGAAAAAGCCCAATCCTGAGGATCGCCGCGCAGGAGAGAGATGACAATTTGAACCTGCTGTGCTGCGTTCCCTGAGGACTTAGATTTCAAGACAAAAAACAACTTACAGTTATTTTTGAAATTCAGAAATTTAGCTCGATCCCCTAAAAACAAATCTGGCATGAGAATCCTAGGTTCCACAACAGGCAACCCTGCAAGATAGGTAGCAATACTCCAAACTTCAGTGGCAAGCAGATCCACACGGCCAGACAACGGTGCAAACTCCATGGAGAGAAAAAAAAATCCTCCTCAGCATTCAGAGAAACAGAGGGAAAAAAAAAAAAATCTCTGACAACTCTGACAATCTTCTTTCTTTAACACTATTTTTCCCTTCTGTGAGTACCATACAAATATCAGTTTTTGGCCGGTGATACTGTTATGATTTGATAGCTGAGGAGAGCAGGCAAAAAAGGAAATACACCAGAGAGGTTGGAATTTATGGGATTGCAGTACCCTGACTAACCACCACAACTAAAGGCAGCCGTGGAGCGTACCTACGTTGGTCCTAGACGCCTCGTCACAGCCTGAGAAGCTAACTACACCTAAAGACAGAAAGAGGAAAACTATCTGCCCCAGAGCAGATCCCCAAAGAACATAGAAAGCCCCCAAACATGTAATGGCGGTTAGACAAGAGGAAATACTGACACAGACAGAAAATAGTATGAGCAAACGTTGGGGCCCAAACTTCCTAAATAGAAAAGGATAGGAAGGACACTTACTGCAATCCCCAAAAAACCCTGAAAAGTACCAACTCTACTAATTACAAAAACACCTGAGATCACACGACCTCTACCACCTAAATTAATTCTCTGGTGTAACAAAACTAAACAGCAGCCACTGAAAAAACTGGAAAAGGCAAATGAACAAACAAGAGTGGCTGAACTACACTGAGAGGAGCACAAGCCCCCAGAGGGGACCCAGCAGACCCCCACAGAAGTGCAGGACAAAATGCAAAAAGCAAGCGCAAAAAACTAAAAGAAGAAAATGTCTTATCTGTTAGCAGAAGATGCAGGCACGAAACAGCAAGCTACAAAGTGAACAGGAAACAAAGATGAGACCAGAACAATTGATCACCGGCAACCCTGATGGGAGGGAACCTCCCTTATATAAGACCAGTCAGTAACACCTGATCGCCAATCTTCACAATCTTCATTGGATAGTTCAGTACTGTTTGTAACCACCAGAGGGAGCTTCTGCTCAGAATTCATTTCTAGCACATTCACAACAGTACAATTTGAAAAATTCCCTTTAAATTAATTAGTTATAGCCCTTTACATGTACATTTTGCATTACGTGTGCACAGTTCTTTTGAGCTTGCATTGGGTGCAGTAAAATGAAACATTATTTTCAAATAAGTTCAGTTTATAATTATTGAACAAGAACCAAGCACAATAAATAATACAGTAGCAAAACTAAGCACAATACATACATACTGTATCAGAACCAAGCTCATTACTTAAATACTATCAACCTTTCTGCATAAATAAGGTGCCAAAAATAAGCTTAGTACATAAACACAGTGTCATAACTAAGCACAGTACAGACAAATTGTATCAGAACCAAGCTGGGTATTTAACCCCTTAATTAACTGAGTTTTTATTTTTGCCCTTATGATTTTTGAAAGAAGAGAAGAAAAAACTAAACATTTTTATTTTTCTGTCAAAAAAGACGTGAGAGCTTGATTTTTGTGGGGTAAGCTATCATTTTTAATGACACCATACATTTTAACATATGTAATCTACTGAAAAATGTAAAAAAAATTCCAAGTGGGGAGAAATGTTGAAAAAAGTACAATTTTGCCATATATTTTTTTTTTTTTTAAATGGGGTTCAGTAAGAAGTACAAGTGACCAGATAACGGAAATCATCAATTTATTATTATTAATCATTTTTATAGCGCCATTTATTCCACGGCGCTTTACAAGTGAAAAAGGGGCAAATATAGACAAGTACAATAAACACGAGCAGTACAAGGCACACACAAGTACAAAAGGAGAGATGAACCTGCCCGCCAGGGCTCACAGTCATCAGTTCAGTATTAATATGGCAATATCAAACTTGTATATTTTTCTTTTAGATTTAAAAAACTAAATTAGATTTGTCTCCCATTTTCTGACAGACATAATTTTTTTTACATTGATGGATCAATAGAAGGACTTTATTTGGACATGGCAAGCAGACATTTTTATTGATACTATTTTGGGTTAGAAATTGGGTTAGATGTTGTAACCAAACATTTTGCAATTCTGTATTTTCATAATTTTCTCTGCCTAGGTTATTGTATTTGTTAATGCTATAGTTTTATATATAGCAATACACAAAATATGTATATTTTTAAAATTTCTTTATTTTTCTCAAACTGTTCTTTTTTAAAAATATTAATAAACATTTTTTATTCGTTTTCAATTTACTTTTAGTTCTGCTAGGGGCTTGAACCTGCTCAGGGGTGGACAGAAATAGATTAAGACCCCTGTGCTAGGACAGTATATGGTCCCCTTTCTGTCCAATAATGTGTCTGTGGCAGAAGCTGTTTCTTGCTTTAAAGAAGGAAGTAGGCCCCCTTTCCCATGGACACTTATGCAACTGCAAAGTTTTCACCAATGGTATTTCTGCCCCTGAGCCTGCTTGTATTAAATATTGCATTAGTATAGTTTTCCAGGGTATAGGGAAATTACCAAGCTCCTGTGAACCTCTATCGCAGTCTGATCATTATGTGAGTACAAAGATACAAATGATGATGTCTTCAGTCAGGGTCGGCTCCAGGTTTTTATGGGCCCCGGGCGAAAGAGCCTCAGTGGGCCCCTTTAACACAGACCACGATTCATGATGCACAGATACAGCAGAGAAATATGGGTACAGTACAATGCCAAACACTTCTCTTCTTCCATTACATGACTGATATCTATTGTAAATTGTACAATAGCTCAAAAACCGCCAAATCCTCACAGCGCACAGAACAGACTGGACAGTACAGTCCTCCATACAATATTATGGGCACCACAGTCTCCCCCTCATCACCCATATAATACCCCATGCAGGATGTCACCCCCCATATAATGCTCCATACAAAATATGGAGCTCTCCTCTGCGCTGTACTGCGTTCTGCACTGTTACGGCTCAGGAAAGGGCGCTGTGGAAAGACTCCCCATTATCATCATGATTGTCTCCCCATCATCATCATTGCCTCCTTATCATCATCATTGCCTCCCCATCATCATCATCATGGCCCACCCATTATCATCAATGCCTGCCCATCATCATCATCTCCTCCCCATCATCATCTTCTCCCCATCATCAATGGCTGCCCATTATTATCAATGCCTGCCCATTATCATCATCTTCTCCCCATCATCATCAATGCCTCCCCATTATCAGCAATGCCTGCCCATCATCATCTCCTCCCCATCATCATCAATGCCTGCCCATCATCATCTTCTCCCCATCATCAATGCCTGCCCATTATCATAAATGCCTGCCCATTATCATCATCTTCTCCCCATCATCATCAATGCCTCCCCATTATCAGCAATGCCTGCCCATCATGATCATCTTCTCCTCCCCATCATCATCAATGCCTGCCCATCATCATCTTCTCCCCATCATCAATGCCTGCCCATTATCATCAATGCCTGCCCATTATCATCATCTTCTCCCCATCATCATCAATGCCTCCCCATTATCAGCAATGCCTGCCCATCATCATCTTCTCCCCACCATCAATGCCTGCCCATTATCAGCAATGCCTGCCCATCATCATCTTCTCCCCATCATCATCATCAATGCCTCCCCATTATCAGCAATGCCTGCCCATCATCACACACAGACAGCACACAAGCACTCTCTCACATACATACACACACACATACACACACACACATACATACACACACAAAGCACCGCACTACATACACACAGACACACAGAGACACACACACGTCTTACCTGTCCGGCGTCCCCGCGCTCTCTGCCACAGCCGGCCGCTGAATGATGACGTCATTCAGTGGCGCTGCTGTGAGAGGAAGCGCCGGCGCCCCCTGGAGCCCGGAGCTGCGGCAGCGGAGGCACGGGAGAGGTAAGTATTGTGCCAGCTGATGCCGGGGCCCTGAGCAAGCGGGGGGGGCCCAGTGGCGGCGCTGACACCGCTCTTCTCCGCTAATGGGCGCGGGGGTGCCAGACTGCGAGTGGGCCCCCCCCGCCTGCTCAGGGCCCCGGCACTTGCCCGGGTGTGCCGGGTGCTGACGCCGGCCCTGCCTTCAGTAATCCATGGGTGCCATAAAAACCCATTGGCACCTCGCAATTGTGTTGTTAGGGGGTATTGACCACAAATCTTACAGAACCAATTAAATTGCAAGGGTCAACAGAAAATATGGTTAGCTATGAGTGCTGCCATCAGAGAAAAGCATATAATCTAGTCAAGCAAAGAGGTCACAGTTGATCCACCCCTTTAAATTGTTATAAGTATTGTATTTTAATTGGGTTGTTGCTCCAATTAAATTATAAGTAAAATATTTTCTTCACAATGAAAATTATAAGTTACCCTATTTGTATTTTTCTCTCACCCTAAAATTTGCTTTTGTCACATTAGATGTGAGTTCACTATACTCCAAAATCAAACATAGTTTCATAGTTTGGGATTAGAGGCTGTGAAGTTTTATTCCTTTAAAGGAATTGTCCGAAACCTAAAATCTTATGATAAATTTCTATTGTTATACTCTTAGTAGTTTTGTCATTTGATTTATTATCAAATGCTCTACATTTCACCCTATCCACCTAATCCCTAAATGTGTTCTTTTTATTTTACTTCCTGTAATGTTTCGCTTTAGGGACTCACAAACGAGGCATGATTATGAGGCTGGGGCCACACTAAATTTTTCCACATCATCTATCAACCCTCCAAAAACAGGACATCATCAGGGAACTGCACTGCAATCATCACAGTTTCTTTCATCATCGTCCTCTGAAGTTGTCCAGAATCCATGGTGCTGATACAAGCTGTGGAAGAAAGTTCTGAAGTGCCAACAGACTTTGTATGTCTCAGCCAGGGTGGACTCCAGGTTTTCGTGGGCCCCGGGCGAAAGAGTCTCAGTGGGCCCCTTTAACACAAACCACAATGCCAAAGATTTCACTTACTTCATACATTACGAGTGATATCTATTGTAAATTCTACAATAGCTCAAAAGACAAACAGTATAGTCATCCATACAGTATTATGGGCACCACATAGTGCTCCATATAGAATAATGAGCTCCATATATTGCTCTATACAGTATTATGGTCACCACATAGAGCTCCATACAGAATAATGAGCCCCATATAATGCTCCATATATAATGGGCACCATATATGATGCTCCAGTGTATGATGGGCCCCATATATGATACTCCAGTGTATGATGGGCCCCCTATGATGGTCTCCATATATTGCGCCAAACATACAAAAAATAAAAAATGAAATACTCACCTCTCCTCGCTGGCCGCTGCTCTGCTCGAGGCACCGGCCCCCAGTACTGGCACAGGCACCAAGCCCCCATAGCATGCCGGTGTCCCGACTGTGAGTGGGGCCCACTGCCTGCTCAGGGCCCCGGCACTTGCCCAGGTACGCCGGGTGCTGACGCCGGCCCTGGTCTCAGCCACTGCATTTAACTGTAAAGGTACTGTCACACTAAACGAGATCGCTAACGAGATCGCTAATGCATCACTGATTTATGACGCAGTAGCGATCTCGCTAGCGACGCAGCCGTGTGTGACATGTAGCAGCGATGTGGCCCCTGCTGAGATGTCGTTGATTGCTTATGAACGTTCTGAGCCGTTTTTTGGTCATTGTTGTCCCGCTGGTGAGCCTGAATCACTGAGTGTGACACCCTTTATGAACGGCTTTACCAGCGTCGCAGGTGGGACTAGGTTTTCCCAACAATCGCAGAGGTCGTTATACAGATCGCTGATGAGTAGTGTTTTGCGATACTGCCCGATATCCTAAAATATCGGATTGGATTGGATCGGCCCGATACTCAAAAAGTATCGGGTATCGCCGATCCGATACCGGAAACACAATGCAAGTCAATGGGACAGAAATATCGGAACTAAAAAAACCCTTTTCTTTCCTTGTAAACACTAAATATACACACATAGAATACATATATATATATATATATATATATATATATGTATATACATATACATGTCATTGTGACATATATATATATATATATATACATATATTTATAGTTCATACACTTCTACATAGTAAAATAGCCTCTGATTCAATTGTCGGGTAATGCCGGCTTTTGTGAAAATACAGAAGCACCCGACATGAAATGACACATGGTTTACATAGAGTTAACCATGTCTTTTCATGTAGTTTGATATCTGGTTTTCACAAACAATTACATGAGTATATGTGTGCAAAATTTCACACATGTAGGGGTTAATTAAAGGTGTAAATTTGTTGTAAAAAAAACAGACTTTTTTGCTACGAATTTACACCTTTAATTAACCCCTACATGTGTCAAATTTTGCACACATATACTCATGTAATTGTTAGTGAAAACAATATATCAAACAACATGAAATGACATGGTTAACTCTATGTAAACCATGTGTCATTTCATGTCGCTTCTGTATTTTCACAAAAGCCGGCAATTGAATTAGCGGCTATTATACTATGTAGAAGTGTATGAACTATAAATATAAATATATAATATATATATGTGTCACAAATTCAATGACATGTATATATATATATATATATATATGAGGTGTAAAATTGTTGAAAAAAAATGCGTGGGCTCCAGACCTATTTTCTCAACCAGACAGACAAAGCCAGCGAGTGGGGGCAGATAATAATAGCCCAGAGAGGGACCATTATTTTTGGCCCCCCGCCTACTAACATCTGCCCCCAGACACCCCAGAAAAGGCAAATCTATAATTAGATTCACCCTTTCTGGCACTTTGCCCGTCTATTCCCATTGCCCTGTAGCGGTGGCGAATGGGTTAATAAGGGGTTAAAGCCACCTTGCTATTGAAAGGTGAGTTTAAGCCAGGTTAACAATTGAGAGCTGTCAATTAGACAACTATCAATTATTAATCCTATTGTATGAAATAAAAATAAAACACACACACTTTAATTAAAAATCATTTTAATGAAATAAACACACAGTTTTTGACAATATTTTATTTTACTGCCATTCCTTGCGAAGCCCTTGTTCACCTGTAATAAAAATAAAATAATAAAGTAACATTATTCTTACCTATCCGATGTTCAGTCAGGTCCCCGATGTAATCCTTCTGAAAGGGTTAATGTTTACTGCAGAGACTGCAGCTAATGCTGACAGTCTCACAGTAAACCCCCGAATGAATGAGCTAATTTCCTGACTGACAGGAGAGGAAGTGGTTAGCATAATTGATTGCTTCCCACTTTCACTTCAGGTCAGCCAGGGACACTGCACTGCATCAGTGACGTCAGAGGGAATCCCGGCTGACCTGAAGTGAACTGATTAACAAATATAGGGGATCCCCTCGAAAAAAAAAATAGCGTGGGTCCCCCCTATTTTTGTTAACCAGCCTGATAAAGCAGACTGCTGAGGCCTAGTTTTTCAGGCTGTTAAGGAGCCAATATCCATGGACCTTGCAAGCCTGATAATACCAGGCCACAGCAGTCTGCTTATCTTGGCTGGTTAACAAAAATAGGGGATCCCCTCGAAAAAAAATGGCGTGGGGTTCCCCCTATTTTTGTTAACCAGCCAGATGAAGCAGACTGCTGAGGCCTGGTTTTTCAGGCTGGTAAGGATCCAATATCCATGGACCTTGCAAGCCTGATAATACCAGGCCACAGCAGTCTGCTTAGCTTGGCTGGTTAACAAAAATAGGGGATCCCCTCAAAAAAAAATGGCGTGGGGATCCCCCTATTTTGTTAACCAGCCAAGGAAAATGCAGACTGCTGCGGCCTGGTATTAAAAGACTGTCAAGGCCCATGGATTTTGGCCCTCAACAGCCTAAAAATACCAGGCTGCAGCAGCCCCACAAATGGCGCATCCAAAGATGCACCAATTGTGGCACTTTACCCGGCTCTTCCCACTTGCCCTGTAGCTGTGGCAAGTGGGGTAATAATGGGTCAATGTGTAATGGATTATATGGGTGCACTGCACAGTATCACAATAATTATCAGGGAGTGCAAAGGTGGAACAAATATAGTGTAACAAGGGGAGAAAAAGAGGACCACCTATATAATTGCACACCACCAATAGTGATAAATTTAGAAAAAAGACTTTATTGACAAGGTGCTATTAAAAACATTTAAAAAGAACAATGAGAAACCGCCCACATCTATCCTGCAGCACTATAGTAAATACTGGTGGATTAATACATAATATGTTAACTCCTGTACATACATAATACTGCAAAAATGACACGTGAGAATATAGGAGGTAAAGTCAGCCAATAATCTGCAAACATGACATATATACCAACAATAGGGCAAAAGGCCAGTTAGATCAATATACCAATATACAATACAACAATGATACAGAATAGAAAAGCATTGTCTCAATATACCCTATCCTGGATCAGATGGCAAATGTAAATGCCCAAGGCAGCCTCATGGCCCACCATATGTATGAAGTAGGCTCAAGCATAGATATTGAGGATAAAGGCTGAATCAAAATATTGGGACTAAAAAGGATGAGATAACAATGTCCATGTATTGTGCCCAGGACAGGATGAGAGAGGAGGGTCAGACCTAGAGAATGAGATCAGCTGTAGGAAGTCCCATAAATCTTGCTACAAGCAAATCTAAATGAATGGCTAAAATAAGCCATATAACTCAGAGCTCACGTGTCCAGCAGATAAAGCAGGAAGGTACAGGAGAGCATTTGGAGCAGGAAAGAGAGGCGGGAGGTGCCCGACGCGTATCGCCATCACCCGGACGGCTTCATCAGGGGAAAGTCAGCAGGAAAGAGAGGCGGGAAGTTCCCGACGCGTATCGCCGTCACCTGGACGGCTTCATCAGGGGAAAGTGCAGACTCCTGCGGCCTGGTATTAAAAGACTGTCAAGGCCCATGGATTTTGGCCCTCAACAGCCTAAAAATACCAGGCTGCAGCAGCCCCACAAATGGCGCATCCAAAGATGCGCCAATTGTGGCACTTTACCCGGCTCTTCCCACTTGCCCTGTAGCGGTGGCAAGCGGGGTAATAAGGGGTCAATGTTACCTTTGATTGATCGGTGACAATAAGCCCGGTTAATAATGGAGAGGCGTCAATAAGACACCGATCCATTATTAATCATAGTTTGTAAATTTAAAAAAAAAACACAAAAAACACAGCAAGAAAAAAGTCTTTTAATGAAATAAAATACCACACAGTTTTCATTAATTTTATTACACTCTCATTCCTGCGACGCCATCGATCTCCTGTAAAAAAACAAAAATAACAAACCAACACAAATACTCCCTGTCCGACGCAGTCCAAAATCACGAGTGTCCCACAACGAGTCCAGCTCTGCTACATCTGGATGACAGGCTGAGCCTGACATCCACATAGAGCAGAGCTGCTTACCTGAGCTGCGTCCCTGGCGGTGACGTAATCCGGACTGGTTTACGGCCAGCTGTCGCGAGAGTACAGCTGGCCGAGATTACCCAGTACCCGGCAGTCACTGCAGCTATCCCGAGATTCTGCACGTGACCGCCAGAGACAGGGTAATGGCGGCCATCCAGGAGGACGTGACCGCCGGGGAAGGGGATCTTCTGCCAGGTAAGTGCGGACTCTGCTGAGTCCTGACACCAGACAGACCCGACCGACACTGACAGTGACAGTTTCGGGAAATTCCTGTGTCACGTACTTCGTTCTGTGACACAGGAACTCTGTTGTGAATGTGCTAGAAATGAATTCTGAGCAGAAGCTCCCTCTGGTGGTTACAAACAGTACTGAACTATGCAATGAAGATTGTGAAGATTGGCGATCAGGTGTTACTGACTGGTCTTATATAAGGGAGGTTCCCTCCCATCAGGGTTGCCGGTGATCAATTGTTCTGGTCTCATCTTTGATTCCTGTCCACTTTGAAGCTTGCTGTTTCGTGCCTGCATCTTCTGCTAACAGATAAGACATTTTCTTCTTTTAGTTTTTTGGTGCTTGCTTTTTGCATTTTGTCCTGCACTTCTGTGGGGGTCTGCCGGGTCCCCTCCGGGGGCTTGTGCTCCTCTCAGTTTAGTTAAGCCACTGTTGTTTGTTCATTTGCCTTTTCCAGTTTTTTCAGTGGCTGCTGTTCAGTTTTGTTACACCAGAGAACTAATTTAGGTGGTAGAGGTCGTGTGATCTCAGGTGTTTTTGTAATTAGTAGTGTTGGTTCTTTTTAGGGTTTTTTGGGGATTGCAGTAAGTGTCCTTCCTATCCTTTTCTATTTAGGAAGTTTGGGCCCCAACGTTTGCTCATACTATTTTCTGTCTGTGTCAGTATTTCCTCTTGTCTAACCGCCATTACATGTTTGGGGGCTTTCTATGTTCTTTGGGGATCTGCTCTGGGGCAGATAGTTTTCCTCTTTCTGTCTTTAGGTGTAGTTAGCTTCTCAGGCTGTGACAAGGCGTCTAGGACCAACGTAGGTACGCTCCACGGCTGCCTTTAGTTGTGGTGGTTAGTCAGGGTACTGCAATCCAATAGATTCCAACCTCTCTGGTGTATTTCCTTTTTTGCCTGCTCTCCTCAGCTACCAAATCATAACAGAACTCCCCATAGACTTTCTCGGAAATCTCCGATTCCGGTATCCGATATGAGAAAAATATCGGAACTCAGAATCGGAATTCCGATACAGCAAATATCGGCCGATACCCGATATTTGCAGTATCGGAATGCTCAACACTACTGATGAGTTGTGTTTGGAATCTAACTAGCGATCACATAGCGATCGCACCAGCGATCTCGCCACGTCGTGTCGTTGTCGTGATCGCTGCTGCGATCGCTAAGTGTGACAGTCCCTTTACACTGCTTTTAATACTGACCCTAATGACCTCTCCCTTCACAATAAGAAGCTGGTACAGAAGCAGAGTGCTAGTGCTTCAGTCACTTTTTCTTCAGCTTTTATCAGTGCTATGGATTCAGGTCATCTTCTGAGTGTGGCAATAAAAGAAAATGTTTAATTTGACAGCATCACTGCTCACTGATGAGGAGGGGTGAAAGACATTGTTTTTTTTTTATTTGAGTGTATGACCTATAAGCAATTAAGGGCTGTGGAATGGCAACTCTATTTTCTCCACTTATGCAAAATTTGTTCATTTGGTGTTTCAAATCTCTTCTCACCTCACAGTTTTTCTTGCTGATGGGTCACATTGGATTTTATAATCCACTTTATTGATTATCCTTTTCTTATCAGGTCTGGTATGGATGAGGAAGTCCAACAAGTGGTATATTAATTATGTCATCTTTCCATTATACTAAAAACAGATATTATATTTTTTTGCTATAATAATCTCTAGGGATGAGTGAGGGGAAATTTTCACATCCACCCATTTAAAAAATGTGGATGTAAACAGTTATTTGGAGTTTGGTAGTAGTCATTATGCAAAATTGATAAAGAATATAACATATGGACAGTATTTGCGAGTTAAAAGAAAAGGCTATCCCAGCAATGTCCTCAAAGATGATTTTAATCGAATCAGATGTTGTTATAACCAATCACAGAACCTTAAGAAAGAAATGGAAGGAAGGCTACAAAAATATATTTAAATATAGTTTTATTAGCACTTTCAGCAGGAAACATTTTCTTCCAATTGGTAATAACTAGAGATAAGTGAGCACTAAAATGCTCAGAAGCTCGTTACTCAAACTGAGCAATTTTTAATCATCGGATATTCATTTCGAGTAACGAGTATAACAGGAGTCAATGGGAAATCCAAACATTTTTCCAGCAGATTCTACAAGGAGGTCTGGGGGACAGTGAAAAATGATAAAATAGATGGAAAAAATGCTGAATGGAGGGGGAACAGTATGGGAAACACTCCAGGAAGCATCTCCGAATCCCAGATCGCTGCTGAAACAATGATGTCACTCTTTTACACCACTTTAAGGACTGACAATAAAGCATTCAAATTTGAAGAGAAATTAGAGTTTATAGGAAATAAATGTTAAGAAATACTCTGTCCTGTATAATGACTTGTATTTAGTGTTGAGCATTCCGATACCGTATCGGGTATCGGCCGATATTCGCTGCATCGGAATTCCGATACTTAGTTCCGATATTTTTCCTATATCGTATACCGGAATCGGAAGTTCCCATAATTCTTTGAGAGGCACTGTGATTTTAGTCAGCCAATGAGGAATCCTACGAAGTGTGGGCACATCCTGTAATGCTGCGGTCATGTTAACTAATGGCATGGCTGTGATTGGATGCTGAAATGATGTCAGAATGCACTATAAAAGGCGCCGCCGCCATTTTAGCGTCACTGTGCTGTGAATTCAGTTAGGGACAGAACGCTGCTCTGCTGACTCTGAGGGACAGTTACAGATAGCGTTTTTGTGAATTGTTCTGTAGGCAGGCTATTTGAGAAACCGCTGTGTAAATCATCCTTTTTCCTTGCAGTGTTGTTTTCACAGCTCTGTGCAAGGTGTGTGTGTGAGTGCAGGTGACGCTGCAGTTTGCTCTGCATCCAACGCTGTTTGCAGTCATCTGCACGTGTCACTCACTGACTCTTTTTTTTTTTATTTGGTGGAATTGGTGCTGCTCCATTCAATTGAAATTAACAGTGATCTATTAGTGTGACGTGCTTCCATCCGTATCCAATACATTGGTTGCAAACACTATAGACGTACACAAAGGGGCCTTTCACAGCTAGTGAACAGTTGTGTGCAGTGTTCACTGTAGTCTGTGAGGTTTTGATTTTTTGAGTGCAGATCACGCTCCAGTTAGTTCTTCAACCACTGCTGGTTGTAGTCTGCTGAGCGTGTGTCCCTGCCTCATCCTTGACATTTTTCTCTAATTGGTGCTGCTCCATTCTATTTCAAATAACTCAAATCTATTAGTGTGATGTGCTTCCATCCGTATACAATACATTGGTTGCAAACACTATAGAAGTACAGAAAGGAGCCTTTCACAGCTAGTGAACAGTTGTGTGCAGTGTTCACTGTAGTCTGTGATGTTTTGATTTTTTGAGTGCAGATCACGCTCCAGTTAGTTCTTCAACCACTGCTGGTTGTAGTCTGCTGAGCGTGTGTCCCTGCCTCATCCTTGACATTTTTCTCTAATTGGTGCTGCTCCATTCTATTTCAAATAACTCAAATCTATTAGTGTGATGCGCTTCCATCCGTATCCAATACAATGGTTGCAAACACTATAGAAGTACACAAAGGGGCCTTTCACACTTAGTGAACAGTTGTGTGCAGTGTTCACTGTAGTCTGAGGTTTTCATTTTTGGAGTGCAGATCACGCTCCAGTTAGTTCTTCAACCACTGCTGGTTGTAGTCTGCTGAGCGTGTGTCCCTGCCTCATCCTTGACATTTTTCTCTAATTGGTGCTGCTCCATTCTATTTCAAATAACTCAAATCTATTAGTGTGACGCGCTTACATCCGTATCCAATACATTGGTTGCAAACACTATAGACGTACACAAAGGGGCCTTTCACACTAGTGAACAGTTGTGTGCAGTGTTCACTGTAGTCTGTGAGGTTTTGATTTTTTGAGTGCAGATCACGCTCCAGTTAGTTCTTCAACCACTGCTGGTTGTAGTCTGCTGAGCGTGTGTCCCTGCCTCATCCTTGACATTTTTCTCTAATTGGTGCTGCTCCATTCTATTTCAAATAACTCAAATCTATTAGTGTGATGCGCTTCCATCCGTATCCAATACATTGGTTGCAAACACTATAAAGTACACAAAGGGGCCTTTCACAGCTAGTGAACAGTTGTGTGCAGTGTTCACTGTAGTCTGTGAGTTTTGATTTTTTGAGTGCAGATCACGCTCCAGTTAGTTCTTCAACCACTGCTGGTTGTAGTCTGCTGAGCGTGTGTCCCTGCCTCATCCTTGACATTTTTCTCTAATTGGTGCTGCTCCATTCTATTTCAAATAACTCAAATCTATTAGTGTGACGCGCTTCCATCCGTATCCAATACATTGGTTGCAAACACTATAAAAGTACACAAAGGGGCCTTTCACACCAAGTGAACAGTTGTGTGCAGTGTTCACTGTAGTCTGAGGTTTTCATTTTTGGAATGCAGATCACGCTCCAGTTAGTTCTTCAACCACTGCTGGTTGTAGTCTGCTGAGCGTGTGTCACTGCCTCATATTTACTTGTATGCTTTTATTTAACCCCTTCATGACCTGTGACACAGCGTATGTGTCATGAAAGGATCGCGTTCCTGCGGGTCGGGTGACCGGGGTCACTGAAAGGTTACCCAACACGCAGGCACAAGACCCTTTGTGCTTCACCACAGGGGGTTGGCTTAACCCCTACGTGGCTACGATTGCTCTGATTGGCTGTTAAAAGTGAAACAGTGCTCCCTTTATTCCGAGCCCCGACGTGTGCCCAAACAGTGGTTTACCCCCACATATGGGGTATCAGCGTACTCAGTAAAAATTGCACAACAACTTTGGGGGTCTAATTTCTCCTGTTACTCTTGGGAAAAAAAATTGGGGACTTAAAAAAATGATTTTTGTGGAAAAAAAATGATTTTTTATTTTCACAGCTCTGCGTTATAAACTTCTGTGAAGAACTTGGAGATTCAAAGTGCTCACCACACATCTAGAGGAGTTCCTTGGGGGATCTAGTTTCCAAAATGGAGTCACTTGGGGGGTTTCTACTGTTTAGGCACATCATGGGCTCTGCAAACGTAACATGATGCCCACAGATCATTCCATCAAGTCGGCATTTCAAAACATCACTACTTCCCTTCCGAGCCCCGACGTGTGCCCATACAGTAGTTTTCTCCCACATATGGGGTACCAGTGTACTCAGGACAAACTGTACAACAACTTTTGGGGTCCAATTTCTCCTGTTACCCTTGTGAAAATAAAAAATTGTGGGTTAAAAAAATCAGTTTTTGAGGAAAAAAATGATTTTTTGTTTTTACAGCTCTGCATTATAAACTTCTGTGAAGCACGTGGGGGTACAAGGTGCTCACCACACATCTGAATAAGTTCCTTTGGGGGTCTAGTTTACAAAATGGGGTCACTTGTGGTTGGTTTCTACTGTTTGGGCACATCAGGGACTCTGCAAACGTAGCAAGATGCCCGCAGACCATTCCATCAAGTCGGCATTTCAAAGCATCACTACATCCCTTCCGAGCACTGACGTGTGCCCAAACACTGGTTACCCCCCACATATGGGGTACCAGCGTACTCAGCACTAACTTGACAACAACTTTTGGGGTCCAATTTCTCCTGTAACCATTGTGAAAATAAAAAATAGGGGGCTAAAAAATCATTTTTTGAGAAAAAAATGATTTTTTATTTTCAAGGCTGTGCGTTATAAACTTCTGTATAGCACCTGGGGGTTCAAAGTGCTCACTGTGCATCTAAATAAGTTCCTTGGGGGTCTAGTTTCCAAAATGGGGTCACTTGTGGGGGGTTTCTACTGTTTAGGCACATCAGGGGCTCTGCAAACGCAACATGACGCCCGCATAACATTCCATCAAGTCTGCATTCCAAAATGGCGTTCCTTCCCTTCTGAGCTCTCCCATGCGCCAAAACAGTGGTCCCCCCCCACATATGGGGTATTGGTGTACTCAGAACAAATTGCACAACAACTTTTGTGGTCCAATTTCTCCTGTTACCCTTGTGAAAATAAAAAATAGCGGGCTAAAAAATCATTGTTGAGGAAAAAAATGATTTTTTTTATTTTCACTGCTCTGCATTATAAACTTCTGTGAAGCACTTATGGGTTCAGAGTGCTCACAACACATCCAGATAAGTTCCATAAGAGGTATAGTTTCCAAAATGGTGTCACATGTGGGGTTTTTTCATTGTTTAGGCACACAGGGGCTCTCCAAACGCGTCATGGTGTCTGCTAATGATTGGAGCTAATTTTCCATTCAAAAAGTCAAATGGCGCTCCTTCCCTTCTGAGCCCTGCCGTGCGCCCAAACAGTGGTTTATGACAACATATGAGGTATCTGTGTACTCAGGAGAAATTGCCCAACAAATTTTAGGATCCATTTTATCCTGTTGCCCATGCAAAAATGAAAAAATTGATGCTAAAATAAAATTTTTGTTTGAAAAATTAAAATCTCCATTTTTTCCTTCCACGTTGCTTTAGTTCCTGTGAAGCACCTGAAGGGTTAATAATCTTCTTGAATGTAGTTTTGAGTAGCTTGAGGGGTGCAGTTTTTATAGTGGTGTCACTTTTGGGTATTTGCTACCATATAGACCCTCAAAAGTGTCTTCAAATGTGAGGTGGTCCCTAAAAAAATGGTTTTGTAAATTTTGCTGTAAAAATGAGAAATCGCTGGTCAACTTTTAACCCTTATAACTTCCTAAAAAAAAAAATGTTTGCTTCCAAAATTGTGCTGATGCAAAGAACACAAGTGGGAAATGTTATTTATTAACTATTTTTTGTCACATAACTCTCTGTTTAACAGAATAAAAATTCAAAATTTGAAAATTGCTAAATTTTCAAAATTTTCGCCAAATTTCCATTTTTTTCACAAATAAATGCAAAATTTATCGACCTAAATTTACCACTGACATGAAGCCCAATATGTCACAAAAAAAATGTCTCAGAATCGCTAGGATCCGTTGAAGCGTTCCTGAGTTATTACCTCATAAAAGGACACTGGTCAGAATTTCAAAAAATGGCAAGGTCATGAAGGGGTTAAAAGCCAAGAACACTGAAGGATAACCTTCGCACTGCAGCTGTTGTCAAAGTTCAATTCACATTATGCACTTCCAACATTGCAGCATTTGAGGCATGGTGTGAGTTGGATTTGTCAAAGTTATGGAGTGACAAGGTTCACCATCAGTACCCTATAGCATAAGTATGCTTTTGTGTTAGCATTTGTGTTAGACATGTGGATATCTGCAATAATATGTCACAATTATTTTGTTACAGATTTGTTACCAAGACTAGAGTTGAGCGATACTTTACGATATCCAAAAGTATCGGAATCGGAATGGTATCGCCGATACCCAAAAAATATCGGCGATACCCGATACCGATACCGGAAATCCAATGTAAGCCTATGGGAGCAAAATATCGGAATTAAAAAAAAACCATTCTTGGCTTGTAGGTTACTTGTACATGAAGGAAAACAACAAAGAGTAATGCAGAATGTTTTGGGGGAGGTTGAGGAGACATTAAAGGCTTAGATGTTTAACCCAATCCAATGGAATAGCATTAATATTTTTTTTTTTAAAGACGTTCGGATTGACGAAATAATTGACAATGTTGTTAACTTTTTTTCTATTTTGCCAAATATGTATGTTTCACAACTTCCATGCTCTTCACCTTTTTAACTTTTGTCACACTTTCACCTTCATAATCTTCAGCAGCATCATCTTTGTCATCAAATTATTCTTCATCTTCACCTTCTTTATCTTCTTCTTAAACTTCTTGCTATTCATCTTTTTGTTAACATTACTCATATTGTTCTTATTAAACTATTATTCTTCTTCATATTCTACTTCTTCATCATATTCTTATTTGTGACAGAGATTCCTGTACTTGTAATCTGTAAAAGTATGAATTTTTCATCCTTCCGTTCTTGCTGTCACAAAAGATTTAAATTACAACAGTATTTGTCCGTGTTCAGTTTAGCCTGCAGAAGCAGGAATTTTCCAGGGGCACCACGAGGAGGAACGGACTCACCCCCATACACTGCTTAGTCTTCTTCTGCTTATAATTTAGAGCATATATTTTGCTCTTCATTTTGGTCTTATACTTCATGTTCTGCTTTTTGATCTTCTGCTTATTGTTCTTCTGTCTCTTGTTCTGTATCTTGTAGTTTGTCTTAACCTTCTTTGTCCTGTTGGTGATCTTCTTCTGGGTAATCTTATATTTCTTCTTTGTGATGGTGTTCAGGCTGGTTGTCTTGATGCTCGTCGTCCTTGGGGTCGTCATCTTCTTCGGGGTGGTCTTTAGGGTCGTCTAACTTCCGAGAACCAGTTGACGTTACTGGAACCCGGACGGGTAGCAGAAGGTACAAGAGCCAATGCAAGTAACGAGGACCAGCTGACTGTGCTGGAACCCGGAGGGGCAGCAGAAGGAAAAGAGCCAATGGCACAACCGAGGACCAGCTGACGTTACTGGGACACGGTTACTAAGCAGGAGGTACCTGTTCTCAAAAGCACTACCAAGGACCAGCAGACGTTGCTGGAACTCGGATACCGACATGGAGGCACCTAGGCCAAAGGCACTGCGGAGAACCAGTTGACGTTACTGGAACCCGGACGGGTAGCAGAAGGTACAAGAGCCAATGCAAGTAACGAGGACCAGCTGACTGTGCTGGAACCCGGAGGGCAGCAGAAGGAAAAGAGCCAATGGCACAACCGAGGACCAGCTGACGTTACTGGGACACGGTTACTAAGCAGGAGGTACCTGTGCTCAAAAGCACTACCAAGGACCAGCAGACGTTGCTGGAACTCGGATACCGGCATGGAGGCACCTAGGCCAAAGGCAGTGCGGAGAACCAGCTGACGGTACTGGAACCGGACGGGTACCATAAGGCACCCATGAAAATGTAAGTTGACAGGCCGCAAGCCGTCCGCAATTACCGAATCACACAGTCCTAGAGTGGGTGCTTGTCCTATTGTCACAACTAGTGTTGAGCATTCCGATACCGCAAGTATCGGGTATCGGCCGATATTCGCGTTATCGGAATTCCGATACTTAATTCCGATACTTTTTCCATATCGTATACCGGAATCGGAAGTTCCCATAATTCTTTGAGAGGCAATGTGATTTTAGTCAGCCAATGAGGAATCCTACGAAGTGTGGGCACATCCTGTAATGCTGCGGTCATCTTAACTAATGGCATGGCTGTGATTGGCTGCTGAAATGATGTCAGAATGCACTATAAAAGGCGCCGCCGCCATTTTAGCGTCACTGTGCTGTGAACTCAGTAAGGGACAGAACGCTGCTCTGCTCACTCTGAGGGACAGTTAGATATAGCGATTTTGTGTACTACTGTGCTTGAGGCAGGCTAGTTTACCAACCGCTGTGTAAAGCTTCATTTTGCCAGTGTTGTTTTAACAGCTCTGTGCAAGGTGTGTGTGTGACAGTGCAGGTGACGCTGCAGTTTGCTCTGCATCCACCGCTGTTTGTAGGCATCTGCACGTGTCACTTTTTTTTTTTTTTTTTTTTTTATTTAGTGGAATTGGTGCAGCTCCATTATATTAGAAAAAAATCAAATCTATTAGTGTGACGTGCTTCCATCCGTATACAATACATTGGTTGCAAACACTATAGAAGTACAGAAAGGAGCTTTTCACAGATTGTGGACAGTTGTGTTTCAGTGTTCACTTCAGTCTGTGTTTTTTACTTTTTTGAGTGCAGATCACGCTCCAGTTACTTGTTCAAGCACTGCTGCTTGTACTCTGCTGAGCGTGTCTCAGTGGCTCATCCTTTTCATTTATCTCCAATTGGTTCTGCTACATTCCATTTAAAATAAATCTAATCTATTAGTGTGACGCGCTTCCATCCGTATACAATACATTGGTTGCAAACACTATAGAAGTACAGAAAGGAGCTTTTCACAGATTGTGGACAGTTGTGTTTCAGTGTTCACTTCAGTCTGTGTTTTTTACTTTTTTGAGTGCAGATCACGCTCCAGTTACTTGTTCAAGCACTGCTGCTTGTACTCTGCTGAGCGTGTCTCAGTGGCTCATCCTTTTCATTTATCTCCAATTGGTTCTGCTACATTCCATTTAAAATAAATCTAATCTATTAGTGTGACGCGCTTCCATCCGTATACAATACATTGGTTGCAAACACTATAGAAGTACAGAAAGGAGCTTTTCACAGATTGTGGACAGTTGTGTTTCAGTGTTCACTTCAGTCTGTGTTTTTTACTTTTTTGAGTGCAGATCACGCTCCAGTTACTTGTTCAAGCACTGCTGCTTGTACTCTGCTGAGCGTGTCTCAGTGGCTCATCCTTTTCATTTATCTCCAATTGGTTCTGCTACATTCCATTTAAAATAAATCTAATCTATTAGTGTGACGCGCTTCCATCCGTATACAATACATTGGTTGCAAACACTATAGAAGTACAGAAAGGAGCTTTTCACAGATTGTGGACAGTTGTGTTTCAGTGTTCACTTCAGTCTGTGTTTTTTACTTTTTTGAGTGCAGATCACGCTCCAGTTACTTGTTCAAGCACTGCTGCTTGTACTCTGCTGAGCGTGTCTCAGTGGCTCATCCTTTTCATTTATCTCCAATTGGTTCTGCTACATTCCATTTAAAATAAATCTAATCTATTAGTGTGACGCGCTTCCATCCGTATACAATACATTGGTTGCAAACAATATAGAAGTACACAAACGGGCCTTTCACAGCTACTGAACATGGGTTTTTAATTTTTAACTAAAATATGTATTTTTTCAAATGACACAAATATAAGTAATGTTGAAGAGGAATAGTCCTACATCCATTGTTTGCACAATATTACAGGTGTACATCATGTCCCTTAATCAACAATGTATTATTATATTTACTTGTATGCTTTTATTTAAAAGCCAAGAACACAGAAGGATAACCTTCGCACTGCAGCTGTTGTCAAAGTTCAACCCACATTATGCACTTCCAACATTGCAGCATTTGAGGCATGATGTGAGTTGGATTGGTCAAAGTTATGGAGTGAGAAGGTTCACCATCAGTACCCTATAGCATAAGTATGCTTTTGTGTTAGCATTTGTGTTAGACATGTGGATATCTGCCATAATATGTCACAATTATTTAGTTACAGATTTGTTACCAACACTAATCATTGAATGGTTTTAAATTTGACGTTTCACTTGTTTACAGCTTAGAAATAAGGGTGTAGCCTGATATCTATGTGTAGCACTAGCCACTTTAACATGTCATGTTTTTTTAAACATGTGTAGCTAGGTAGCAGTAATTTTTGCCGGACACACAGCAGGGGAACAGCAGGCGTTACTGAACCCCACTATTACTATAGCTTGTGTATTGGTCTGTGGACACGACACTTCTGAGCAGCAACTGGCAGTGTTGTAGCCCAGGGAGTATAGCTCAGGTGGTAGAAAGATGAACATAACAGGAGACATGGAAAACGTTGCCAACCAGTTAGTTAATCTGAAACCGGACAGGCAAATTCAGGCGAGATCCATGCCTAGTTCATTTTCAGAAAAGTAAGCCGTTCTACATTATCGTAGGATAGTCGCATGCAACGGTCTGTTAGTACACCACCTGCAGCAGTAAAGACGCGCTCCGATAATACACTGGCAGCAGATCAAGCCAGCACCTCCAATGCATACTGGCTAAGCTCTGGCCATGTATCCAGCTTAGAGACACAAAACTTGAATGGGGAAGAGCCATCTGAGAGTACACTGAGAGGGCAAGACATGTAGTCTGTAACCATCTTACGGAAATGTTGCCTCCTGCTGACTGGAGCCGTCTCGGATGGTGTAGACATTGGTGGCGCTGCCACAAAACTTCGACACATTTGGAACATACTGTTCTTGCCCTGTGCAGAGGCGCTGCTTGTGCTCCCTCTTGTTGCAGAGCTGTCTCCACTGCCTCGACGCACAGAGCTGCTTTGTAAATCAGTAGCAGCAGCAGTGCTCTCGGCTGGAATGGAGAACATTATGGATTGCACCAGTGTGTCTTGGTACTTCCGCATTTTACGCTCCCGGTTCAACGGTGTGATGAGGCTTTGTAAGTTGTCCCGGTAGCGAGGGTCTAGGAGGGTGTACACCCAATAATCAGACGTGGTGTGAATGTGTTCGATGCGGCGGTCGTTTCTCAGCCACTGCAGCATGAAATCAACCATGTGCTGCAGACTCCCAACTGGCCAAGAAACGTTGTCCCCTGCAAGAGGCGTCATCTCCGCCTGCTGTGCATCACCCCACCCTTGGTCTACATACTGACTAGAGCATTGTCTACCTCCCTCTGGAGCGATGTCTTCCTCCTCCATTGACTCCTCCTCATCCTCCTCACAAAGTCCTTCAAATACATATAAATTTACAAAATTTAAAACTCAAAATTTAAAAACTTTGTATCATAATTCTGTAACATCAGTTTATGGAAACACAATAGCATTACAAAAGGATAGACAAAAACTGTACATTATGTGCTTTGTAAATACATTAAAAGTTTGTAATGGTTATGAAAATATAGACAGCGACTCTGGAGGTTCAATTGTTGATACAGCATGGTACTTTGAAAGTCCTCCAGCCCTTTGTGAGGAACCACGTTGCGCTGACTGTCCAGAAGGTGATGGAATTTGTGACTCCTCATCCTCCACCTCTTCCAAAACCTCATGCCTTAGTGCTTGCAGTGTTTTTTGAAGCAGGCAGATAAGGGGGACAGTCAGGCTGACTAGTGCATCATCTGCACTCGCCATCCGCGTTGACTCATCAAACGCACGCAAAACGTGGCAGATATCCTTCATAGAGTTATTCGCCACTCATTACACTGGCAGTGGCTGCCCATTCATTATAGGATCCAATTCTAATTACTGGTTCTCACCAACAAAGCTCTCCACAGCGCAGCACCCCCCTACATCTCCTCCCTTATTTATATTTATCGGCCTAACCGACTGCTGCACTCTGCAAACGACCTTCGACTAACCTCTGCACTAATCCGTACCTCCCACTCCCAACTCCAAGACTTCACCCGCGCTGCGCCAATCCTCTGGAATGCTCTACCCCAAGAAATTAGGACTATCCGCAATTTGGATGGTTTCAGGCGCTCCCTCAAAACACATTTGTTCACAGTGGCCTATCACATTCACTAATCAAAGTCATTCTATGTGTAATTCTGTGTGTGTAGCCCATTCACTATCTCCATGCATCCCTCACTTCCTTAAAATGGCTGGACCATCATTGTAAAAACACCATTGTATATAAACACCTGTACTTTGTATCTCCCACACCTCATTGTAGATTGTAAGCTTTCACCAGCAGGGGCGGCTGATTTTGCTTTAATTATTGTATTGTTAACGTTGTTACTTATGACTCGTGTTTTGAAACTGTTAAACTGTAAAGCACTGCGGAATATTATGGCGCTATATAAATAAATAATATTATTATTCTTATTATAGAGGCCCACTCAGTAGTGGTGAAGTGTGAACGGCGCAAATTGCGAGTTGACTGCGCCTGATGCAGCTGATACTCCATTACTGTTGGCTGCTGCTCACACAACCGCTCCAACATATGTAACGAGGAATTCCACCTGGTGGGTACGTCACATATGATGCGATGTTCATGAAGGTGAAATCTGCGTTGCAGAGCTGCAATCAGCGATCTGGCCATGCTGGAACGTCGCAAGTGAGCGCACTCTAGGCGGACCTTGTGCAGCAGTGCATCAAGATCCGGATAGTCCCTCAAAAACTCTGCACGACCAAGTTGAGCACATATGACAGACATGGTATGTGAGTGAGGTTGCCAAGGCCCAGAGCTGACACCAGATTTCGGCCATTGTCACACACTACCAAGCCTGCCTGTAGATTCTCTTCCAAAAACCACACGTCGCTCTCCTGCTTTATGGCATTACAGAGCTCCTGCGCTGTGTGGCTAAGATTCCCCATGGAAATTAATTTCAGGATGGCCTGTTGACATTTGGACACGGCTGTGCTCATATCGGTCGCAACAGGTAAACGTTCACGGGTCCATGTGGAGGTAGACCGTGACGGCTCCTGCAGCGATGATTCTGAGGAACTGGAATAGGAGGAGGAATCAATGTGTACAGACTTGATTCCTGCAATCCTTGGAGTTGGCAGAACACGTACAGCGCCACTCGCAAGATCAGTACCCGGCTGCACAACATTGACCCAATGGGCAGTGAGGGAAAGGTATTGTCCCTGGCCATGGGTGTTAGAACCCTCTTGTTAGGTTTTGTTTCAGTTTGCTGGTCACATGACCTTTTTTCCCTATTTAGTCTGGCTCCGCCCTTCTGGCTTTGCTTGACTTCATTGTATTATCTACTGTTAAGCTAGCCGGGTGCTTAGGTGCCTTAATCTGTCAGTTTTGCTTGATGTTAGGATCACAAAGTATTTATTTTTCTGTTTAATTATCCATGCTACAATTTATGTTAGGAGGTGTCCACCTTTTCTCACAGTCCCTAGATCTTGTAGGGATTACTCCCTCGCAACTATAGGTCTTCGTTCACACTAGATGAGGACTTTAGCGGGTCTGGTCGCAGGATTAGGTTCCCCGTTACATCGTAGGGATTCAGCTTAGTTGTATTGTAGGGACAGAATTCCCTTCTTTCCTTACTGGTTGTAGCAGATCATAACAATGGGTACTGGTCCACGCATCGGTGGTCAGGTGGACCTTGCTACTGAGGGCTTTTAGTAGCGCATGTTTAATTTTTCCCTCAACATGCTTTTGCAGACCAGGGACGGCTTGCCTGCTGAAATGAAATCGGCTTGGCACATTGTATTGTGGGATTGACAATGATATTCAGTTACGGAAACTGTCTGTCTCCACCAGCCTGAATCACAGCATTTCAAGGGACAGGAGTTTTGCAATGCCAGCATTCAGAGCCTGTGCTCGTGCATGGTTTGCGGAGTATGGCCGTCTTTTATCCCATGCCTGTGCTACCGCTGGCTGTTTTGTGGCCTGGGAGTGTGAGGATGACAGGGAACTTGCTGCTGTGTGTGGAATAACAGTTTGTCTCTGGACAACAGTGGCCGAGGTTCTTCCATGGCGATCCTGTGAGGAAGCATAATCAGCTGTGTGTGAGCTCGATGAAGAGGCTTCAACACAACCTGAAGATGTAGGTGCTGCTGTAGGTTGGCCTACATCTCTAGTGTGTCTTTGTAACTCAACTACGTGCTTTGTCCGCACATGTTTCCACATATTTGTGGTATTGAGGTGACTGACACTTTTAGCTATTTTTAATTTTTAATTACACAGCTTGCATTTCACATAGCAAATATCATGTGCAAGTGTGTGAAAAAAGGACCACGCAGTGCAAGTCCTGGGAGCGCACGTTTTGACTTTTGGAAGACAACTGCTCCGAACAGGTGCCAAACTGGAGGCTACAGGCAACCGAGTCTGCAGCCTAACTCTCCCTCCTGTTTGTACCGTTGGGGCAATGTCTTCCTCTATCTTCCTTCTATCACTAACCATTTCTCTAGGCCTCTCCCAGCTTTCAACCAAAGTACTGGTTCTCACCCACAAAGCTCTCCACAGTGCAGCACCCCTCCTACATCTCCTCCCTCATTTCTATCTATCGGCCTAACCGACTGCTGCGCTCTGCAAACGACTTTCGACTAACCTCTGCACTAATACGTACCTCCCACTCCCGACTCCAAGACTTCTCCTGCTCTACGCCAATCCTCTGGAATGCTGTACCCCAAGAAATTAGGACTATCCACAATTTGCATGGTTTCAGGCGCTCCCTCAAAACACATTTGTTCAGAGCGGCCTATCACATTCACTAATCAAAGTCATTCTATGTATTCTGTGTAAGTGTGTGTGTGTCTCTAGCCCATTCACTATCTCCATCCCTCAGTCCCTTAAGATGGCTGGAACATCATTGTAAATGCACCATTGTATATAAACACCTATACTTTGTATCTCCCCCATCTCATTGTACATTGTAAGCTGTCACGAGCAGGGGCGACTTATTTAGCTTAAATTATTGTATTGTTAACGTTGTTACTTATGACTTGTGTTCTGAAACTGCTAAACTGTAAAGCGCTGCGGAATATGATGGCGCTATATAAATAAATATTATTATTATTCCTCTGAGCTGCTCCCACCACCTTCCTGTTCTTCATGCCATGTTGGGTCTTGGACCTCATCATCTCCACTACCCTCTTCCAACACCTGCTGTTGGGTGGTCTGGCCAGCACCATGCTCAACAGAAACTGGCACCTGGGTCTCATCATCATCATCAGATGCGTTCTGCGGTGTGCTGACCATCGGCACTGTCTCACCCGCCTCTTCAGATTCAGAGAGACACAGCTGTTGCGCATCACTGCATACTCCCTCTTCACATTACAGAATGCTGCTTGGCTGGGCCCCTGTTTGCAAGCCAATAGATTCTGAGAACAGAAGCAGACACTCAGCTGGCTCCTGTACAGAACTCTCTGACTGCCTGGGCAATTTGCCAGGCGGTGAAGAGACAGATGGTTGCCCAACAGTGCTGTGGTCCTGAGAGGAGGTGGAAGCAATTGAAGTCGATGCATTGGCTGACATCCAAACAACAACGGCTTCAATTTGTTCTTCCCGCAGCAGGGGGGTACTCCGAGCTCCTACAAAAGTGCGCATAAAGGAACGCTCACGGCCCGGGGAAAACTGGTGGATGCTGTGTCACTGGGGGCCGCAGCAGCCACAGAATCCCCACGTCCTCTCCCTGAAGAAACTCCACGACCACGTGCCTTACTCCCTGCCTTCTTCATCTTGGTAGATTGATAAAGAAAGTCTGAAAAGTTATAAGGTCTAAGTGTGGTTATTCCGCAGAGACTGCAGTGAACACTGCACACAACTGTTCACTACCCAATGCGTCTCAGCAGGAAGGCAGTCTGTGCGTCAAAACAAAGGCACAAGCATACATCCATGTACCCTGTTTATACAGCTATATAAAAAAAAATATGTAGTAGTGACGCACACTTTATTGAGGTACAGTATTACATTGCCATTCACCATCTGTGGCTATGCAGTGTCATCTATATATACCTTATCTATCTGTTGTCATGCTTCCAAGTCGACAGTCAGCCATAAATAGCAATTTTCACTATGCACTATGCACTTTTTAAAGGTTATGTTTGTTAATAAAAATGATTATTGCCACATATTATGAGTATTACATGATGGAAATTGTATAATTTTGTATAAAATATTTAGGGACATTATTCAGCAAATGGAACATTTTAGTAATATCACAGATAACTTGTAATGCTGATGATGTTTTGAAGTCAGACATTCATTGTCTATACAATAAAAATGGTGTACATACTGTTACTTATCCATCATTAATGGATTCAGATATGTACTTGTATGCTTTTATGTACAACCGTATAGCAGATTCCTTAACTAATTTATTTTGTGGTTTGCATTGCTGTTCAACATGTTAATGTATGTGTTTATGTTTGTCAATTCTTTATTTATCTAGATATTAGTTTAAATGAAATCATCATCTTATGGTAGTAAAGGTTATCTTTCTCTTGTTTGAAGTATAGACATTTAAAATTGACAGGTAACAAGGAAATTACTTGATCTAGTATTTAAACATCCTCCTTGACCCTGGGCTCCAACACCGCCAGTTGTTGCTCGGAAGTGCTGTTAGCACAGTCAACACTTGCTCCTGTGTTACTGGGGTTCAGTAACGTCAGCTGGTCCTCGGTTGTGCCATTGGCTCTTTTCCTTCTGCTGCCCCTCCGGGTTCCAGTACCGTCAGCTGGTTCTCCGCAGTGCCTTTGGACTAGGTGCCTCCATGTCGGTATCCGAGTTCCAGCAACGTCTGCTGGTCCTTTGTAGTGCTTTGGAGCACAGGTACCTCCTGCTTAGTAACCGTGTCCCAGTAACGTCAGCTGGTCCTCGGTTGTGCCATTGGCTCTTTTCCTTCTGCTGCCCCTCCGGGTTCCAGTACCGTCAGCTGGTTCTCCACAGTGCCTTTGGCCTAGGTGCCTCCATCTCGGTATCCGAGTTCCAGCAACGTCTGCTGGTCCTTGGTAGTGCTTTGGAGCACAGGTACCTCCTGCTTAGTAACCGTGTCCCAGTAACATCAGCTGGTACAAGATTGTGCTACAAATACAAGATACGGAACAAGAGACACAAGAACAATAAGCAGAAGATCTAAAAGCAGAAGAACATGAAGTATAAGACCAAAATGAAGAGCAAAATATATGCTCTAAATTCTAAGCAGAAGAAGACTAAGCAGTGTATGGGGGTGAGTCCGTTCCTCCTCGTGGTGCCCCTGGAAAATGCCTGCTGCTGCAGGCTAAACTGAACACGGACAAATACTGTTGTAATTTAAATCTTTTGTGACAGCAAGAACGGAAGGATGAAAAATTCATACTTTGACAGATTACAAGTACAGGATTCTCTGTCACAAATAAGAATATGATGAAGAAGATGAAGCAGAATATGAATAAGAATAATAGTTTAATAAGAAGAATATGAGTAATGTTAACAAAGATGAATAGCAAGAAGTTTAAGAAGAAGATAAAGAAGGTGAAGATGAAGAATAATTTGATGAAAAAGATGATGCTGCAGAAGATTATGAAGGAGAAAGTGTGTGAAAAGTTAAAAAGGTGAAGATGAAGAGCATGGAAGTTGTGTAATATACATATTTGCCAAAATATAAAAAACGTTAACATTGTCAATTTCTTCGTCAATCCGAACATCTTTAAAAAAAAAAATTTTATGCTATTCCATTTGATTGGGTTAAACATCTATGCCTTTAATGTCTCCTCAACCTTCCCCAATACATTCTACATTACTCTTTCTTGTTTTCCTTCATGTACAATTAACCAACAAGGCAAGAATGGGTTTTTTTTAATTTCGATATTTTGTTCCCATAGACTTACATGGGACTTCCGGTATCGGTATCGGGTATCGCCGATATTTTAGTGATATCGGCGATACCATTCCGATTCCGATACTTTAGGATATCGGAAAGTATCGCTCAACTCTAGTCACAACGGAAATAGCCTTTATTTAGATATCCCACAGCACACATAGGAATCAACTAAACTGCAGGCACCATAGAGTCGGCTAACCCGAATGCAACACGACAGGACAACTTATTGGAGGCTAATTAACGTTGACACTGCCAGGAAACAGCTGTCGTGCTGTAACCAGGCTGGGCAGGAGTCATTACCCGTGGCAATTACTTCCGAGCAACAACTGGCAGTGTTGGAGCCCAGGGATGAGAGGAGGACAGGGTGGAGGCAGCATGACTTTTTGGCGTACACACAGCAGGGGAACAGCTGACATTACTGAACCCCAGTAACACAGGAGCAAGTGTTGACTGTGCTAACAGCACTTCCGAGCGTTCCTTTATGTGCACTTTAGTAGGAGGTCGGAGTACCCCCCTGCTGCGGGAAGAACAAATTTAAGCCGTTGTTGCTTGGATGGCAGCCAATGCATCTACTTCAATTGCTCCACCTCCTCTCAGGACCACAACACTGTTGAGCAACCATCTGTCTCTTCACCGCCTGCCAAATTGCCCAGGCAGTCAGACAGTTCTGTACAGGATCCAGCTGAGTCTCTGCTTCTGTTCTCAGAATCTGTTGGCTTGCAAACAGGGGCCCAGCCAAGCAGCATTCTGGAATGTGAAGAAGAGGGAGTATGCAGTGATGCGCAACAGCTGTGTATCTCAGAATCTGAAGAGGCGGGTGAGGCAGTGCCGATGCTCAACACACCGCAGAACGCATCTGATGATGATGAGACTCAGGTGGCAGTTTCTGTTGAGCATGGTGCTGGCCAGACCACCTGTCAAGATCCCGTCTGGGTTGGAGCCGATGTTACTGCAAACACTAGGGGAAGCAGAGGCAGGTAGCGTAGTCAGATGGCAGCCGGAGGTCGGTACACAGGAAAGCAGTGTTTGTAGCAATGGATCAGGCGGATAACGTAGTCAGGTGGCAGCCGGAGGTCGGTACACAGGAAAGGCAGTTCGGTAACAGAGGAGCAGGCAGATAACGTAGTCAGGTGGCAGCCGGAGGTCGGTACACAGGAGAGCAGTGTTTGTAGCAATGGATCAGGCGGAGAGCGTAGTCAGAAGGCAGGCCGAGGTCGGTTCACAGGAGAGCAGTGTTTGTAGCAATGGATCAGGCGGAGAGCGTAGTCAGAAGGCAGGCCGAGGTCGGTTCACAGGAGAGCAGTGTTTGTAGCAATGGATCAGCAGGAAACGCTTGACTAAAGGCTTGGAGCTCAATAATCTCGCAATGACACACCCACAGGGCCAGGTTTATATAGGGTGTGTAATTGGCAATCAGAGGCCCAATCAAAAGAGCACTAGGTGTAGCCAATCAGGAAGAACAGTCAATGGTATCTGGGTTCAGCAAGGAACTTTGCAGCCAGCAGAATAGCTCAGATGGTAGAGCTGCTGGCCAGTGGACAAGAGGTACTGGGTTCGACTCCTGACAGTACTCCCCTCCTTCCAGGATGGCCTCTGGACATCTCAGGAGCTGGCTTATCCGGGTACCTCTGATGAAAGGCTCTTGTTAGTCTAGGAGCATGGACGTTGTCCCTTGGTTCCCATGAATTTTCCTCTGGTCCGTAACCCTTCCACTGCACCAGATACTGCAGTTTACCTCTGAATTTTCGGGAGTCCAGAATCTTATCCACAATGTATTCTTCTTCACCACGGATCCTTTCTGGTGGAGGAGGTGGCTGAATTCTTCCTGGAAACGGGTTTTCACAGAAGGGTTTGAGCAAGGATATGTGAAACACTGGATGAATCTTTAGATTGTTGGGAAGTTCCAAACGAAAAGCAACCTGGTTAATTTTTGCAGAAATTTGAAAAGGTCCAATGAATTTCTGACCCAATTTGGAGGATGGCACATGTGTCTTAAGGTTTTTAGTGGACAGCCAAACTTTGTCTCCAACCTGAAGAGCAGGGGGCACTCTCCGATGTTTATCTGCTGCTTCCTTATATACTTCCTGGGTCTTGAGTAATATCTCTGATAATTCCTTCTGGGATTCCTGTAATTTTGCAAGCCTGTCATTTACAGCAGGAATGGGAGTGTTCACTGGCAGATTAGGGATAAATACTGGATGTACTCCATAATTAGCAAAAAATGGGGTTTGAGATGTAGCGCTATGTATGGAGTTGTTGTAGGAAAACTCTGCTGTTGGTAAATAGTCCACCCAGTCATCCTGAAGATAGGAAATGAAGCAACGGAGGTATTGCTCCAAAGTCTGGTTCGTTCTCTCCGTCTGGCCATTGGACTGAGGATGGAAAGCGGTAGAAAGATTCACCGTGACTCCCAAGGCTGTACAGAAACTCTTCCAAAATTTTGACGTAAACTGAACGCCTCTGTCAGACACCACGCTGTCAGGAATTCCATGTAACCTGAATACCTCTTTGATTATCAGTTCTGCAGTTTTTTCAGCAGTAGGAATTCCTTCAGTTGGAATAAAGTGGGCCATTTTTGTGAGTCGGTCCACTATGACAAGGATGACGGTCATCTGTTTGGAAGGGGGTAGTTCCACAATAAAATCCATGGAAATAGATCCCCAAGGCCTGGATGGAACTGGAAGTGGTTGCAAGAGTCCTAGAGGAGACGATCGTGGGGTCTTGTTTCGTGCTCATGTTAAACAGGTTGAAACATATTTCCTCACGTCCTTCCTACAATTAGGCCACCAAAAGAAACGAAGTAGTAAGTCTTGTGTTTTTGCAACTCCAGGATGTCCTGCCAGTTTAGAATCATGGACACTTTTGAGGACTTCAAGGCGAGAAGATTCAGGTACATATATGTTGTGTTTCTGCATCCAAAACCCCTCTTTGAATGAAAGATCGACGTCTTCCGAAGGATGGTTAAGGAAAGAGTCCTCTTGATATCCATCTTTAATTCTATTACATAGTCCTCTAGAGTGCAATATTCCCAAAAAATTTTTAGGGCCTAGAATTGTATCGTCATTACTAGACCTCTCCTGAGGTTCCGAACACATCCTGGACAGGGCGTCAGCCTTGCCATTTCTTGAACCAGGCCGGTAAGAAATTATAAAATTGAATCTTGAGAAAAATAAGGCCCATCGTGCTTGTCTTGCAGACAATCTTTTTGCTGTACGGAGGAATTCAAGATTCTTGTGGTCCATGAGGACAGTCACAGGGTGATTGGCACCTTCCAAAAGATGTCTCCATTCGGAGAAGGCAACTTTAATGGCTAACAGTTCTTTATTACCGATGTCGTAGTTCTTTTCTGCAGATGACATGGTGTGGGAAAGAAACGCACATGGTGAAGTTGCATTTTGTCCCCAACTCGCTGAGACAGAATGGCTCCCACTGCAGAGTCCGAGGCGTCCACTTCGACAGTAAATGGCAATTCAGGATTTGGGTGTACTAACAATGGAGCAGACGTAAAAAGAGTTTTCAATTTGTCAAAAGCCTCCTGTGCCTCCGGAGACCAGAAAAATGCTTTGGTCTTTTTTGTTAGTGTAGTAATTGGTAGTATGATCCGTGAAAAGTTCTTTATAAATTTTCGGTAAAAATTTGCAAATCCTATGAAACGCTGGACGTCTTTTAAATTTCTTGGAACAGGCCAGTCCACTACAGCATTGATTTTGCCGGGATCCATGCTCAGACCTTCTGGGGAGATGATATATCCCAGAAATTGGATACTGGTTTGTTCAAACTCACATTTTTCAAGTTTAATGTAAAGATGGTTCTCCTGTAGTCGTTCCAAGACTAACTGGACGTGCCTGCGATGCTCTTCCAAGGTGTCTGAAAATATAAGAATGTCATCGAGATAAGCCACAACGAATTGGTCCAAGAAATCTCGAAATACATCATTAATAAAATGTTGAAAGGTGGCTGGGGCATTGCTAAGACCAAAGGTCATAACCAGAGATTCAAAATGTCCATATCTCGTTCTGAAGGCGGTCTTCCACTCATCTCCTGGGCGAATCCGTATGAGGTTGTAAGCCCCTCTAAGATCCAGCTTCGTAAAGATTTTCGCAGAACGGAGTCTCTCAAATAGTTCAGGAATCAAGGGTAGCGGGTAGCGATTCTTGACAGTGATATTATTCATCTCTCTGTAGTCAATACATGGCCGCAGAGTGGAGTCTTTCTTTTCAACAAAGAACAGGGGTGCCCCAGCTGGAGATGTGGAAGGTCGAATAAAGCCTTTCTCTAAATTTTCATCCAGGAACTTTCTTAATACCTTCAATTCAGGTTCGGAAAGATTGTAAATCCGTCCAAATGGAATGGTTGCTCCTGGCAGCAATTCAATGGGACAGTCGTAAGGACGGTGAGGAGGTAATTGATCTGCTTTCTTCTTACTGCAGACATCAGAGAACTGCTGATATTGAGGTGGTAGTTTCTCTTCCTTCTCATGCGAAATCTCAGAGATTTGGACTTGTTGGAGAACAGGGGGTTCCTTATGACAATTATTCTTACAGTAGTCAGATGGAAAGGTGATGGTCCTTGATGCCCAGTTGATAGAAGGGTTATGGACTGAAAACCAGGGGATCCCTAGAATAACCGGAAATTTCGGAGATGAGATAAGGTGGAAACTGACAGCTTCATGATGATCCGGTTCGATACAAATCTCCAGTTCGATTGTCTCATGCGTGACAGGTCCAGAAGACAAGGGTGATCCATCCACCGTTTCCATTTCAATTGGTGTGGATTTGGTCCTACTGGAAATATTATTATCACGTGTAAATTTTAAGTCCATAAAATTCCCTCCTGCTCCCGAATCCAACAGGGCAGAGCATTGTATTTTTTGGGTGCCCATTACAACCTGAATGGGGATTACAAAATGAGATGATGTAGTATGTATTTTGTCTATTTCTGGCGTTACTGATGAGATAGTCTGCAAGATGGAATCCGACTGCTGAGAAAGGTCCATATTGCTGGCAGACCTGTTGTTGGTAAAGGCTATAGTCCTTTTGTTAGGACAGTTGATGGCATAGTGTCCAGGGTCCCCACAATAGAGGCAGAGATGTTCTGCACGTCGCCTCTCCTTCTCCTGTGCAGAGAGTGGTCTTCGGATGACGTCGATCTGCATCGGTTCAGACACGCCTTGCGTCTTTTCTTGGTGGTCCGATGCTGAAAATGAGAAGCCAGGGCTATTCCCAAGTGCTCGCAGTCTCTCCTTTCTCCTTTCAGTAAGTCTCTGGTCAATCCGGATACATAGTTGAATAAAGTCCTCCAACTGGTCAGGGATCTCAACCCTGGCAAGCTCGTCTTTCACTGGTTCTGATAACCCTCGTCGAAATTGACTTTCTGGGCCGCTGGATTCCAGGTGGTGTCGGCCACCCAGCGACGGAACTCCGATGTGTATTCCGCAACAGAGCGACGTCCTTGGCGCAAATTATGTAATTTGGTTTCTGCTGTGGCACAGCGGTTTGGGTCATCAAAAACTTGATTCATAGCTGCGGTGAAGGCTTCCAGGTCATTAAGGAGGTCATAGTCCTTTTCTACATAAGGTGAAGCCCAAGCAAGAGCTTCATCCGTCAGGAGATTTATCATGAAAAAAACTTTCTTCCTCTCACTGGTAAAGGGAGCAGGTTGCATCTGGAAGTATATGCGGCATTGATTGAGGAATCCTCGGTACTGCTTGCGATCCCCACTGAACTTTGCAGGCAGCGGCAGCCGCGCGTTTGATTCGGACCCTGAATTGCGCACGTCCAGAAGTTGTTTTTGTAGCTCAATTACTTCCTGTTGTATCGCCGTGAAATGAGTTTATAACTTGGCATATTTTCCTTGAGAGTCAGTACAAAAACTTTGAAGCTCCGTAACTTGCCGTCTCAGGGTGTTCACAGCGGACTCCATTTTGGCGCGAGATTATTCTGTCAAGATCCCGTCTGGGTTGGAGCCGATGTTACTGCAAACACTAGGGGAAGCAGAGGCAGGTAGCGTAGTCAGATGGCAGCCGGAGGTCGGTACACAGGAAAGCAGTGTTTGTAGCAATGGATCAGGCGGATAACGTAGTCAGGTGGCAGCCGGAGGTCGGTACACAGGAAAGGCAGTTCGGTAACAGAGGAGCAGGCAGATAACGTAGTCAGGTG
Organism: Oophaga sylvatica; assembly: GCA_033576555.1. Lineage (NCBI taxonomy): Eukaryota > Metazoa > Chordata > Amphibia > Anura > Dendrobatidae > Oophaga > Oophaga sylvatica. Next base: position 322,806,609 of record JARQOD010000006.1, read on the forward strand.
GCAGCCGGAGGTCGGTACACAGGAGAGCAGTGTTTGTAGCAATGGATCAGGCGGAGAGCGTAGTCAGAAGGCAGGCCGAGGTCGGTTCACAGGAGAGCAGTGTTTGTAGCAATGGATCAGCAGGAAACGCTTGACTAAAGGCTTGGGGCTCAATAATCTCGCAATGACACACCCACAGGGCCAGGTTTATATAGGGTGTGTAATTGGCAATCAGAGGCCCAATCAAAAGAGCACTAGATGTAGCCAATCAGGAAGAACAGTCAATGGTATCTGGGTTCAGCAAGGAACTTTGCAGCCAGCAGAATAGCTCAGATGGTAGAGCTGCTGGCCAGTGGACAAGAGGTACTTGGTTCGACTCCTGACACCACCTAACAGCAGAAGGTTTTGGAAGAGGGTAGTGGAGATGATGAGGTCCAAGACCCAACATGGCGTGAGGAACAGAGGAAGGTGGTGGGAGCAGCTCTGAGGAAGAGATTGCCCCAACGGTACAAACAGGAGGGAGAGTTAGGCTGCATACTCGGTTGACTTTAGCCTCCAGTTTGGAACCTGTTCGGAGCAGTTCTCTTCCAAAAGTCAAAACGGGCGCTCCCAGGACTTGCACTGCGTGGTCCTTTTTTAACACACTTGCAGATGATATTTGCTATGTCAAATGCAAGCTGTGTAATCAAAAAGTAAAAAGAGGTAAAAGTGTCAGTAACGTCAATAACACAAATATTAATATTATTATAGATTTTAATCGCGCCATTTATTCCATGGCGCTTTACATGTGAAGAGGGGCAAATATAGACAATTACAGTAAACATGAGCAATACAAGCCACACACAAGTACAGAAGGAGAGAGGACACAGCCCGCGAGGGCTCACAATCTACAGGGGTGGTTGAGGATACACTAGGAGACGGAAGAGCTGATCGTGTGTTGGTTCAGTAGACTGATGATCATTGCAGGTTGTAGGCTTGTCGGAAGAGGTGGGAAATATGTGCAAACATGTGGGTACAAAGCACGTAGTTGAGTTACAAAGACACACTGGAGATGTAGGCCAACCTACAGCAGCACCTACATCTTCAGGTCGTGTCGGAGCCTCTTCCTCCAGCTCACACACAGCAGGTTCGGCTTCCTCACAGGATCGCCATGGAAGAACCTCGGTCACTGTTGTCCAGAGACAAAGTGTTATTCCACCCACAGCAGCAAGTTCCCTGTCATCCTCACACTCCCAGGCCACAAAACAGTCATCGGTAGCACAGGCATGGGATAAAAGACGGCCATACTCGGCAAACCATCCACGAGCACAGGCTCTGAATGCTGGCATTCCAAAACTCCTGTCCCTTGAAATGCTGTCATTCAGGCTGCTGGAGACTGACAGTTTCCGTAACTTAATGGCATTGGCAGTCCCACAATACAATGTGCCAAGCCGATTTTATTTCAGCAGGCAAGCCGTCCCTGGTCTGCAAAAGCATGTTGAGGGAAAAATTAAACATGCGCTACTAAACTCCGTCAGTAGAAATGTCCACCTGACCACAGCTGCGTGGACAAGTACCCATGGCCATGGACGATACCTTTCCCTCACTGCCCATTGGGTCAATGTTGTGTAGCCGGGTACAGATCTTGCGAGTGGCGCTGTACGTGTTCAGCCAACTCCAAAGATTGCAGGAATCAAGTCTGTACACATTGACTCCTCCTACTACTCCGGTTCCTCAGAAACATCGCTGCAGGAGCCGTCACAGTCTACCTCCACATGGACCAGTGAACGCTTAATAATAATAATCTTTATTTATATAGCGCCAACAGATTCCGCTGCGCTTTACAGTTTAACAGTTTCAGAACACAAGTCATAAGTAACAACGTTAACAATAAAATAATTAAAGCAATATAAGCCGCCCCTGCTCTTGAGAGCTTACAATCTACAATGAGGTGGGGGAGATACAAAGTACAGGTGTGTATATACAATGGTGCATTTACAATGATGGTCCAGCCATTTTGAGGGAGTGAGGGATGGATGGAGATAGTGAATGGGCTACACACACACACTTACACATAGAATGACTTTGGTTAGTGAATGTGATAGGGCACTCTGAACAAATGTGTTTTGAGTAGTGTTGAGCGATATTGCTCGATATCTAAAAATATGTATCGAAATTGTATCGCCGATAGCACTAAATATCGTCGATATCCGATTTCGATACGGAAGTCCCATGTAAGTCTATGGGAACAAAATATCGCAACAAAAAAAACCCTTTCTTTCGTTGTAAACACAAAATATACACACATAGAATACATATATATATATATATATACATGTCATTGTGACATATATATATACATATATTTATAGTTTATACACTTCTACATAGTAAAATCGACTCTAATTCAATTGCCGGGTAAAGACGTGACATACCCCATAGAAGTCGACGGGCTCGGTGCCGAGTACCCCGAAAACCTCTGGCTCTGTGCGACTCAACTTGGGCGTCACGAACAGGATTCTGTAGCTCGCTATAAGCGAGTCCTGTGTGCCTGAATTGCACTGGTTTTGTGCTTGAGAATTGCTAAATCATCAGAGAATGTATTTGCCATTTTTCCGCCATATCTGCGTCACGACGAGGCACTGGTGAAGAAGAAGGGCGTGCTCTTCGTGGGTGTCACTCACTCAGTGGCGTGAAAACGATGGCCGCCCACTGTAAATGGTACTGCAATGTAACATCGTGCCCCACAGCTCTGGAGTTCCGCCTCCTCATCCTCCTCAGTGTGAGAAGGTCCCGCCTCCCTACAAAAGAGGGGCCCTCTCCAGATATGACACATGTGACTTGGCAGAGATGGCTAATGGACACGACGAGCAGAAGTGGGAAGGGATGGAGCAGTCAGAGCTCTCCCCCACGGAAGCGACCCGATCGCCACGGAATCACCGTTGGGCACCCAGCCTGTAAACCCTCCTACGCTGCAAGAAGCGGAGGATACCCTGAGAGGCCTGGCCCGGCACCGGGAGGAGGTCGCCAGGATGGAAGCCAGCTGGCGTGCCCTAAAAATAAACTTGGAGCGACGCCAATCCCTCTTACCTGAAGTGTCTGTACCGGAAGGTGAGGCACCCGTTATAGTAGAGGAGCCCTTGCAATGTGATCCGGTTGACGTTGTCGCAGTGGAGGCACCCGTTCCTGCAAAAACCGCAGCACCGTCAGCAGCACCCCAAATCCCGCTGTCTGCCCCGGTCGCTGAGACAGAAGAAGCGACACCCGTCCTCATGGAGGAGGCCGCGCAGGCACCAGAGCACTACCTGCCTGTACCGGAGCCCCGACTGTCATCTGATTTAGAGCCGTCTGCTTCCTCCGCAGGGGAGCGCCGCCAGGACTGGGGGGCGACAGGAGAGCTGCCGCAAACCGGACACTGTAAGCTGCAGTTTGATGGTGGAGACATGGAGCAACTGGTGGAGGAGAATTACAATCGGCGTCAGGAGGAAGAGTGGAGACGTTGGGAGAAGGAAGCAGAGCGACAAAGGGAGCAGCGAGAAACCCTAAAACTTCGCCAACGTCACCTGGAGAAGGACCGGGCAGATAAGGACCGGATGAGAAAGGACAAAGGAACCCTGAGTGAGCCGCGGTGTAAGGGTGCAGTACGGAACTTTAAATTGAAAGGTGGGTGGGGCTTCATCAAGGAGCCTGGACTTTATTTAGAAGTCTTTGTGACCCGGCGGGACGTGGAGGCTCACCTCCCAGAAGGACACCCGGGGAGGGACCTGTTGCCAGGAGACTTGGTGACTTACACCCGACACTGGGGTTACAATGGGTGGTACGCCCTAAATGTTACCAGGTGCGACCCCTACTCCCCAGTGTGTCAGGAACCTGTGAGACCCTCGAAGCCTTCAGCCTCCCACATCCAGGCCTCTGCAAAAGTGCCCACCCCACGCCGTAAATCTCCCCAGCCTCCCTCAGTGGTCTCCTCAGCAGCTCCAGCTATGGACATGATAAGTATAGCTGGCCCGTACCCGGCGCCTGTTAGGCCCCCTGGGGTTCGTACAGTCCGTGACATAGGGCTCCAGACCCGGAGAGAGATGAAAGAGGTGGCCACACAGACCCAGATAGCGGGTCACGACTTGACTGTACAGGCCACACGACGTCATCAGGTCCTGGTGGTCCTTGGTGCCTCGGATGTTTGGCAAGCACCAGAAGAGTACCAGGTGGTACCTGGAAGAGGCCAGCCAAAGAAGTCTAAATAACCCGGACAGGGTCCCTGTATGTAAATAAATAGTTAAATTGTTTATGTACCCGGACGGGTGAATGTTCCAAAAAAATTTTTTTAATTTAATAAAAAAAATAAAAACACAGTTTTCATTTCTTTTATTACTGTCTCATCCTGCTGCGACGCCATCGATCTCCTGTAAAAAAATGAAAGAAAAAAAAAAAGTATACCACCTGACCGACGCAGTCCATAGTAACGAGTGTCCCACGACGATCCAGCTCTGCTACATCAGAATGACAGGCAGAGCCTGTCATCCCGGCGCAGCACAGCTGATTACCTGCTTCCCCGGCGGTGACGTCATCGGACTGACTGCTTTACGGCCGGGATTACCCTGCAGTCACTGCAGTTATCGCGAAAAACTGCATGTGACCGCCAGGGAGAAGATAATGGCGGCCATCAAGCAGTCCAGGACGTGACCGCCGGAGATCTTCTGCCAGGTAAGTGCCGCTGACTCCTGACAGACCCGACCGACGGACACTCACAGTGACAGTGACAAATCCGATTCCGGTATTCGATAAGACGAAAATATCGAAACGAATTATCGAAAGGCCGATAGAGCTAATATCGGCCGATAGAGCTAATATCGGCCGATAGCCGATATTTGCATTATCGTATCGCTCAACACTAGTTTTGAGGGAGCGCCTGAAACCATGCAAATTGTGGATAGTCCTAATTTCTTGGGGTAGAGCATTCCAGAGGATTGGCGAGCCAGTATGCATTGGAGGTGCTGGCTTGCCCTGCTGGCAGTTTATTATCGGAGCGCGTTTTTGGTGCTTCAGGTGGTGTACTAACAGACCGTCGCATGCGACTATCCTCTGATAATGTAGACCGGCTTACTTTGCTGAAAATGAACAAGGCATGGATCACGCATTAATTTGCCTGTCCAGTTTCAGATTAAATAACTGGTTGGCAACGTTATACATATCACCTGTTATGTTCATCTTTCTACCACCTGAACTGTACTCCCTGGGCTACAACACTGCCAGTTGCTGCTCAGAAATGTTAGATGCACAGATCAAAAAAATCGCTGATGTGTTTGTGGGGTTCAGTAACGCCTGCTGTTCCCCTGCTGTGTGTCCGGCAACAATTACTGATAGGTAGCTACACATGTTGAAAAAAACATGACTTGTTAAAGTGGCTAGTGCTACACATAGATATGAGGCTACACCCTTAATTCTACTGTTCTGATTCGGTAGCTGAGAAGTGCAGGAAAAAAAAGCAATACACCAGAGCAGTTGGAATCTATGAGATTGCAGTACCCTGACTAACCACCACAACTAGAGGCAGCCGTGGAGCGTTCCTACGTTGGTCCTAGACCCTCGTCACAGCCTGAGAAACTAACTACACCTAAAGATAGAAATAGGAAAGCTATCTGCCCCGGAGCAGAACCCCAAAGATAATAGAAAGCCCCCAAACATGTAATGGCGGTTAGACAAGAGGAAATACTGACACAGAAAGAAAATAGTATGAGCAAACGCTGGGGCCCAAACTATCTAAATAGAAAAGGATAGGAAGGGTACTTACTGCAATCCCAGAAAACCCTGAAAAGCACCAACTCTACTAATTTCAAAATCACCTGAGATCACACGACCTCTACCACCTAAATTAGTTCTCTGGTGTAACAAAATCAAAACAGCAGCCACTGAAAAAACTGGAAAAAGCAAAAGTACAAACTCAGTGGCTGAACTAAACAGAGAGGGCAAAAGCCCCCGGAGGGGACCCTGAAGGCCCCCACAGAAGTGCAGGACAAAATGCAAAAATATAGCAAAAACACAAAAGAAGAAAAGGTCTTATCTGTTAGCAGGAGATGCAGACACGACACAGCAGGCTACAAGGGAAACTGGAATGAAGGATTCAGACCAGAACAATTGATCACCGGCAACCCTGATGGGAAAATGACTCCCTTATATAAGACCATCAGTAACACCTGATTCCCAGTCCTCACAATATTCACTAGCACCGCTTGTAACCACCAGAGGGAGCCTCTGCTCAGAACTCATCTCAAACCCATTCATAACAGTACCCCCCCCTTGAGGAGGGGTCACCGAACCCTCACTTGAGCAACCAGGTCGGTCAGGATGAGTTCTATGATACGCACGGATAAGTCTCCTAGCATGGATGTCCGAAGCAAACACCCAAGAATTGTCTTCCTGACCATAACCTCTCCATTTAACCAAATACTGGAGTTTCCGTCTAGAAAAACGAGAATCCAATATTTTCTCAACCACATACTCCAGATTGCCCTCAACCAAAACAGGGTCAGGGGGCACAACCAGACCAAGTCCCCCACTTTAAACCGAGGACCATCAGTCTTATGCCGGTTAGCAAACCGCTGGGCCTTCTCCTGAGAGAGGGACAACCTCTCCACTACCTGGTCCCAAATCTGTTGCATACGCTCCACAACAGAGTCAACACCTGGACAGACAGAAGCCTCCGTCTGTCCTGAAGAAAATCGAGGGTGAAACCCAGAATTACAGAAAAACGGAGACATCAAAGTGGCAGAGCTAGCCCTATTATTAAGAGCAAACTCAGCCAAAGGCAAAAAAGAGACCCAGTCATCCTGATCAGCAGACACAAAGCATCTTAGATAAGTCTCCAATGTCTGGTTTGTTCTCTCAGTTTGACCATTGGTCTGAGGATGAAATGCCGAGGAGAAAGACAATTGAACACCCAGTTTAGAACAAAAAGTCCTCCAAAATCTGGAAACAAACTGGACTCCTCTGTCAGACACAATGTTCTCAGGAATGCCGTGTAAACGAACCACGTGCTGAAGGAACAACGGCACCAATTCAGAGGAGGAAGGCAACTTAGGTAATGGCACAAGATGTATCATTTTGGAAAACCTATCACAAATTACCCAGATGGTGGTCATTCTCTGAGAAACAGGAAGATCGGAAATGAAATCCATAGAGATATGGGTCCATGGTCTCTTGGGCACAGGCAATGGCATCAACAAACCACTAGAGCGAGAGCAAGGCTTGGAGCGAGAGCAAGTCCCGCAGGACTGCACAAATTCCCTGACATCACGAGACAAGGTAGGCCACCAAAAGGACCGAGTAACCAAGTCTCTGGTACCAAAAATTCTGGGATGCCCAGCCAATGCGGAACAATGAATCTCAGACATCACACTCTTTTTCCATTGATCCGGGACAAACAATTTTCCAACAGGGCAGCGCTCGGGCCTATCCTCCTGACACCCCTCCAGAGCAAGTCTCAAATTGGGCGAGATGGCGGAAAGAACTACACCCTCTTTCAAAATAACAGAAGGATCAGATAACTCAGGAGAGTCCGCAAGGAAACTCCTCGAGAGGGCATCCGCCTTAACATTCTTAGTGCCAGGAAGAAAGGAAACCACAAAATTAAAACGTGTGAAAAACAAGGCCCACCTGGCCTGTCTAGGATTGAGTCGCTTGGCAGATTCCAGATAGACCAGATTCTTATGGTCCGTAAGGACCACCACCTGATGTTTGGCTCCCTCCAGCCAATGTCTCCACTCTTCAAAAGCCCACTTCATGGCCAATAACTCCCGATTACCCACGTCATAATTACGTTCAGTAGGAGAAAATTTTCGAGAGAAAAAGGCACAAGGGTTACTTTTAGAGGTCTCTGGATCTTTTTGGGACAAAACGGCACCTACCCCAATTTCAGAGGCATCAACCTCCACCTGAAATGGCAGAGAAACATCAGGCTGCCGTAGAACAGGAGCAGAAGTGAATCTCTGCTTAAGTTCCTGAAATGCAGAGACTGCCTCAGGAGGCCAATTCACCACATCAGAACCCTTTCTGGTCAAATCAGTTAATGGTTTAACAATAACCGAGAAATTACCAATAAATTTACGATAAAAATTGGCAAAACCCAAAAATCTCTGAAGAGCCTTTAATGAAGTAGGTTGGACCCAATCACAGATGGCCTGAACCTTGACCGGGTCCATTTCAATAAAGATGGGGACAAAATGAATCCCAGAAATGAGATCCTCTGTACGCCAAAAAGACACTTTGATCCCTTCACATACAGAGCATTCTCTCTCAAAATCTGGAATACAGTTCGAACATGTTTCACATGAGAGTCCCAGTCATTAGAAAAAATCAAGATATCATCCAAATAAACAATCAGAAATTTGTCCACAAAATCCCTGAAAATGTCATTCATGAAGGACTGGAAGACGAAAGGAGCATTAGTGAGCCCAAAGGGCATCACTAGGTACTCAAAGTGCCCTTCAGGGGTATTGAATGCCGTCTTCCATTCATCCCCGTGCTTAATGCGAATAAGGTTATACGCCCCCCTGAGGTCAAGCTTGGTAAACCAAGTAGCGTTTTTCACCCTGGAAAACAGGTCAGAAATCAAGGGTAACGGGTATTGATATTTCACAGTAATATTGTTCAAGAGACGATAATCAATACACGGCCTTAATGAACCATCTTTTTTGGCCACAAAGAAACAACCGGCACCTAAGGGTGAAGAGGATGGTCTGATATGACCCTTCTCCAATGATTCCTTGATATAAGACCGCATAGCGTCATGTTCAGGTACAGACAAGTTAAAAAGGCGACCTTTAGGGAATTTACTACCCGGCACTAATTCAATAGCGCAGTCATAGCTCCTATGGGGAGGCAAGGATGCAGATTTACTTTCGCTAAACACATCAGAAAAATCAATCAAAAAGTCTGGAACATCCTGAGCCTGAGGGGAGGCAGAAAAAACAGGAGTGTTGGCATTAACACATTGGCAGCCCCAACTGGTTACAGACACAGATTTCCAATCCAAAACAGGATTATGAGACTGTAACCAAGGGAAACCCAGCACGATAATGTCATGCAGATTATATAGAACCAAAAATTTGCAGCACTCCTGGTGATCAGGTTCAACCCTCATTATCACCTGAGTAGAAAACTGGGGTTTATTCTCAGCCAAAGGGGTAGAATCGATCCCCAGTAGAGGAATAGACTTCTGTAGGGGTATCAAGGGAAACCCACAACGTTTAGCAAAATCATAATCCATCAGGTTAATAGCTGCTCCAGAATCAACGAAAGCCTGAGCAGAAAATGAGGACAGAGAGCATATCAGAGTGACAGTTAATAAAAACTTAGTCTGAACACTACCCAAGACAACTGAGCGTGCAAAACGTCTTCCCCGCTTAGGGCAGACTGAAATAGCATGAGAGGGATCACCACAGTAGAAACATAACCCATTCGCTTTCGAAACTCATGACGCTGTGCCACAGACACCACTCCATCACACTGCATGGGCTCAGAAGCTGGCTCACAAGGCAACACCCTTCCACGCATACCTCTCCGCTCACGCAAACGTCTGTCAATTTGAATCGCTAATGACATAGAATCATTGAGACCAGAGGGGACAGGGAATCCCACCATAACATCCTTTACATTATCTGACAGACCCTTCCGGAAAAGGGCCGCCAAAGCGTCGTCATTCCATTTGGTCAGGACTGCCCACCTACGGAATCTCTGACAGTATAACTCAGCGTCATCAAGCCCCTGATTTAATGCCAACAAGGCTTTTTCAGCTTGATCAGTGACATTAGGCTCATCGTACAGTAACCCCAAAGCCTGAAAAAATGCATCAACATCACTCAAAACAGGATCCCCAGGTATCAGGGAAAAAGCCCAATCCTGAGGATCGCCGCGCAGGAGAGAGATGATAATTTGAACCTGCTGCGCTGCGTTTCCTGAGGACTTAGATTTTAAGGCAAAAAACAATTTACAATTATTTTTGAAATTCTGAAACTTAGCTCGATCCCCCAAAAACAAATCTGGCATGGGGATCCTAGGTTCCACAACAGGCAACCCAGCAAGATATGCAGCAATACTCCGAACCTCAGTGGCAAGCCGATCCACACGGCCAGACAACTGTGCAAACTCCATTGGGAGAAAAGATCCTCCCCAGCACCCAGAGATACAGAGGGAAAAAAAATGCAACAAACAGAAAAATATCTCTGACAACTCTGACAACCTTTTTTCTTTCACAATATTTTTTCCCTTCTGTGAGTACCATACAATTTTCAATTTTTAGGCCGGTGATACTGTTCTGATTCGGTAGCTGAGGAGTGCAGGAAAAAAAGGCAATACACCAGAGCAGTTGGAATCTATGAGATTGCAGTACCCTGACTAACCACCACAACTAGAGGCAGCCGTGGAGCGTTCCTACGTTGGTCCTAGACGCCTCGTCACAGCCTGAGAAACTAACTACACCTAAAGATAGAAATAGGAAAGCTATCTGCCCCGGAGCAGAACCCCAAAGATAATAGAAAGCCCCCAAACATGTAATGGCGGTTAGACAAGAGGAAATACTGACACAGAAAGAAAATAGTATGAGCAAACGCTGGGGCCCAAACTATCTTAATAGAAAATGGGTAGGAAGGGTACTTACTGCAATCCCAGAAAACCCTGAAAAGCACCAACTCTACTAATTTCAAAATCACCTGAGATCACACGACCTCTACCACCTAAATTAGTTCTCTGGTGTAACAAAATCAAAACAGCAGCCACTGAAAAAACTGGAAAAAGCAAAAGTACAAACTCAGTGGCTGAACTAAACAGAGAGGGCAAAAGCCCCCGGAGGGGACCCTGAAGGCCCCCACAGAAGTGCAGGACAAAATGCAAAAATATAGCAAAAACACAAAAGAAGAAAAGGTCTTATCTGTTAGCAGGAGATGCAGACATGACACAGCAGGCTACAAGGGAAACTGGAATGAAGGATTCAGACCAGAACAATTGATCACCGGCAACCCTGATGGGAAAATGACTCCCTTATATAAGACCAGTCAGTAACACCTGATTCCCAGTCCTCACAATCTTCACTAGCACCGCTTGTAACCACCAGAGGGAGCCTCTGCTCAGAACTCATCTCAAACCCATTCACAACATTCTACGCTGTAAACAAGTAAAACGTCACCTTTAAAACCATAAAATTATTAGTCTTTGTCACAAATCTGTTAATAAAAAATTGTGACATATTACTGCAGATATCCATATGTCGAACACAAATGCCAACACAAAAGCATACTTATGCTATAGGGTACTGATTGGGGAACCTTGTCACTCCATAACTTAGGCAAATCCAACTCACATCATGCCTCAAAAGCTGCAATGTTGGAAGTGCATAATGTGGGTTGAACTTTGACAACAGCTGCAGTGCGAAGGTTTGCCTTCAGTGTTCTTGGTTTTTAAATAAAAGCATACAAGTAAATATAATAATACATGAAAACCTCAGACTACAGTGAACACTTCACACAACTGTTCAATAGCTGTGAAAGCCCTGTTTGTGTAATTCTATATTCTTTGCAACCAATGTATTGGATACCGATGGAAGCACGTCACACTAATAGATTTTAATTATTTGAAATAGAATGGAGCAGCACCAATTAGAGAAAATTGTCAAGGATGGGGCAGTGAGACACGCTCAGCAGAGTACACGCAGCGGTGGTTGAATAAATAACTGGAGCGGGATCTACACTCCTACAAAAATGAAAATCTCAGAATACAGTGAACACTGAACACAACTGTTCACTTGCTGTGAAAGGACTTTTTGTGGCCTTCTATTGTGTTTGCAAGCAATGTATTGCATCAGGATGGAAGAGCGTCACACTAATAGATTTTAGTTTTTGGAAATTGAATACAGCAGCACCAATTAGATAAAAATGACAAGGATGAGGCAGTGAGACACGCTCAGCAGAGTACACGCAGCGGTGGTTGAAGAAATAACTGGAGCGGGATCTACACTCCTACAAAAATGAAAACCTCAGACTACAGTGAACACTGAACACAACTGTTCACTTGCTGTGAAAGGACTTTTTGTGGCCTTCTATTGTGTTTGCAAGCAATGTATTGTATCAGGATGGAAGAGCGTCACACTAATAGATTTTAGTTTTTGGAAATTGAATACAGCAGCACCAATTAGATAAAAATGACAAGGATGAGGCAGTGAGACACGCTCAGCAGAGTACACGCAGCGGTGGTTGAAGAAATAACTGGAGCGGGATCTACACTCCTACAAAAATGAAAACCTCAGACTACAGTGAACACTGAACACAACTGTTCACTTGCTAAAAAAATGGCACCTTTGTGTACTTCTATAGTGTTTGCAACCAATGTATTGGATACGGATGGAAGCACGTCACACTAATAGAATAGAGTTTTTTTCTATAGAATCGAGCAGCACCAATTTGAGAAAAATGTCAAGGATGAGGCAGTGAGACACGCTCAGCAGACTACAAGCAGCAGTGGTTCAAGAAGTAACTGGAGCGTGATCTGCACTCAAAAAAAAAACAAAAAAACTGACTAGAGTGAACACTGCACACAACTGTTCACTATCTCTGAAAGGCTCCTTTCTGTACTTCTATAGTGTTTGCAACCAATGTATTGGATACGGATGGAAGAGCGTCACACTATAATTTCAATTGAATGGAGCTGCAAGAATTACACTAAAGAAAAAAAAAAAGTCAGTGAGTGACACGTGCAGATGCCTACAAACAGCGTTGGATGCAGAGCAAACTGCAGCGCGTCACCTGCACTCACACACACACCTTGCAGAGCTGTGAAAACAACACTGCAAGGAAAAAGGATGATTTACACAGCGGTTGGTAAACTAGCCTGCCTAAAGCACAGTACACAAAATCGCAATCTCTAACTGTCCCTCAGAGTCAGCAGAGCAGCGTTCTGTCCCTAACTGAATTCACAGCACAGTGACGCTAAAATGGCGGCGGCGCCTTTTATAGTGCATTCTGACATCATTTCAGCATCCAATCACAGCCATGCCATTAGTTAACATGACCGCAGCAGTACAGGATGTGCCCACACTTCTTAGGATTCCTCATTGGCTGACTAAAATCACATTGCCTCTCAAAAAATTATGGGAACTTCCGATTCCGGTATACGATATATGAAAAACATCGGAACTAAGTATCGGAATTCCGATACAGCGAATATCGGCCGATACCCGATACTTGCGGTATCGGAATGCTCAACTCTAACCAGGACTAATCATTTCATGGTTGTAAAGGTGACGTTTCACTTGTTTACAGCTTAGAAATAAGGGTGTAGCCTGATATCTATGTGTAGCACTAGGCACTTTAACATGTCATGTTTTTTTCAACATGTGTAGCTAGGTAGCAGTAATTTTTGCCGGACACACAGCAGGGGAACAGCAGGCGTTACTGAACCCCACAAACACATCAGCGATTGTTTTGATCTGTGCATCCAACACTTCTGAGCAGCAACTGGCGGTGTTGAAGCCCAGGTTCAAGGAGGGTGTAGGCAGAGGCCTAGTATGAGATGTTTGAACTTTAATTTGTAGTTAGCAGCATTAATTTTTGCCAGACACACAGCAGGGGAACAGCAGGCGTTACTGAACCCCACTATCACTATAGCTTGTGTATTGGTCTGTGGACACGACACTTCTGAGCAGCAACTGGCAGTGTTGTAGCCCAGGGAGTAGAGTTCAGGTGGTAGAAAGATGAACATAACAGGAGACATGGATAACGTTGCCAACCAGTTATTTAATCGGAAACCGGACAGGCAAATTCAGGCGAGATCCATGCCTTGTTCATTTTCAGAAATGTAAGCCGTTCTACATTATCGGAGGATAGTCGCATGCAACGGTCTGTTAGTACACCACCTGCAGCAGTAAAGACGCGCTCCAATAATACACTGGCAGCAGGGCAAGCCAGCACCTCCAATGCATACTGGCTAAGCTCTGGCCATGTATCCAGCTTAGAGACCCAAAACTTGAATGGGGAAGAGCCATCTGGGAGTACACTGAGAGGGCAAGACGTGTAGTCTGTCACCATCTTACGGAAATGTTGCCTCCTGCTGACTGGAGCCGTCTCGGATGGTGTAGACATTGGTGGCGCTGCCACAAAACTTCGCCACATTTGGAACATACTGGTCTTGCCCTGTGCGAGGCGCTGCTTGTGCTCCCTCTTGTTGCAGAGCTGTCTCCACTGCCTCGACGCACAGAGCTGCTTTGTAAAGCAGTAGCAGCAGCAGTGCTCTCGGCTGGAATGGAGAACATTATGGATTGCACCAGTTTGTCTTGGTACTCCCGCATTTTACGCTCCCGGTTCAACGGTGTGATGAGGCTTTGTAAGTTGTCCCGGTAGTGAGGGTCTAGGAGGGTGTACACCCAATAATCAGACGTGGTGAGAATGTGGGCGATGCGGCGGTCGTTTCTCAGGCACTGCAGCATGAAATCAACCACGTGCTGCAGACTTCCAACTGGCCAAGAAACGCTGTCCCCTGCAAGAGGCGTCATCTCTGCCTGCTCTGCATCACCCCACCCTCGCTCTACATACTGACTAGAGCGTTGTGTACCTCCCTCTGGAGCGATGTCTTCCTCCTCCATTGACTCCTCCTCATCCTCCTCACAAAGTCCTTCAAATACATAAAAATTTACAAAATTTAAAACTCATAAAATTTTAAAACATTTTATCATAATTCTGTAACATCAGTTTATGGAAACACAATAGCATTACAAAAGGATAGACAAAAACTGTACATTATGTGCTTTGTAAATACATTAAAAGTTTGCAATGGTTATGAAAATATAGACAGCGACTCTGGAGGTTCAATTGTTGATACAGCATGGTACTTTGAAAGTCCTCCAGCCCTTTGTGAGGAACCACGTTGCGCTGACTGTCCAGAAAGTGATGAAATTTGTGACTCCTCATCCTCCACCTCTTCCAAAACCTCATCCCTTAGTGCTTGCAGTGTTTTTTGAAGCAGGCAGATAAGGGGGACAGTCAGGCTGACTAGTGCATCATCTGCACTCGTCATACGCGTTGACTCATCAAACGCACGCAAAACGTGGCAGATGTCCTTCATAGAGGCCCACTCAGTAGTGGTGAAGTGTGATTGGCGCAAATTGCGAGTTGATTGCGCCTGATGCAGCTGATACTCCATTACTGCTGGCTGCTGCTCACAGAACCGCTCCAACATATGTAACGTGGAATTCCACCTGGTGGGTACGTCACATATGATGCGATGTTCAGGAAGGCGAAATCTGCTTTGCAGAGCTGCAATGCGCGATCTGGCCATGCTGGAACGTCGCAAGTGAGCGCACTCTAGGCGGACCTTGTGCAGCAGTGCATCAAGATCCGGATAGTCCCTCAAAAAACTCTGCACGACCAAGTTGAGCACATGTGCCAGACATGGTATGTGAGTGCGGTTGCCAAGGCCCAGAGCTGCCACCAGATTTCGGCCATTGTCACACACTACCAAGCCTGGCTGGAGATTCGCTGCCAAAAACCACACGTCGCTCTCCTGCTTGATGGCATTCCAGAGCTCCTGCGCTGTGTGGCTTCGATTCCCCATGGAAATTAATTTCAGGACGGCCTGTTGACGTTTGGCCACGGCTGTGCTCATATATGTCGCAACAGGTAAGCGTTCACGGGTCCATGTGGAGGTAGACCGTGACGGCTCCTGCAGCGATGATTCTGAGGAACTGGAGTAGGAGGAGGAGTCAATGTGTACAGACTTGATTCCTGCAATCCTTGGAGTTGGCAGAACACGTACAGCGCCACTCGCAAGATCAGTACCCGGCTCCACAACATTGACCCAATGGGCAGTGAGGGAAAGGTATCGTCCATGGCCATGGGTACTGGTCCACGCATCGGTGGTCAGGTGGACCTTGCTACTGACGGCGTTTAGTAGCGCATGTTTAATTTTTCCCTCAACATGCTATTGCAGACCAGGGACGGCTTGCCTGCTGAAATGAAATCGGCTTGGCACATTGTATTGTGGGACTGCCAATGATATTAAGTTACGGAAACTGTCAGTCTCCACCAGCCTGAATGACAGCATTTCAAGGGACAGGAGTTTTGCAATGCCAGCATTCAGAGCCTGTGGATGGTTTGCCGAGTATGGCCGTCTTTTATCCCATGCCTGTGCTACCGATGGCTGTTTTGTGGCCTGTGAGTGTGAGGATGACAGGGAACTTGCTGCTGTGGGTGGAATAAAACTTTGTCTCTGGACAACAGTGACCGAGGTTCTTCTCTAAGCCTCTCACAGCTTTCAACCTCTGAAACACACAAGGATGGTAACACCCTTGACCTGGTCTTTGTCCGCCTCTGTTCAATCTCCCACCTAAATAACTCACCGCTTCCACTGTCTGACCACAACATTCTCTCCTTCACGCTCACAAATCCTCGACCACCACAGCGCACTCCTACCTACCACACAATCAGAAATCTACAAGCCATTAACCCTCAGACACTTTCAGACTCCCTACACTCATAGCTGTCCCCACTCTCCTCTTTTTCTTGTCCTAATCTGGCTGTTCATCACTACAATGACACTCTTAGAAGCACCCTTGACCAAGTAGCACCGCTCACCCTCAGAACTTCCAAACACACAGTAAAACAGCCCTGGCTCACATTACAAACTCAACTTCTTCAGCGATGCTCTAGGAGTGCTGAACGCCTTTGGAGAAAAACCCGCACACCAGAAGACTTCATCCACTTTAAATTCATGTTAAGAACTTATAATGCTGCCCTTCACCTCGCCAAACAGACCTACTTCACCTCCCTGATCTCCTCACTAGCCAACAACCCCAAGAAACTTTTTGACACTTTTCACTCCCTCCTCAGGCCAAAAGCACAAGTCCCTATCGCAGACATTTGTGCTGACGACCTGGCCTCCCATTTTATAGAAAAAATAGATACTATCCGTCAGGAAATCTGCTCTCAACCACCAAGGGCTGTGACTCCCATCCCACCCTGCTGTTCCCCTGGCTCACTTTCCACATTTGATCCCATCACAGAAGAAGAAGTCTCCAGACTCCTCTCTTCCTCTCGTCCGACTACATGCACTACCGACCCCATTCCCTCACATCTCCTCCAGTCTCTCTCTCCAGTTATCACAACTCACCTAACTAAAATCTTTAATCTCTCACTCTCCTCTGGCATTTTCCCATCCTCCTTCAAACACTCCATCATTACTCCACTACTAAAGAAACCCGCTCTCGACCCTTCCTGCACAAACAACTACAGACCGGTCTCCAATCCCCCTTCATCTCTAAACTCTTGGAGCGCCTAGTCTACTCCCGCCTCACCCGTTACCTCTCCACTTACTCCTTTCTAGACCCTTCACAGTCCGGCTTCCGCCCCCTACATTCGACTGAAACTGCACTCATCAAAGTGACCAATGACCTTCTTACAGCAAAACGTAACGGTGACCACTCTCTGCTCATTCTTCTCGACCTTTCTGCAGCTTTCGACACGGTTGACCACCGTCTCCTACTGTCTAGGCTCCACTCACTAGGTATTAAGAACACTGTTCTCTCCTGGTTCTCCTCCTATCTTTCTGACCGCTCCTTCAGTGTTTCGTTCTCTGGCTCCACATCATCTCCTCTTCCTCTCACTGTCGGTGTACCCCAGGGCTCAGTCCTTGGCCCCCTTCTCTTCTCTCTCTACACGGCCCCAATTGGACAGACCATCAGCAGATTTGGCTTTCAGTACCATCTTTATGCTGATGACACACAACTATACACGAATTCCCCCGACCTTACCCCTGCTGTACTACAGAACGCCACCGACTGTCTGTCCGCAGTCTCCAACATCATGTCCGCTCTCTTTCTGAAACTTAACCTCTCCAAAACTGAACTTCTTCTGCTCCCGCGTCTACTAACCTCCCTAAATTTGACATATCCCTCTCCGTGGGCGGCACCATAATAACACCCCGGCAGCAGGCTCGCTGTCTGGGGGTTATGTTTGACACCAATCTCTCCTTCACCTCCCATATACAATCTCTTGCCCGCTCTTGCCGCCTACACCTAAAGAACATCTCTAGAATCCGCCCTTTTCTCTCCATGGAAACAACAAAAACCCTCACTGTAGCATTGATCCACTCCCACCTGGACTACTGCAACGCTCTATTACTTGGCCTCCCCATTACTCGACTATCCCCTCTCCAGTCCATCCTTAATGCAGCAGCCAGGGTAATCCATCTGGCTAATCGGTACTCGGACGCGTCCGCTCTTCGCCAGTCCTTACACTGGCTGCCCATTCATTATAGGATCCTATTCAAAGTACTGGTTCTCACCCACAAAGCTCTCCACAGTGCAGCACCCCCCTACATCTCCTCCCTCATTTCTATCTATCGGCCTAACCGACTGCTGCGCTCTGCAATCGACCTTCGACTAACCTCTGCACTAATCCGTACCTCCCACTCCCGACTCCAAGACTTCTCCCGCGCTGCGCCAATCCTCTGGAATGCTCTACCCCAAGAAATTAGGACTATCCACAATTTGCATGGTTTCAGGCGCTCCCTCAAAACACATTTGTTCAGAGCGGCCTATCACATTCACTAATCAAAGTCATTCTATGTGTAAGTGTGTGTGTGTAGCCCATTCACTATCTCCATCCATCCCTCACTCCCTCAAAATGGCTGGACCATCATTGTAAATACACCATTGTATATAAACACCTGTACTTCGTATCTCCCCCACCTCATTGAAGATTGTAAGCTCTCACGAGCAGGGGCGGCTTATATTGCTTTAATTATTGTATTGTTAACGTTGTTACTTATGACTTGTGTTCTGAAACTGTTAAACTGTAAAGCGCTGCGGAATATGTTGGCGCTATATAAATAAAGATTATTATTATTATTCCATGGCGATCCTGTGAGGAAGCCGAACCAGCTGTGTGTGAGCTGGAGGAAGAGGCTCCAACACGACCTGAAGATGTAGGTGCTGCTGTAGGTTGGCCTACATCTCCAGTGTGTCTTTGTAACTCAACTACATGCTTTGTCCGCACATGTTTCCACATATTAGTGGTATTGAGGTTACTGACACTTTTACCTCTTTTTACTTTTTGATTACACAGCTTGCATTTGACATAGCAAATATCATCTGCAAGTGTGTCAAAAAAGGACCATGCAGTGCAAGTCCTGGGAGCGCCCGTTTTGACTTTTGGAAGAGAACTGCTCCGAACAGGTGCCAAACTGGAGGCTACAGGCAACCGAGTCTGCAGCCTAACTCTCCCTCCTGTTTGTACCGTTGGGGCAATCTCTTCCTCAGAGCTGCTCCCACCACCTTCCAGTTCGTCACGCCATGTTTGGTCTTGGACCTCATCATCTCCACTACCCTCTTCCAACACCTGCTGCTGTTGGGTGGTCTGGCCAGCACCATGCTCAACAGAAACTGGCACCTGAGTCTCATCATCATCAGATGCGTTCTGCGGTGTGCTGACCATCGGCACTGGCTCACCCGCCTCTTCAGATTCAGAGAGACACAGCTGTTGCGCATCACTGCATACTCCCTCTTCTTCACATTCCAGAATGCTGCTTGGCTGGGCCCCTGTTTGCAAGCCAACAGATTCTGAGTACAGAAGCAGAGACTCAGCTGGCTCCTGTACAGAACTCTCTGACTGCCTGGGCAATTTGGCAGGCGGTGAAGAGACAGATGGTTGCTCAACAGTGCTGTGGTCCTGAGAGGAGGTGGAAGCAATTGAAGTCGATGCATTGGCTGCCATCCAACCAACAACGGCTTCAATTTGTTCTTCACGCAGCAGGGGGGTACGCCGAGCTCCTACAAAAGTGCGCATAAAGGAACGCTCACGGGGAAAAACTGGTGGATGCTGTGTCACTGGGGGCGGCAGCAGCCACAGAATCCCCACGTCCTCTCCCTGCTAAAACTCCACGGCCACGACCACGTGCCTTACTCCCTGCCTTCTTCATCTTGGTAGATTTATAAAGAAAGTCAGAAAAGTTATAAGGCCTAAGTGTGGTTATTCCGCAGAGACTGCAGTGAACACTGCACACAACTGTTCACTAGGTGTGAAAGGCCCCTTTGTGTACTTCTATAGTGTTTGCAACCAATGTATTGGATACGGATGGAAGCGCGTCACACTAATAGATTTGAGTTATTTGAAATAGAATGGAGCAGCAACAATTAGAGAAAAATGTCAAGGATGAGGCAGTGACACACGCTCAGCAGACTACAACCAGCAGTGGTTGAAGAACTAACTGGAGCGTGATCTGCACTCCAAAAATGAAAACCTCAGACTACAGTGAACACTGCACACAACTGTTCACTACCAACGCGTCACAGCAGGAAGGCAGTCTGTGCGTCCAAACAAAGGCGCAAGCATACATGCACGTACCCTGTTTATAAAGCTATATAAAAAAATGTATGTCGTAGTGACGCACACTTTATTGAGGTACAGTATTACATCGCCATTCACCATCTGTGGCTATGCAGTCTCATCTATATATACCTTATCTATCCGTTGTCATGCTTGCAAGTCAGTCAGGCATAAATAGCAATTTTCACTATGCACTATGCACTTTTTAAAGGTTATGTTTGTTAATAAAAATGATTATTGGCACATATTATGAGTATTACATGATGGAAATTGTATAATTTTTATAAACTGTTTAGTGACATTATTCAGCAAATGTAACATTTTATGAATGTCACAGATAACTTGTAATGCTGATGATGTTTTGAAGTCAGACATTCATTGTCTATACAATAAAAATGGTGTACATACTGTTACTTATCCATCATTAATGTATTCTGATATGTACTTGTATGCTTTTATTTACAACCGTATAGCAGATTCCTTAACCAATTTATTTTGTGGTTTGCATTGCTGTTCAACATGTTAATGTATGCGTTTATGTTTGTCAATTCTTTATTTATCTAGATTTTTTTAAACTGAAATCATCATCTTATGGTAGTAAAGGTTATCTTTCTCTTGTTTGGAGTATAGACATTTTTAATTGACACGTAACAAGGAAAATACTTGATCTAGTATTTAAACATCCTTCTTGACCTGGGCTCCAACACCGCCAGTTGTTGCTCGGAAGTGCTGTTAGCACAGTCAACACTTGCTCCTGTGTTACTGGGGTTCAGTAATGTCAGCTGTTCCCTGCTGTGTGTACGACAAACAGTCCTGCTGCCTCCACCCTGTTCTCTTCTCATCCCTGGGCTCCAACACCGCCAGTTGTTGCTCGGAAGTGCTGTTAGCACAGTCAACACTTGCTCCTGTGTTACTGGGGTTCAGTAATGTCAGCTGTTCCCCTGCTGTGTGTACGACAAACAGTCCTGCTGCCTCCACCCTGTTCTCTTCTCATCCCTGGGCTCCAACACCGCCAGTTGTTGCTCGGAAGTGTTGTTAGCACAGTCAACACTTGCTCCTGTGTTACTGGGGTTCAGTAATATCAGCTGTTCCCCTGCTGTGTGTACGGCAAACAGTCCTGCTGCCTCCACCCTGTTCTCTTCTCATCCTGGGCTCCAACACCGTCAGTTGTTGCTCGGAAGTGCTGTTAGCACAGTCAACACTTGCTCCTGTGTTACTGGGGTTCAGTAATGTCAGCTGTTCCCCTGCTGTGTGTACGGCAAACAGTCCTGCTGCATCCACCCTGTTCTCTTCTCATCCCTGGGCTACAACAACGCCAGTTGTTGCTCGGAAGTACTTGGCACGGGTACTGACTCCTGCCCAGCCTGGTTACAGCACGACAGCTGTTTCCTGGCAGTGTCAACGTCAATTAGCCTCCAATAAGTTGTCCTGTCGTGTTGCATTCGGGTTAGCCGACTCTATGGTGCCTGCAGTTTAGGTAATTCCTATGTGTGCTGTGGGATATGTAAATAAAGGCTGTTTCAGTTGTGACAATAGGACAAGCACCCACTGTAGGACTGTGTGATTCTGTAACTGCGGACGGCTTGCGGCCTGTCAACTTACATTTTCATGGGTGCCTTATGGTACCCGTCCGGGTTCCAGTACCGTCAGCTGGTTCTCCGCAGTGCCTTTGGCCTAGGTGCCTCCATGTCGGTATCCGAGTTCCAGCAATGTCTGCTGGTCCTTGGTAGTGCTTTCGAGCACAGGTACCTCCTGCTTAGTAACCGTGTCCCAGTAACGTCAGCTGGTCCTCGGTTGTGCCATTGGCTCTTTTCCTTCTGCTGCCCCTCCGGGTTCCAGCACAGTCAGCTGGTCCTCGTTACTTGCATTGGCTCTTGTACCTTCTGCTACCCGTCCGGGTTCCAGTACCGTCAACTGGTTCTCCGCAGTGCCTTTGGCCTAGGTGCCTCCATCTCGGTATCCGAGTTCCAGCAACGTCTGCTGGTCCTTGGTAGTGCTTTGGAGCACAGGTACCTCCTGCTTAGTAACCGTGTCCAGTAACGTCAGCTGGTCCTCGGTTGTGCCATTGGCTCTTTTCCTTCTGCTGCCCCTCCGGGTTCCAGCACAGTCAGCTGGTCCTCGTTACTTGCATTGGCTCGTTTTCCTTCTGCTACCCGTCCGGGTTCCAGTACCGTCAACTGGTTCTCCGCAGTGCCTTTGGCCTAGGTGCCTCCATCTCGGTATCCGAGTTCCAGCAACGTCTGCTGGTCCTTGGTAGTGCTTTGGAGCACAGGTACCTCCTGCTTAGTAACCGTGTCCCAGTAACGTCAGCTAGTCCTCGGTTGTGCCATTGGCTCTTTTCCTTCTGCTGCCCCTCGGGTTCCAGCACAGTCATCTGGTCCTCGTTACTTGCATTGGCTCTTGTACCTTCTGCTACCCGTCCGGGTTCCAGTACCGTCAACTGGTTCTCCGCAGTGCCTTTGGCCTAGGTGCCTCCATCTCGGTATCCGAGTTCCAGCAACGTCTGCTGGTCCTTGGTAGTGCTTTGGAGCACAGGTACCTCCTGCTTAGTAACCGTGTCCCAGTAACGTCAGCTGGTCCTCGGTTGTGCCATTGGCTCTTTTCCTTCTGCTGCCCCTCCGGGTTCCAGCACAGTCAGCTGGTCCTCGTTACTTGCATTGGCTCTTGTACCTTCTGCTACCCGTCCGGGTTCCAGTACCGTCAGCTGGTTCTCCGCAGTGCCTTTGGCCTAGGTGCCTCCATCTCGGTATCCGAGTTCCAGCAACGTCTGCTGGTCCTTGGTAGTGCTTTGGAGCACAGGTACCTCCTGCTTAGTAACCGTGTCCCAGTAACGTCAACTGGTCGTCGGTTGTGCCATTGGCTCTTTTCCTTCTGCTGCCCTCCGGGTTCCAGCACAGTCAGCTGGTCCTCGTTACTTGCATTGGCTCTTGTACCTTCTGCTACCCGTCCGGGTTCCAGTACCGTCAACTGGTTCTCCGCAGTGCCTTTGGCCTAGGTGCCTCCATCTCGGTATCCGAGTTCCAGCAACGTCTGCTGGTCCTTGGTAGTGCTTTGGAGCACAGGTACCTCCTGCTTAGTAACCGTGTCCCAGTAACGTCAGCTGGTCCTCGGTTGTGCCATTGGCTCTTTTCCTTCTGCTGCCCCTCCGGGTTCCAGCACAGTCAGCTGGTCCTCGTTACTTTCATTGTCTCTTGTACCATCTGATACCCGTCCGGGTTCCAGTAACGTCAGCTGGTTCTCGGAAGTTAGTCAGCCTTCTTGTACCTTCAGCTACATTTACAAATTGAAGATTTTTGAAATATTTTTTTGGGTAATCACTCTGGATCTCCAACAATGAAGACGACGACCCTGATGACCACCCCGAAGAAGATGACGACCAAAAGGACGACGAGCATCAAGCCAACCAGCCTGAACACCATCACAAAGAAGAAATAAAAGATTACCCAGAAGAAGATCACCAACAGGAGAAAGAAAGTTAAGACAAACTACAAGATACAGAAAAAGAGACAGAAGAACAATAAGCAGAAGATCAAAAAGCAGAAGAACATGAAGTATAAGACCAAAATGAAGAGCAAAATATATGCTCTAAATTATAAGCAGAAGAAGACTAAGCAGTGTATGGGGGTGAGTCCGTTCCTCCTCGTGGTGCCCCTGGAAAATGCCTGCTGCTGCAGGCTAAACTGAACACGGACAAATACTGTTGCAATTTAAATCTTTGGTGACAGCAAGAACGGAAGGATGAAAAATTCATACTTTTACAGATTACAAGTACAGGAATCTCTGTCACAAATAAGAATATGATGAAGAAGATGAATAGGAAGAAGATGAAGAAGTAGAATATGAAGAAGAATAATAGTTTAATAAGAAGAATATGAGTAATGTTAACAAAAAGATCAATAGCAAGAAGTTTAAGAAGAAGATAAATAAGGTGAAGATGAAGAATAATTTGATGAAAAAGATGATGCTGCTGAAGATTATGAAGGAGAAAGTGTGGCAGAAGTTAAAAAGGTGAAGAGCATGGAAGTTGTGAAACATACATATTTGCCAAAATAGAAAAAAGGTTAACAACATTGTCAATTTCTTCGTCAATCCAAACGTCTTTAAAAAAAAAAGGATTACTGCTATTTCATTTGATTGGGTTAAACATCTGTGCCTTTAATGTCTCCTCAACCTCCCCCAATACATTCTACATTACTCTTTGTTGTTTTCCTTCATGTACAATTAACCTACAAGGCAAGAATGGTTTTTTTTTAATTCCGATATTTTGTTCCATAGACTTACATTGGATTTCCGGTATCGGTATCGGGTATCGCCGATACTTATTGATATCGGAAAGTATCGCTCAACTCTACTTGTATTTAAGGCAAAATTTCAAAAGGATTTAAAAAAAAATTATTTAAATAAACCAAAATATAACTGATATAGCTAGTTTAACACAAAAAGAAGTATGCCTGCATCTGAGCAAATTGAACATTAACAAATCTCTCGACCAAGATAGCATTCATCCATTGATACCGAGGGAATTGAGCTCAGTAATTCACAGACCGCTGTATCTCATATTCTTAGACTCTCTTATAACAGGGTGGTGCACAGAAATTGGAGGATGGCTGATGTGGTACGATATTTAAGAAAGGTAAGAAGGTGGATCCAGGTAAATACTGTCCGGTAAGTCTGATATCAGTAGTATGCAAAGTTTTTGAGGGCATTATAAGAGATGACCCGCAGATATATATTGCAGAGAATAATATAATACACTGATGAGCAAAAGGGCGTTTGACTTTCAGGCTCCATATCTCACTATCCACTACTGCTTCGAATATGAGACAACCATAATTTTATAGAAAACCATCTTGGCTTTCTCATACGTAAGTTTGACTTGCAACTATTTAGCATTTGATTAATCCAGAAATGAAGAAAATAATCGATGGCACTCACCAGTCTGAGGAAAATTGCTTGTATTTATTGATCCATATCAAGACATATTGGCCGGGAGTGAGAGTACTAAAGAGTGCAGGTGCTGACGATGGCCGTTCCGTGCAAGTGGCGCTTCTATGGGTGTAGCATTTGATTAGTTATGCAGATTCTTATCATGTCACTGCATCATTACTGCTTTTTTCCTGGTGGTGGAAAAATATTTATCTTCCTGTTCTCATATTTCCTAATAGCTGAATGTGTTACTAAGTTGATTCCCAAGGAAAAGGTCACTAGTTCGAATTGAGCAGCCATGAAGAAGATTTCCCAAGAAAAGAGAAACATCATCATGCAGCTCATCGATAACTGTCTCTCGGCCAAGAAAGTGGCCAAACTGCATCATGTGAGTGCCATGCCAGTTTAAAGAATATGAATTTAAGTCCATCCATCCATTCAAAAGCCAAAGAGGTGGACATCCAGGCAAAATATCGAAGTCAACAACTTGGCTCATCACAAGGCCTATCAGTTATGGTGTGAAAAACATGTCAGTAATAGTGAGATCACATACACCCATGCAAGCACCATGCAATGCATGTTACACAAGTCTGGGATGGTGGCTCAATAAAAGGTGAAGAAGACTTGACTTCAGTTTTGTCATTAGAAGCATCAGCTCGAGTTTGCAACAAAAACAAAAAGTGGAAAATAGAAGATTGGAAAAGGGTGACTTGGAGCTCTGAGACGAAAGTCAATAGACTAGGCTCTGATAACTGAAAATAGATGTAGAAGAAACAAGGGAAAAAAAGGGGCCTAATGGATTGAGAAAGAGAATGAACTGTTAAGCTTGGTGGATGAAGCCTGATGATATGGGGTTGTTTCACAGCTAAAGGCTTTACAGTAGATACTTGACCAGGATTGATGGTGTTCTCAATGCTGAGCTATATTTAAGTATCCTACAAGATGAGTTACTTTATACTCTTGAGTACTATGGGTTTGAAAAGGATAACATAGTGTTCCAGCATGACAATGACCCAAAGCATACGTCAAAATGAAGATATTATTCAATGACAATGAAGTAGAGGTGCTGGTTTCGCCCCACAGTCCTCAAACCTTAACCCAGTTGAACACTTGTGGGTAGAGTTGAAGAGAAAACAGAATTAGTGCATCTAATAGATGTTCCTTTTCTGGACAGCTGGGGGCTGCTATTTTTAGGCTGGGGTCAATATCCATGGCACCTTACCAGCCTGAGAATACTAGCCCCCAGCTGTGAGCTTTAGCAAGGTTAGTTGTCATAAATGGGGGGACCCTACGTCTTTTTTTAAATTATTTATTTAAATAATTAAAAAAAACAGCATGGGGACCCTTTTATTCTTGATAACCAACCTTGCTGAAGATGTCAGCTGAGGATTGCAGCCTCAGCTGTTATGAATGTGCTGGAGATGGTTTCTGAGCAGAGGCTCCCTCTGGTGGTTGCAGACAGTACTGAACCTTACAGCGAGGAATGGCAATCTGGGATCACGGACTGGACTGATATAAGGGAGGTTCCCTCTCATGATGGTCGCCGGTGATCAATTGTTCTTGTCTCAATTGTGGTTCCTGGTTCATTTGGAAGTCTGCTGGAGTCTTGCATGCATCTGCTGCTTTCAGATAAGATATTTTCTGCTTTTCTTTTTGTGCTTGCTTTTTGCATAATTTTCTTCACTTTTGTGGAGGTCAGCCGGGTCCCCTCCTGGGGCCTGTGCTCCTCTCAGTTTATCTGTAGCCACTGTTATTTGTTCATTTGCTTTTTCCTGTTTTTTCAGTGGCTGCGGCTTAGTTTTGTTACACCAGAGATCTGATTTAGGTGATGGAGATCGTGTGATCTCAGGTGTTTTTGCAATCAGAAGAGTTGCTATTTTTTAGGGTTTTTTGTTGGATTGCAGTCAGAATTCTTTCCTGTACTTTTCTGTCTAGACAGATTGGGCCCCAGCGTTTGCTCATTCTATTTTCTGTCTGTGTCCGTGCTTTTTCTTGTCTAACCGCCATTACATGTTTGGGGGCTTCCTATTTTCTTTGGGGATCTGCTCCGGGGCAGATAGCTTTCATCTTTCTACCTTTAGGTGTAGTTATCTCTCAGGCTGTGACGAGGCGTCTAGGATCAACGTAGGAACGCTCCACGGCTACCTCTAGTTGTGTGGTTAGTTCAGGTTACTGCAATCCAATAGGTTCCAGCCTCTCTGGTGTATTGCCTTTTTTGC
Source organism: Oophaga sylvatica (assembly GCA_033576555.1). Classification (NCBI taxonomy): domain Eukaryota; kingdom Metazoa; phylum Chordata; class Amphibia; order Anura; family Dendrobatidae; genus Oophaga; species Oophaga sylvatica. Next base: position 322,834,075 of record JARQOD010000006.1, read on the forward strand.
TTTTTCTCCTCAGCTACCTAAACATAACACTCAGCTGTGAGTTTTGCCTGGCTAGTTATAGAAAATCTAGGATAACCCACATGGTTATTTTAATTTATTTAATTATTTATTTATAGCGCAGACAGCGGCTGATGAATACTCCCATCAGCCGCTCCTGCTGTCACTGTTATTAGCACTGGACAGAGTGCAGGCCAATTTATCCTACGTTGACTTCTGTTTTCTTGGCTCTAGTGCACCAGTCCACCCATGATGATCTAAACTTTTCGCATACGATGAAGCAACAAGCAACAGTATCTTGTCTCTTGTTACTAATCCTAATGATTTTCTCCACACCCTTCACAAGAACTCAGGACCCGTGACTATGAGAAAGAGAGACGGAAATTAGTATCCTATGACCTGCACTGCGTCACATTAGCTGAATATCACCGCCAGAGCAGGATACCCAGGGGACTGAGGAGCCACCTTCGACCCACACTCTTCGCAGACGACCAGGATTACTGTGAAAAGTTCCACAAAATCTTAAATAAATGATCTTTGGACATAATCATTCTCACAGTGGAACATCTTCAAAAGGCAATCTCTGATACACAACAAAGAATTCAAGCCATTGAGACACAGTTATCCACCACATTATCTACAGCTGACTGGAGCAACCTCAAAACCAAGACAGACAAAACACTAGATGAGCATCGGAAATTTTTACAGGAAAGAAAACGTGCCAAGTTCCAATGAGACAACGAGGACTGCATCAACAATCGGGTCTACCCTGGTACCAATTCATGGAGACGACACCGAAGTCCTCGCCACAATGAGTCTTCCAGTTCGGGCAGCGACACCTCCATTGGACAGAAAAGAGCACCCTTTTTAGGAAGGAACCACAGGGGAGGATTCCACCGAAGAGAGCAACCAGAAGGTCCAAGCGAAAAGATGACCACCTGCTCCCAGGTAAGGGCTCAAACCTGGTGATGAACATTTACAGCTACAGCCTCTCCCCTACGGAGCTCTCAGTATTGCAGAAGGGGCTCTCCTTCTGTCCGGCTCCCAACTGGGACAGTTTCCAGTTGGACAAGGACCTCCAATGATTTTACCGTTCTATACATCTCAAAACACACTTTGGTGTATTACAAGAGATCTCCGTTAACAGAGTGTCCCCCACTGGTGACATCTCTGTTCCGGAGCTTTCCATTTCTTCCCTTGGCATACGTAATGTCAGCACATTTAATCCTCCGCATACCTATCACGCAGCGGAGGCATGTATCGCACTAATTGATCGTGACATACAACAACTTGTTCATCAACTGAACCAGGGTCACTTTCCCACCCATCAAAATCTCTCCACTGACGAGAAACAGGCAATCAAGTCACTACGTGACAATAAACACATCACCATCAAACCAGCAGATAAGGGTTGTGCCCTTGTGGTCATGGACTCCACCATGTACCGCAATGAAATAAACAGACACTCTCGGACACTCATGCTTGATAAAGACCTGTATTGGTTGAAACGTTGCATCTGGCAAATATAAAATTTCTACTTTTTTCACCTGGAGTTGATGCAGTTCTTCTTTTTTCATGTGGTATGTACTTGTCCATTTGGGTCAGATGGTACCTAAACGTGCATCTTGAGGCCTGATAGTGCTGTCAGCTTTTTTTCATTTGTGTGGATTTAACTCTCGGACACTGTCACATATGAGAGGATCTCTACAGATCCCACCATTAAAATTAGCCATAAGATTAATAATCTACTACAACACTATCTTGGCAAACTGACCATTGACAAACAGAATGCTACTTTTGTAACGAATCCACATCCAATAACACCAGTCTTTTATGTATTGCCCAAAATCCATAAATCACTGTCCAATCCCCCAGGCCGCCCCTTTGTGGCATCTACCGATTCCATTCTTTCACCTTTATCAGTCTATTTGGAAAAGATCTTAACACCTCTGACTAAAACTGCTCGCTCATTCATATTGAACACTGGCCATTTTTTCACCATCATTAGAAATCTTGACACCATACCACCCGACAGTCTCCTAGTAACCTTAGATGTTAACAGCCTGTATACTTTCATAACTCACAAAAGGGGCTTGGAAGCAGTATCAGACGTTCTTTCCCAATCCAATCTGTCCAGCGACTCTACCGAGTTCTGCCTTGAGTTACTTACTTTGATACTCTATGAGAACTTCTTCTTATTCGGAGACACCTTCTATATGCAGAGACGTGGGACCGCGATGGATTCCCACGTAGCGCCTGCCTACACTAATTGTTACATGAGCAAATTTGAGGAGGATCACATTTAAGTACAGGAACTATTCAGACAACATGCCCTTTGTTATCACAGATACATTGATGACATATTCTGTGTCTGGGCTGGCACAACAAACTCTCTCACTGCCTTCCACACTTACCTCAATTCCATCAGACCAGAGCTACAGTTTACTCTTAATCAAGATCTGCACCATATTTCATTCCTTGACACAATAGTCATCAAAGATTTGAATGGTCATCTCACCACAGATTTATATTCTAAACCCACGGATTGTAACAGTCTATTACATTTTACTAGCTGTCACCCAGGGCAACCAAAAACAGCCTTCCCGTTCACAACTTCAGAGGGTTTCACGTATTGTCTCCGATAAAGCCATACTTCCTGACCGACTGAAGGACATTATACAAAAAAAGGTTGCACTCTATTGTGCAAAAGCATGTCATTGTGAAATATGAAACATGAATAGCAATATGACTTTTGAATATTAGGAAAAAATGAATGAGACGCTTTGCACAAAATTTGGCCAAATAATGCCTGCCCATACACCATCGTCAAGGTGGTCTCAAAACGTATAGGTCCCTGCCTATGTGAACATACCTCTATTAGGCTGATATCTGAATTTCTGTGTGAACGTGGACACCTCTGTCAGTAAAGCTTGACTTTATGGGTGAGTAGAGACCTGCTGTAATTGAAATCGCCACATGGTGATGGGCGGAGTGCTCGGTCAGTAAGCTAACATAGAAGTGAGAGAAAACTGACTGGCACATCCAAACTAGTGTGAATAGGTGCATACCAGGAGCAGCTACCTCCGTGACACACTTCCTGTGACACACTTCCTGCCAGGACACCCCATACTTGTATATAACAGCACATGTACTCACAGGCAGCACACCAGCCAGTGTGAGCAGATGCAGCTGTGGCATACTACTTAAAGGTAAAGCGGTCGTTCTGATTTCCACACATGTTTTCTTCCTGACTCATATTAATGCCCACTACTTTGGTCTTTCCACTTATATACTGTATAGGGGACAAAGTGCGGGAGCGCTACCCAGATTACCTACTCTATAAGACCACGCAGGCATTACACATCACAAGGGTCAGTATATACCTTTATTTGAAATGCTTCACTATGTTCTCCTTACAACATTATATGATATGCTATGATCGACTGCTCTTTATTATTTATGCTCAACTGTTAGCACAGTCTGAGGTTCAACAGTGCAGGGGACCAGTAATCCCACGTTGTATATATCCTGTGGATTTATTTCACTGATTTTGACAGGGACAAGTTCATTGAATTCTGTACATTTTGTATATTTTGCATATATTGTATAAGAGGATTATGTTTTATCTGAATTTTTGTATTTCCTCTATTGTACTGTTAAGTCACTGTTTGTATATGATATTTATACCGCTTCTCTTTCTTGCAGCGACATATTGAATAAGAGCAGTGAACGGTCGAAACATCAGAGTCGCTTTATTACGTTCTTTCCTTCTCTGCTCCACGAACACTATATGTGAACATATACCGTATATACCCATATATAAGCCAAGATTTTCAGCCCATTTTTTAGGGCTGAAAGTCCCCCTCTCAGCTTATACACGGTCATATACAGGGTCGGGGAGCGGGGGTGTCGGATCATACTCACCCCTCCGCCGGCGCGGTCTCTGCAGCCCCCCTGCTTCTCCCACGATCTCCGGCTCCTTCCTGCAGCAGTCACATGGCACCGCTCATTAAAGTCATGAATTTGCACATATTCATGACTTTAATGAGCGGTAGCATGTGACCGCTGCAGGACTGAAGCGCTGCGGAGACCGCCGGGAGAAGAGGAGAGGCTGCAGGGACGCGCGGCGGAGGGGTGAGTATAGCGATATTTACCTGTCCCCGTGCCACCGCTGTGCTGCTCCTCGGTCTGACTCCTCTGGCTGTGAATGTTCAGGCAGAGGGCGTGATGACGTCATTAGTGCGCGCCCCGCCCCCTGCCAGATCATTCACAGCCAGAGAAGTCAGATGAGGACGCAGCGAGCAGCGGTGCAGAGAGGACAGGTAAATATCTCAGGTGCCGGGGTCCTGAGCGAGCGGTGACACCGGCACCTGTCCCCCATAGCGCGCCAGTGTCACCGCCTGCTCAGGACACCGGCACCTGGCCCCCAGCGACGAGAGGTGAGTATGTCATTTTTTTTTTTTTTAGCAGCATATGAGGCCTATACTATGGAGCATATGGGGGCATAATCTGGAGCATATGGGGGCATAATATGAAGCATATGGGGGCATATTCTGTGGAACATATGGGGGCATAATATGGAGCATATGGGGGCATAATCTGGAGCATATGGGGGCATAATATGGAGCATATGGGGGCATAAGCTGTGGAACATATGGGGCATAATCTGGAGCATATGGGGGCATAAACTGTGGAACATATGGGGGCATAATCTGGAGCATATGGGGGCATAAGCTGTGGAACATATGGGGGCATAATATGGAGCATATGGGGGCATAATCTGGAGCATATGGGGGCATAATATGGAGCATATGGGGGCATAAACTGTGGAACATATGGGGCATAATCTGGAGCATATGGGGGCATAAGCTGTGGAACATATGGGGGCATAATCTGGAGCATATGGGGGCATAAGCTGAGGAACATATGGGGGCATAATATGGAGCATATGGGGGCATAATCTGTGGAACATATGGGACATAATCTGGAGCATATGGGGGCATAATCTGTGGATCATACAGGGGCATAATCTGGAATATATGGGGGCATAATCTGGAGCATATGGGGGAATAATCTCTGAAGCATATTGGGCATAATCTGGAGCATATGGAGGCATAATCTGTGGAGCATATTGGGCATAATCTGTGCAGCATATGGGGGAATAATCTGTGGAGCATCATATGGGGGCATAATCATTTTTCACCCTAGGCTTATACGCGAGTCAATAAGTTTTCCCAGTTTTTTGTGGCAAAATTAGGGGGGTCGGCTTATACACGGGTCGGCTTATACATGAGCATATACGGTAAATAAATTTCTTTTTGGCATCACTTTACGGATAGTGTGAGGTGAATTTTCTTCAATTACTGTTATTAGCATAAGCAGGATGGAAGGATGGACTGATGGAAGTAATAGTCTCATCAACCCGCTTGCTATCTTTTTTATTACTTAAAAATTAATTCATCATTCTCCCCAATCTCCGGCAGAGCAGGGGAGAATGATGAGAGCCGTGTTCAGCACTTGACGCTGGGGAACAGCACTTACTGTAACGCTATTCACTGGCGCCCGTCCGTGTGGTACTGATGTGACACGCGGTTGCCACACGTGTGACACACATATTACAGACATTGACACTGACATCTCCTGTACCGGAAATATCAGGACGTGTGAAAGAGGCCTTATAGCAGGTTTTTATATTTGCCTGCTGTTCTGCCTTCCTCCACGTATGGTGCTGTGTAGATTTCAGCATACGGCTAAACCCTCGTCCATTTCCAAGTAAACAGACTGTATGGATTCTTAATTCTATATTTATTGAGATGACGATGTGAACGATAATGGGTAAAAACTACAAAGAAATAAACAGAGTATATCAATACTGACACATTACACAATCAACAGCATGATACAGAGTGCAATTCCATCAGGAACTCACATTACAGAGGCTGCACAGTAAGAGTACAACACATAAATGCAGTCATGAAGGCAATCTAGAGCAAAGTTCAGGCTGAAAGCTTTGTACTACTCTAAATAGAAATGCATCTATCTGCATGCAGTGCAAAGAGCATTACAACTAAACTAGAAGATACATTGCACAATATACTAGGATACTGCACAGTGGATGCATAATAGATAGCATACACAGATTCATTACACAAACACATAACTGTATTATGACTCTCACTGGAATCCACTGACAGGAGGAGAGACTGAAGTGAAGAGAGAGCCAGAACACTAGTGAATCACTCAGAAAGCCCTGGAAAGTTGTCTGCGTATCTTCTTCTGCTCGGGAAAACTAAGAGGGCAGTTCTAAGTAGAACACACTATTCCTTAAAGGAGAACTTCTCTTGTACACAGAAACAAGATAAATGGGTAACTAATGACCTCTAAAGGCTGTAACTGGTACTATGCTATGAATTTTATCTTGCTGCTCATGAATGGGCAGAACAGCTGCTGTCACACACTAAAAGACGCTTTTTATTACAAAAAATAGTTTTTGCATCACCACATTTTGAGAGCTATCATTTTTCCATATTTTGGCTGACAAAGTTATGTGAGGACTTGTTTTTTGCGGGACAACTTGATGTTTTTATTGATACAATTTTTGGGCACATGACATTTTTTGATCGCTTTCTATTCCAATTTTTTTGGGGGTTTATGCCGCTCCGTATGTGGTAAAATTGATAAAGCAATCTTATTCTTCGGAGCAGTATGATTAGAGCGATTCCTCATTTATATCATTTTTTTTTAAGTTTTGGTGCTTTTATACAATAAAACCTATTTTATAGAAAAAATAATTTTTGCATCACTTTATTCTGAGAGCTATAACTTTTTTTATTTTTCCCCTGATTGAGCTGTAATGCTGCTTGCTTTTTGCGGGACAAGATGATGGTTTCAGCGGTACCATGTTTATTTATATCCATCTTTTTGATCGTATGTTATTCCACTTTTTGTTCGGCAGTATGATGATAAAGCGTTGTTTTTTGCCTTTCTTTATGGTGTTCACTAAAGGGGTTAACTAGTGGGACAGTTTTAGAGGTCAGGTCTTTGCGGACGCGGCAATACCAAATGTGTGTACTTTTATTGTTTACTTTTTTTCATTCAAATATTTATTTAGAGATAGAATATATATTGATTTTTTTTATTATTATTTTTAATTTTTTTAAAAATATTTTTACAATTATTTTAAAAAATTTTTTTTTACTTTTTTCTAGCTTTTTTACTTTGTCCCACTATGGGACAATAATTTTTTGCAGGCTGATTGCTTCTAAAGCATGCAGATGAAGCAGCATCACCATGCCATATAAGCTGCGCATGATCAACAAGTTTCCTAGCTCTGGTGACCCGTATGTCATCATGATGACATCGGGTCACCATGGCAACGATCGGGACCCTGAGTCACACCTCTTGGTCTCCAATCCAAAGGCAGAGTGACTGTCAGCCCTCTGCCGACTTCGGTAATGCTGCAATCTTGTTCGATCACAGTAATTCGGGGGTTAAAGTGCCAGGACCGGTCTGTGACATCTCCTGATCTCCTGGCACCTAATGCTGGGTGTCAGTCATCAGAATCAGCTGACACCCGGCGGTTTTCGTCCCCACCCCTGTGATCGCGGGAGATCGCGATGACTTAATGATCTGTCCATGGTCAAATTGGCCCAGGTCACATAGACGGATCATTATGTATGATGTCAGAAAGGAGTTAAAGAGGGAGATGAGTGGAAAACAGCTTTCAATACGCCTGAGGGACACTACGAGAACCTAGTAATGCCATTTGGGTTGACGAATGCTCCAGTCGTCTTTCAGCACTTTGTAAAGGACATCTTTATTCACCTGGTAGGAAGATTTGTTGGAATCAATCTTGATGACATATTAAAATAGATATAAATTATACACTGGCGCAAATAAAATTTGAGCAAACAAAAAGGTGCATATATAACTGAAAAAGCGGTAGAGTATATGTATATAATATTCCACAGTGTGATAATTGGTTAGTACCCTGTGGACCGACCTAAATATATGCTTGATGGAGGCTGCTGGGGAACTGTCAGTTTCTGTGCATGTACTGACTAAAAAGGAAAATAAAATAAAAACAAATAAATAGACCCCTGCGCTTCCACAAATGCTCAGATTGTGGTAGTGGCACTGGAATAGGTACAATGCATAAAGATTCTGAAATGATGTTTCAAAAAAAGGGAAAGCTGAAACAGTGTATACTAAATGAAAAAACTTACTCAGATCATATGCATGGCGACACGTGTTGATGTAATGAAAGCCCGATTCCTCCTCTGAATAAGTGAAAAGACGTGGGCAGCGTGGTGGTGTGCGAGGCTGACAGGTCGGCAATCAAGCAGGGGAGCGTCCTCCCTGAGAAGCAAGATGCCGACGTCACCGCAGGACAGGGGCCGATGGGGCTCAATTCTATTAATTGAGCCCCATCGGCCCCTGTCCTGCGGTGACGTCACCCGTCCTCTCACTTCCCCCTCCAACCTATCCGTTCCTTCCACGGCGTTCTTCGGCCACAGCTCGCCGTGTTAGACTGACGCGGGCACGAGCGGAGGTTCAGGTGGCATCTTGCTTCTCAGGGAGGACGCTCCCCTGCTTGATTGCCGACCTGTCAGCCTCGCACACCACCACGCTGCCCACGTCTTTTCACTTATTCAGAGGAGGAATCGGGCTTTCATTACATCAACACGTGTCGCCATGCATATGATCTGAGTAAGTTTTTTCATTTAGTATACACTGTTTCAGCTTTCCCTTTTTTTGAAACATCATTTCAGAATCTTTATGCATTGTACCTATTCCAGTGCCACTACCACAATCTGAGCATTTGTGGAAGCGCAGGGGTCTATTTATTTGTTTTGATGACATATTAATTTATTCACCTGACCTTGAGCCACATTAGGTACATGTCAGGCAGGTCTTGCAGATATTCAGAGACAATAATTATTTGTCAAGCCAGAGAAATGTAAGTTTTCAGTTGAGGAGATCCCTTTTCTAGGCTATGTGTTATCATCCACCAGTTTTCACATGAATACGACGAACATCCATCCGATACTGGATTGGGATCATTCAGAGGATTTGAATGCATTACAAAGGTTTTTGGGTTTCGTCAACTACTACCGTAAGTTCATCAAAAACTTTTGGTAATGGCCAAACCTCTGAAGGATATGATCGGGAGAGGGACAGACTTTTCCAAGTAGTCCAGCCAGGGAGGCATTCCATACCTTAAAAGAGTGTTTTTCTTCTGTGCTGATTCTCTTACAGCCTGACGTCACTCAGTCCTTTAATGCAAAAATTGACATGTCTGAAGTGGGGGCTGTATTCTCGTACGGTGCGTCTCCTGGTAAATGGCGTCTATGCACATGACATCGGTAACAGGTAACTCTTGGCTATCAAGTGGGCCTTTGAAGAGTGGGGTAATTTTCTGGAGGGGCAGTTTGTCAGGTTATGGTAATCACGGATCATAAGGATCTTGTATATCTAGAGTCTGCGAAGCGTCTAACGCCTTTACAGGCAAAATGGGCATTGTTCTTCACCAGGTTTAAATTTTTTGTTACATATAGGCAGGGGAACAAGAATATTAAGGCAGATGCCTTATCTTGTTGTTTTCCTGGGGGTGGAGATAGTTGTGAACCGGTTCCTATATTACAAAAAGGGGTGGTTATTGCGTCTTAATGCTCCGATCTTGAAAAAGATGTAGATGACACTGAGTGGGATGCCCCTGCTTCCTGTCCGTTAGGTAGACCGTTTGTTCCTGTGACTCTCCATCTGAGAGTACTTAGGGAACATCATGATTCGGTTTTGACTGGACATCGCGATAATAAAGCTACCACAGATCTTCTTACTCGACATTTTTGGTGGTCAGGGGTACCCCTTGTACCCTTCTATCTCACGCACCCTGTATCCACTATCTCACACACCTTGCACCCCCTTGAACACCTCTCTTATGCACCCAGCACCCCCTTCTAGCCCTCTAACACACCCTAAACCCTCTTGCATACTTTTATCTCACACCTCCTGCACTACTCTCTTGCACACCTTGCACCCCTTTCTCACACATCTTGCACACCTCTATCTCACACATCCTGCACTCCTTTAACTCATAGACCCTGTACCCCTTTTGCACCCCTCCTTCTCACACACCCTGCACCCCCTTGCATATCACACTGCACCCCTCTTTCACACACCTTGCACCGTCTAATCTCACGCACCCTGTAAGCCCTTGTACACCTCTCTTATGCATCCTCCATCACCTTGCATCCCTCTCTTATGCACCCTGCACTCCCTTGCACCCATCTCTCATGCACCTTGCACCCATCTATCTCACACAACCTGCACCCCCTTGCACATCTCTATCTCGCACACCTTGTGGTTTTAAAAGTTGAACCAATAATAGGAACTTTTAAAGGGAATGGTGAGTGCCACCTTTTTCTGCTTATGGACACTATTTGAATAGTTTTTCTTTGCTGCACACCAGAGATTATAGGGGCAAGGTGTTAACTGCTTTCAGTTGCAAGCTGGCTATAGGTGCTATAGCGGTCCTGGTCTTTTTACTAGAGATGAGCGAATATTTAAATATTCTGTTAAGCTTACAATCGCAGAATTTGCAATATTTGCTGATTTAATTGTCAATTTAATCGCAAATATAGCCGAAGATACACAGCACAAAAGCTGGTGTTTCTCACACTGTGTGACAGTGTGGGAAGCACTGGTGTAGCGCTTCTGATCAGCGGTGAAATCATTCCACTGGTCAGAGAGCCATGGTTCCCACACTGTCAAAAGACAGCATGAGCGCTCAGCTGTGATCAGAGGTATAAAGTTTACCTCCAGTCACTGGTGTCAGCTGATTGGACTGCAGCTTCCATCAGCTGACATCTGCTGCTGCTAATAACAGTGAAAGCAGGAGCGACGGATGGGAGTATTCATCAGCAGCTTCTGCTCTGTAAATAAATTCATGGTTACCATGTATTTTTGATAATCAGCCAGGCAAAACTAACAGCTGGGGGCTGCAACCCTTAGCTGTCAGCTTCAGCAAGGCTTGTTATCAAGAATAGAGGCGTCCATATGCCATATTTTTTAATTATTTAAATAAATAATTAAAAAACGCATGAGATCCACAAATTTTTGACAACCAGCCTTGTTAAAGCAGACAGCTGGGAGCTGGCATTCTCAGGCTGTTAAGGGGTCATGGATTTTGCCCCAACAGCCTAAAAATAGCAGCCCGCAGCCACCCAGAAAAGGCATATCTATTAGATGCGCCAATTCTGGCGGTTTTCCTGCTATTCCCACTTTCCCTGTAGCGGTGGCAAGTGGGGTTCATATTTGTGGGGTTGATGCCACCTTTGTATTGCCCGGTGACATGAAGCCCACAGATTACTAATGGAGAGGCATCTATAAGACACCTATCCATTACTAATCTTATAGTTATATGGTAAATAAAGACACAGCCAGAATAAAGCCCTTCATTAGAAATAAGACCAAATGCAGTTTCCCATTTTATTTAAAAATAACAAACACAGCAATACTCACCTAACACCTAATTCCACTGAAGCCCTAATGCTACGAGCACTGCAATAGCAACCTGAGGTAACCTTGATGATGTCACCGCCGGTCACTGAAGCTGTGCTCACAGTAGTTAAGTCACCAGTGGTTCTCAGCCAGGAAGGTCGCATCTTGGCACCGTCCAGGTTAGAAATTATTAATCTCCCTGACGTGGATTACGGTGTGGGACAGAACGACTGACAGGTGCAGGATATTGTTTTTTTTTTATTTTAGTTTTATTACAGGAGAACAAAGGCTTCAGAGGAATAGGTGTTAGGTGAGTATAGCTGTCTTTGTTATTTTTAAATAAAAAAGGAAAACTGTGTTTTGTCTTATTTCTAATAAAGGACTTTATTCTTGCTGTATTTTTATTTACCATGTAACTATAGGATTAGTAATGGATAGGTGTCTTATAGATGCATCTCCATTACTAAGCCGTGGGCTTGATGTCACCTGACATTACAAAGGTGACATCACCCCCACAAATATAAACCCCACTTGCCACTGCTAAAGGGCAAGTGGGAAAATCCGGGCAAAGGGCCAGAATTGGCGCATCTAATAGATGCACCTATTCTGGGCAGCTGTGGGCTGCTATTTTTAGGCTGGGTGAGGCCTATATCCATGGCCTTTTAAGATCCTGAGATTATCAGTTGTGTGGACCCCTCTATTCTTGATAACTAGCCTTGCTGAAGCTGACAGCTGAGTGTTTAAACCCCCAGCCGTGAGTTTTGCCTGGCTGGTTATCTAAAAAGACAGGGGAACACACACCATTTTTTTTATTTATTTATAGCACAGGTGGCGACTGATGAATACTCCCATCAGCCACTCCTATTATTACTGTTATTAGCGGCAGCAGGCGTATGCTGATGGGAGTAATAGATCCATCAGCCGCCTTCTGCTGATCACTTGAATACAACTCTCATCATTTTCCCCTGCTCATGCTGATCGCTGGCAGAGCAGGTGAGAAAGATGAAAGTCGTCTTCAGCACCCAGCGTCAGGGAACAGCGCTTACTGTAGTGCTGCTTCCCTGGCACCCGCCGTGTGTTACTGATGCAGCGCACAGGCGGAACATGCTTACCACACGTGTACCACAAGTATTACACACACAGACTCACATCTCCGGTACCGTTTTGATGTTAGCGCAAGTGCCATGGGAAAATTTCTAATGGCGCTCTCGCTAACATCAGAAAGGTGAAGTGAGTTCATTAGCTGTGAACTCGCAGGATCTTTCTGAAGGCACCGGGAGCGTGAGCACTTTCTCACGCTTGTGGTGAAATCAGACAGGTCCTACGAGTTCACCGTGAGATACTGAGCAGCAGTAGCAGACGCTGCTCACTTTCTCTGCTGCATGACAGGCTGTACGGTCGCATCATGAAACCATGCAACCTGCCATCTAGACGTAGCAAAACTGGACTCATCGTGGGACAAATGGATTAGCAGCTTCTCTGCGGAAAGGTGAGGAATATTGTAGCTTTTTTTATTTTTAACTCTTTTGCAGACCACAAGGGTACCAGGGGGAATGGGCGAGGTCATAAATAAGTTTAATTAAGATTTATTAAAGCAGTCATTGTCATTATTTTAATTAAGGGACTTTTTTCTGGGTGTCTGTGTTTTCATACAATGTGACTATTGGGTTAGTAATGGGAGCATCTTATTGATGCCTCTCCATTACTAACCTTGGGCTTGATGTCACCTGACAATACAAAGGTGACATCAACCCCCCACTATGACCCCACTTGCCACCGCTACAGGGCAAGTGGGAAGAGCGAGGCTAAGTGCCAGAATTGGCACATCTTAGAGATGTGCATTTTCTGGAGCGGCTGAGAGCTGACGGTTTTAGCCTGGGGGGAGTATCCATTGCTCCCTTCCTAGGCTATTAATATCACCCCTTAGTTGTCTGCATAGCCTTTGCTGGTTATTAATTACAGGGGGACTGTTATGACTTGGTAGAAGAGGGGGACAGGAGCAAAATACCACCAAAGCAGCAAGACACCAGAGAGGCTGGAACCTAATGGGTTGCAGATCCCTAAACTAACAGCACAACTAGAAGTAGCCGTGGAGCGTACCTACGGTGATCCTAGATGCCTCGGCACAGCCGGAGAATTGGCTACACCTGAAGACAGAAAGAGGAAAGCTAACTGCCCTGGAGTAAAGCCCCCAAAGAAATAGGAAGTCCCCAAACATGTAATGGCGGTTAGACAAGAGGAAAACACGAACACCGACAGAAAATAGAATGAGCAAATGTTGGGGCCCAAATCTGTCTAGAAAGTAAAGTACAGGAGAGAAATTCTGTCTGCAACCCAGAAAAACCCTAATAAAAATACCAGCACTTCTGATTACAAAAAACCTGAGACCACGCGATCTCGACCACCTATATCAGATCTCTGGTGTGACACACAGCTACCCAGCAATAAAAAATATCAATGGAACAGAGAATAAATGCAAATACAAAATGAGAACAGAGGGCAGCGCAAGCCCCCAAAGGGGACCAGGCTGAAGTCCAAGGCAAGACTGCAAAAAGCAAGGAAAATCCAACCACAGAAAAAAAAAAAAACAGAAAGTCACTTATCTGAATGATAGCAGGAAAGCAAGCTGAAATTCCAACAAAGACCTGGAAGCAACAATTGAATACTGGCGAGGATCATGGGAGATCAACTCACTTATATCACGCCAGTCAGTCCCACCTGACACCCATTCTTTAATTGGTTCAATACCCTCAGCAACCACCGGAGGGAGCCTCAGCTCCGAAGTCATCACCAACACATTCACAACAGGGGACCTTACGAAATTTATTTTAGGGTGCCCCATTTTATTAGCCAGTAAAAGCTAAGTATACAGTTGTGAGCTGATATTAATAGCCTGGAAAGCTCCATGGATATTACCCCCTTCCCAGCAATAAACATTGGCCCACAGCTGTCAGCTTTCCCTCTGCTGATTACAAAAATTGCGTGGAGCTCACACCTTTTTTTTCAAATAAAAAATCTTTTCTTAATTAAATACATGTACAGTAAGCTGCACACACACTGTACTAATTGCATTTTTCACAGACATACATCTGTATATCTACCTATTCTATTTGTATTTACTGTATGTAATCCATCTCTTCTATCCTGTTGGCTCCTGAAGTGATTTTACAGTACACGGCAGATGAGTTTCCGGCTTTTCTTCTATCTATCTATGTAATACATAAACATATATTTATGTTTGGGTCACTGACATCTATATAGCTATGTATTCTATGTGTATATATCTATTCTATCTAATCTATTTTTACCTGTCACGCTGTGATTTTGCTGAATGCGGCACATGAATTGCCGGATTTTATTCTATCTTTTAGCGAATGTTACCAACTTTTCCGATTTTAAGAAAAATGCTAGCATTACTGCTCATGAATCCGAATGTACCGTATTCATGCCGAATTTATGTTTAGCAATCATTTTCCGAACATATTCGCTCATATCTACTTTTCACTCCATTGACCCGGGACACTACATAAAGCGTTTACTAACCATGCAGGGTGCCCAAACTTTTGCACTTTCCTTTTTGTTATTTTTGAAATGTAAAGGATGAATGTATATATATATATATATATATATATATATATATATATATATATACAGCTCTAGCAAAAATTAAGAGACCACCACATCAAAACCCTGTCATGGGCAGCCCATTCTCCAGACCTGAACCCCATTGAAAACCTCTGGCATGTAATCAAGAGGATGGTGGATAGTCACAAGCCAGAAAACAAAGAAGAACTGCTTAATTTTTTGCGCCAGAAGCAGTGTGAAAGACTGGTGGCAAGCATGTCAAGACGCATGAAAGCTGTTTTTAAAAATCATGGTTATTCACAAAATAGTGATTTCAGAACTCTTCCTGAGTTAAAACATTAATATTGTTGTATCTAAATGATTATGAACTTGTTTTCTTTGCATTATTTGAGGTCTGAAAGCACTGTTTTTTTTTAAAAAATTTTGACCATTTTCTTTCTCAGAAAAAAAATTCAAAATTTATTGCTTGGAAATTCGGAGGCATATTGTCAGAAGTTTATAGACTAAAAGAACAATTTACATTTTACTCAAAAATATAACTATAAAGAGAAAAATCATACCAACGTAATATTTGGAAGTGCTCTCTTAATTTTTGCCAGAGCTGTATATATTTGTTTTTTTTTGCCTAAATACAAAGGAAATATGCCATCTTTAACTTTAAGCCTTTTAGAGACCATTACATCATCAACTTGCTTAACTGTTCACAATTACAGTCATTTTGACCATGGCTGACCAAACTTTAACATGTCACTGTAACTATAAATTGTCGCCTGAAAATGGAGAGTAAACATATTATTCTGTATGTCCTTGGACTTTATATTGGACCATATTTCAAGCTACAATAACAACAGTATATATCTTCTATGTTATGTCATGATTTTAGTTTCATCTTTAACTGTCAGTTTGGGAACAGAAATGCTTTTAGCAATATTTTTTCTTTTACAGATCAAAAATCTCTTAAGTGTCGGTTAGACGTCTAGTAACAACTAGCAATTTTTATATTACTCTATTAAGCCCTATACACAGATGAATATCACACGAAGGTTAACATACTGCGCACATGGTAACATTGTGTCAATATAAAGTCGATTATAAAAATTTATACACATGGATATATAAATAGTATATATCTATTATAAGGGTCTGATTCATTAACATGTTTTTGCCAGAATTCTGGAGTGAGACACCTTAAAATGTTGCAAAATGTTTGTCTAAAAGTTGGCAGCGATGGCAGAGGAACGAGACCTGAACATGAATGCCTAACTAATTCATAGCAATTTACGCCACTAATGTGCCATTCATTACACAAGAAATGTACTCCAGGGCTGGAACAATATTTCAGCAGCTGAAATAAGGGCCAAATACATTAACCACTTAACGATCGCCGATACGCCTTTTAACGGCGGTGGTTAAGGGTACTTAAACCACAGCGCCGTTAATTCACGGCGCTGTGGAGTAAGTATATAGCGCCCCAGAATCGGATTTTCTCTGGGGTCTCGGTTACAGGTGGTAGCTGAGACCCCAGAGAACATGATTTGGGTTGGTTCTCACCAACCCCGATTCTGCGATCGCCGTTATTAACCCTATAACGGCGACCGCAAAAAAAAGCAGCAATTCTGCATTTATTTTCTCTCTCCTCTGTTGTGATCGCCCTGTGCCAGTGCCGTCACCCATGAGTCGGCCCCCCCCTGTTTGCTCAGGGCCCCAGCACTTGCAATACTTACCTCTCCATGCTCCACCGCTGTGACATCATTTCCTGACAGTGACATTCAGGTTAGAGAGCGCGATGACATCACACCCTCTGCCTAAACAGTCCAAGTGCAGAGAGCTGTAAGATGGTGATGCTGAGGAGTCCAGAATAGAGCAGTGCACAGCGAGGAGAGGTATTTCATTTTTATTAATGTTTGGAGCAATATATGGGGAGCATTATACACTGGAGAATCATATATGGGGCCCATCATACACTTGAGCATCATAGATAGGGCCCATCATACACTGGAGCATTCTAAATGTGGGACATCAGACACTGGAGCAGCATTTACGGGGCCCATTATACACTGGATCATTAATAATGGGGCCCATTATATATGGAGCATGATTTTGGCCCATAAGACACTGGAGCATCATTCATGGGGACCCATCATATACTGGAGCATTCAAAATGGGACAGATCAGACACTGGAGCATCATCCATGGGGCCCATCATATACTGGAGCATTCTAAAAGGGGGAAAACAGACACTGGAGCAGCATTTATGGGAACCATTATACAATGGATCATTAATAATGGAGCCCATTATATATGGAGAATGATTTTGGCCCATAAGACACTGGAGCATCATCCATGGGGCCCATCATATACTGGAGCATTCTAAATGGGGCATATCAGACACTGGAGCATTATAAATGGGGCCTATTATATGTGGAGCATTATATTGGCCCATCATACACTGGAGCATCATCCATGGGGCCCATCTTATACTGGAGCATTCTAAATGGGGGACATCAGACACTGGAGCAGCATTTATGGGGACCATTAAACAATGGAGCATTATCAATGGGGCCCATTATATATGGAGCATTATTTTGGACCATAAGACACTGGAGCATCATCCATGGGGCCCATCACATACTGGACCATTCTAAAAGGGGGAGAACAGACACTGGAGCAGCATTTACGGGGACCATTACACAATGGATCATTAATAATGGGGCCCATTATACAGTACAGACCAAAAGTGTGGACACACCTTCTCATTTAAAGATTTTTCTGTATTTTCATGACTATGAAAATTATACATTCACACTGTAGGCATCAAAACTATGAATTGACACATGTGGAATTATATACTTAGCAAAAAAGTGTGAAACAACTGAAATTATGTCTTATATTCTTGGTTCTTCAAAGTAGCCACCTTTCGCTTTGATGACTGCTTTGCACACTCTTGGCATTCTCTTGATGAGCTTCAAACAGTAGGCACCGGAAATGGTCTCCCAACAGTCTTGAAGGAGTTCCTAAGGGATGCTTAACACTTGTTGGCCCTTTTCCCTTCACTCTGCTGTCCAGCTCACCCCAAACCATCTCGATTGGGTTCAGGTCTGGTGACTGTGGAGGCCAGGTCATCTGACGTAGCACCCCATCACTCTCCTACTTGGTCAAATAGCCCTTACACAGCCTGGAGGTGTTTTTGGAGTCATTGTCCTGTTGAAAAATAAATGATGGTCCAACTAAACGCAAACCGGATGGAATAGCATGCCGCTGCAAGATGCTGTGGTAGCCATGCTGGTTCAGTATGCCTTCAATTTTGAATAAATCCACAACAGTGTCACCAGCAAATCACCCCCACACCATCACACCTCCTCCTCCATGCTTCACATTGGGAGCCAGGCATGTAGAGTCCATCCATTCACCTTTTCTGCGTCGCACAAAGACACGGTGGTTGGAACCAAAGATCTCAAATTTGGACTCATCAGACCAAAGCACAGATTTCCACTGGTCTAATGTCCATTCCTTGTGTTCTTTAGCCCAAACAAGTCTCTTCAGCTTGTTGCCTGTACTTAGCAGTGGTTTCCTAGCAGCTATTTTACCATGAAGGCCTGCTGCACAAAGTCTCCTCTTAACAGTTGTTGTCGAGATGTGTCTGCTGCTAGAACTCTGTGTAGCATTGACCTGGTCTCTAATCTGAGCTGCTGTTAACCTGTGATTTCTGAGGCTGGTGACTTGGATAAACTTATCCTCAGAAGCAGAGGCGACTCTTGGTCTTCCTTTCCTGGGGCGGTCCTCATGTGAGCCAGTTTCTTTGTAGCGCTTGATGGTTTTTGCAACTGCATTTGGGGACACTTTCAAAGTTTTTCCAATATTTCGGACTGACTGACCTTCATTTCTTAAAGTAATGATGGCCACTCATTTTTCTTTATTTAACTGCTTTTTTCTTGCCATAATACAAATTCTAACAGTCTATTCAGTAGGACTATCAGCTGTGTATCCACCACACTTCTGCACAACACAACTGATGGTCCCAATCCCATTTATAAGGCAAGAAATCCCACTTATTAAACCTGACAGGGCACACCTGTGAAGAGAAATCCATTCCCGGTGACTACCTCTTGAAGCTCATCAAGAGAATGCCAAGAGTGTGCAAAGCATTCATTAAAGCAAAAGGTGGCTTCTTTAAAGAACCTAGAATATAAGACATAATTTCAGTTGTTTCATACTTTTTTGTTAAGTATATAATTCAACATGTGTTAATTCATAGTTTTGATACCTTCAGTGTGAATGTAGAATTTTCATAGTCATGAAAATACAGAAAAATCTTTAAATGAGAAGGTGTGTCCAAACTTTTGGTCTGTACTGTATATGAAGCATGATTTTGGCCCATAAGACACTGGAGCATTATCCATGGGGCACATCATATACTGGAGCATTCAAAATGGGGCAGATCAGAGACTGGAGCATCATCCATGGGGCCCATCATATACTGGAGAATCATATGGGGTTCTGTTGTGAGTGGGCTTGGGATGAGTTCTGAGCAGAGACTCCCTCTGGTGGTTACAAGCGGTGCTGGTCTGTCCAGTGAAGATTGTGAAGATTGTGAGGATTGGGAATCAGGTGTTACTGACTGGTCTTATATAAGGGAGTCACCTTCCCATCAGGGTTGCCGGTGATCAATTGTTCTGGTCTGAATCCTTGATTCCTGTTTCCTTTGTAGCCTGCTGTTTCGTGTCTGCATCTCCTGCTAACAGATAAGACATTTTCTTCTTTTTGTTTTTGTGCTTGATTTTTGCATTTTGTCCTGCACTTCTGTGGGGGCCTTCAGGGTCCCCTCCGGGGGCTTTTGCCCTCTCAGTTTAGTTCAGCCACTGATGTTTGTACTTTTGCTTTTTCCAGTTTTTTCAGTGGCTGCTGTTTTGATTTTGTTACACCAGAGAACTAATTTAGGTGGTAGAGGTCGTGTGATCTCAGGTGTTTTTGAAATTAGTAGAGTTGGTGCTTTTCAGGGTTTTCTGGGATTGCAGTAAGTACCCTTCCTATCCTTTTCTATTTAGTTAGTTTGGGCCCCAACGTTTGCTCATACTATTTTCTGTCTGTGTCTGTAATTCTTCTTGTCTAACCGCCATTACATGTTTGGGGGCTTTCTATTATCTTTGGGGTTCTGCTCCGGGGCAGATAGCTTTCCTATTTCTATCTTTAGGTGTAGTTAGTTTCTCAGGCTGTGACGAGGCGTCTAGGACCAACGTAGGAACGCTCCACGGCTGCCTCTAGTTGTTGTTGTTAGTCAGGGTACTGCAATCTCATAGATTCCAACTGCTCTGGTGTATTGCCTTTTTTGCCTGCACTCCTCAGCTACCGAAACATAACAGTATCACCGGCCTAAAATTTAAAATTGTATGGTACTCACAGAAGGGAAAAAATTTGTGAAAGAAAAAACGGTTGTCAGAGTTGTCAGAGATATTTTTCTGTTTGTTGCATTTTTTTTTTTTCCCTCTGTATCTCTGGGTGCTGGGGAGGATTTTTTCTCTCAATGGAGTTTGCACAGTTGTCTGGCCGTGTGGATCAGCTTGCCACTGAGGTTCAGAGTATTGCTGCATATCTTGCTAGGTTGCCTGTTGTGGAACCTAGGATTCCCATGCCAGATTTGTTTTTAGGGGATCGAGCTAAGTTTCAGAATTTCAAAAATAATTGTAAATTGTTTTTTGCCTTAAAATCTAAGTCCTCAGGGAACGCAGCGCAGCAGGTTCAAATTGTCATCTCTCTCCTGCGCGGCGATCCTCAGGATTGGGCTTTTTCCCTGACACCTGGGATCCTGTTTTGAGTGATGTTGATGCATTTTTTCAGGCTTTGAGGTTATTGTACGATGAGCCTAATGTCACTGATCAAGCTGAAAAAGCCTTGTTGGCATTAAATCAGGGGCTTGATGACGCTGAGTTATACTGTCAGAGATTCCGTAGGTGGGCAGTCCTGACCAAGTGGAATGACGACGCTTTGGCGGCCCTTTTTCGGAAGGGTCTGTCAGATAATGTAAAGGATGTTATGGTGGGATTCCCTGTCCCCTCTGGTCTCAATGATTCTATGTCATTAGCGATTCAAATTGACAGACGTTTGCGTGAGCGGAGAAGTATGCGTGGAATAGTGTTGCCTTGTGAACCTGCTTCTGAATCCATGCAGTGTGACAGAGTGGTGTCTGGGCACAGCGTCATGAGTTTCGAAAGCGCAATGGGTTATGTTTCTACTGTGGTGATGCCTCTCATGCTATTTCAGTCTGCCCTAAGCGGGGAAGACGTTTTGCACGCTCAGTTGTCTTGGGTAGTGTTCAGGCTAAGTTTTTATTAACTGTCACTCTGATATGCTCTCTGTCCTCATTTTCTGCTCAGGCTTTCGTTGATTCTGGAGCAGCTATTAACCTGATGGATTATGATTTTGCTAAACGTTGTGGGTTTCCCTTGATACCCCTACAGAAGTCTATTCCCCTACTGGGGATCGATTCTACCCCTTTGAGAATAAACCTCAGTTCTCTACTCAGGTGATAATGAGGGTTGAACCTGATCATCAAGAGTGCTGCAAATTTTTGGTTCTGTATAATCTGCATGATATTATCGTACTGGGTTTCCCTTGGTTACAGTCTCATAATCCTGTTTTGGATTGGAAATCTGTGTCTGTAACCAGTTGGGGCTGCCAATGTGTTAATACCAACACTCCTGTTTTTTCTTGCCTCCCCCCAGGCTCAGGATGTTCCTGACTTTTTGATTGATTTTTCTGATGTATTTAGCGAAAGTAAATCTGCATCCTTGCCTCCCCATAGGAGCTATGACTGCGCTATTGAATTAGTGCCTGGTAGTAAATTCCCTAAAGGTCGCCTTTTTAACTTGTCTGTACCTGAACATGACGCTATGCGGTCTTATATCAAGGAGTCATTGGAGAATGGTCATATCAGACCATCCTCTTCACCCTTAGGTGCCGGTTTTTTCTTTGTGGCCAAAAAGGATGGTTCATTAAGGCCGTGTATTGATTATCGTCTTTTGAACAATATTACTGTGAAATATCAATACCCGTTACCCTTGATTTCTGACCTGTTTTCCAGGGTGAAAAACGCTACTTGGTTTAACAAGCTTGACCTCAGGGGGCATATAACCTTATTCGCATTAAGCACGGGGATGAATGGAAGACGGCATTCAATACCCCGGAGGGGCATTTTGAGTACCTTGTGATGCCCTTTGGGCTCACTAATGCTCCTTCTGTCTTCCAGTCCTTCATGAATGACATTTTCAGGGATTTTGTGGATAAATTTCTGATTGTTTATTTGGATGATATCTTGATTTTTTCTAATGACTGGGACTCTCATGTGAAACATGTTCGAACTGTATTCCAGATTTTGAGAGAGAATGCTCTGTATGTGAAGGGATCAAAGTGTCTTTTTGGCGTACAGAGGATCTCATTTCTGGGATTAATTTTGTCCCCATCTGTTATTGAAATGGACCCGGTCAAGGTTCAGGCCATCTGTGATTGGGTCCAACCTACTTCATTAAAGGCTCTTCAAAGATTTTTGGGTTTTGCCAATTTTTATCGTAAATTTATTGGTAATTTCTCGGTTATTGTTAAACCATTAACTGATTTGACCAAAAAGGGTTCTGATGTGGTGAATTGGCCTCCTGAGGCAGTCTCTGCATTTCAGGAACTTAAGCAAAGATTCACTTCTGCTCCTGTTCTACGGCAGCCTGATGTTTCTCTGCCATTTCAGGTGGAGGTTGATGCCTCTGAAATTGGGGCAGGTGCCGTTTTGTCCCAAAAAGATCCAGAGACCTCTAAAAGTAACCCTTGTGCCTTTTTCTCTCGAAAATTTTCTCCTACTGAACGTAATTATGACGTGGGTAATCGGGAGTTATTGGCCATGAAGTGGGCTTTTGAAGAGTGGAGACATTGGCTGGAGGGAGCCAAACATCAGGTGGTGGTCCTTACTGACCATAAGAATCTGGTTTATCTGGAATCTGCCAAGCGACTCAATCCTAGACAGGCCAGGTGGGCCTTGTTTTTCACACGTTTTAATTTTGTGGTTTCCTTTCTTCCTGGCACTAAGAATGTTAAGGCGGATGCCCTCTCGAGGAGCTTCCTTGCGGACTCTCCTGAGTTATCTGATCCTTCTGTTATTTTGAAAGAGGGTGTAGTTCTTTCCGCCATCTCACCTAATTTGAGACTTGCTCTGGAGGGGTGTCAGGAGGATAGGCCCGAGCGCTGCCCTGTTGGAAAATTGTTTGTCCCGGACCAGTGGAAAAAGAGTGTGATGTCTGAGATTCATTGTTCCGCGTTGGCTGGGCATCCCGGAATTTTTGGTACCAGAGACTTGGTTAGTCGGTCCTTTTGGTGGCCTACCTTGTCTCGTGATGTCAGGGAATTTGTGCAGTCCTGCGGGACTTGCTCTCGCTCCAAGCCTTGCTCTCGCTCTAGTGGTTTGTTGATGCCATTGCCTGTGCCCAAGAGACCATGGATCCATATCTCTATGGATTTCATTTCCGACCTTCCTGTTTCTCAGAGAATGACCGCCATCTGGGTGATTTGTGATAGGTTTTCTAAGATGATACATCTTGTGCCATTACCTAAGTTGCCTTCCTCCTCTGAATTGGTGCCGTTGTTCCTTCAGCACGTGGTTCGTTTACACGGCATTCCTGAGAACATAGTGTCTGACAGAGGAGTCCAGTTTGTTTCCAGATTTTGGAGGACTTTTTGTTCTAAACTGGGTGTTCAATTGTCTTTCTCCTCGGCATTTCATCCTCAGACCAATGGTCAAACTGAGAGAACAAACCAGACATTGGAGACTTATCTAAGATGCTTTGTGTCTGCTGATCAGGATGACTGGGTCTCTTTTTTGCCTTTGGCTGAGTTTGCTCTTAATAATAGGGCTAGCTCTGCCACTTTGATGTCTCCGTTTTTCTGTAATTCTGGGTTTCACCCTCGATTTTCTTCAGGACAGACGGAGGCTTCTGTCTGTCCAGGTGTTGACTCTGTTGTGGAGCGTATGCAACAGATTTGGGACCAGGTAGTGGAGAGGTTGTCCCTCTCTCAGGAGAGGGCCCAGCGGTTTGCTAACCGGCATAGGACTGATGGTCCTCGGTTTAAAGTGGGTGACTTGGTCTGGTTGTCCTCAAAAAATATTCCTATGAGAGTAGCATCTCCTAAATTTAAGCCTAGGTTCATTGGACCTTATAAGATCATAGAGATTCTTAATCCTGTTTCTTTTCGTTTGCTTCTTCCAGGGACATTTAAGATCCATAACGTGTTCCACAAGTCCTTGTTGAAGAGGTTTGTTGAGCCAGTGGTTCCTGCTGCTATGCCTCCTGACCCTGTTTTGGTTGAGGGCAATCTGGAGTATGTGGTTGAGAAAATATTAGATTCTCGTTTTTCTAGACGGAAACTCCAGTATTTGGTTAAGTGGAGAGGTTATGGTCAGGAAGACAATTCTTGGGTGTTTGCTTCGGACATCCATGCTAGGAGACTCATCCGTGCGTACCATAGAACTCATCCTGACCGACCTGGTTGCTCAAATGAGGGTTCGGTGACCCCCCCTCAAGGGGGGTACTGTTGTGAGTGGGCTTGGGATGAGTTCTGAGCAGAGACTCCCTCTGGTGGTTACAAGCGGTGCTGGTCTGTCCAGTGAAGATTGTGAAGATTGTGAGGAATGGGAATCAGGTGTTACTGACTGGTCTTATATAAGGGAGTCACCTTCCCATCAGGGTTGCCGGTGATCAATTGTTCTGGTCTGAATCCTTGATTCCTGTTTCCTTTGTAGCCTGCTGTTTCGTGTCTGCATCTCCTGCTAACAGATAAGACATTTTCTTCTTTTTGTTTTTGTGCTTGATTTTTGCATTTTGTCCTGCACTTCTGTGGGGGCCTTCAGGGTCCCCTGCGGGGGCTTTTGCCCTCTCAGTTTAGTTCAGCCACTGATGTTTGTACCTTTGCTTTTTCCAGTTTTTTCAGTGGCTGCTGTTTTGATTTTGTTACACCAGAGAACTAATTTAGGTGGTAGAGGTCGTGTGATCTCAGGTGTTTTTGAAATTAGTAGAGTTGGTGCTTTTCAGGGTTTTCTGGGATTGCAGTAAGTACCCTTCCTATCCTTTTCTATTTAGTTAGTTTGGGCCCCAACGTTTGCTCATACTATTTTCTGTCTGTGTCTGTATTTCTTCTTGTCTAACCGCCATTACATGTTTGGGGGCTTTCTATTATCTTTGGGGTTCTGCTCCGGGGCAGATAGCTTTCCTATTTCTATCTTTAGGTGTAGTTAGTTTCTCAGGCTGTGACGAGGCGTCTAGGACCAACGTAGGAACGCTCCACGGCTGCCTCTAGTTGTTGTGGTTAGTCAGGGTACTGCAATCTCATAGATTCCAACTGCTCTGGTGTATTGCCTTTTTTGCCTGCACTCCTCAGCTACCGAAACATAACAGGGTTCGTAATTTATGGGGCATCATATAGGGTATTGAGCTTCATCATATGGGGCACATGTGAGGCCTATTCTGTATGGAGCATTATACGGAGCCAATTCTGGATGGAGCAATATATGGGGCCCATCATATACTGTATGGAGCTTTATATGCGACTCATTTTACTGTATGGAGCAATATGTGGGGCTCATTGTACTCTATGGGGACCGTCCTGTACTTTATGGCACTTTATATCATATACTGGAGCAGTATGTGGAGCTCATCATATACTGTATGGAACATTATATGGGACCAATTATTCTGTATGGAGCAATATATGAGGCTCATTATTCTGTATGACGCACTATGTGGTGGCCATAATACTGTATGGAGGAATATACTGTCCGTTTTTTGAGCTATTGTAGATTTTAACATAAATATCAGTCATGTCATGTAAGAAGTGAAGTATTTTTCATTGTACTATACCTATATTTCTGTGCCGTATCGGAGCATGATGAATTGTGGTATGTGTTAAAGGGGCCCACTGAAACTCTTTGGCCCGGGGTACAGAAATCGGAGCCAGCCCTAACCCCCCACAAGTTGAGCCAAATAACCCCCAGTTTTCAATGCGTAATGCGTAACTATTATTATAAAGTTAATTAAGGTTGCCAAGCTTAAGTAATAAGAATTTATGTTGTTGACATTGAAATGGGCACTGTAGGTGTGTTTACTGTCCTCCACTCCATGGCGACTTTGCTTCCCCATTGACTTGTATTGGGTTTCGTGTTTCAGTCAGACCCCAGACTTTTCCCGATAGTCGCCGATTTCGTTCGACCCGACTTTTGAGAAAGTCAGGTTTCATGAAACCCGACTCGACCCTAAAAAAGGGAAAGTCGCTCATCTCTACTGTTTACTAGAGATGAGCGATTTTGCCTCCGGGAGGGTCGAGTCGGGTTTCGGACCACCCGACTTTTCCAAAAGTTGAGTCCAACGAAATCTGCCAACTATTGGAAAAAGTCGGAGTTCCGACTGAAACCCGACCCCAATGCAAGTCAATCTGGAATGAAAGTCGGCAGTGAGTGGAGGACAGTAAGCACACCTACAGTGCCCATTTCAATGCCAACGACATCAATTCTTATTACTTAAGCTTGTCAACCTTAATTTACATTATAATAATAGTAACGCATTGAAAACAGGGGGTTATTTGTCTAAAGTTGTGGGGGGAGCAGGGCTGGCTCCAGGCTTTCGTGGGCCCCGGGCAAAGGAGTCTCAGTGGGCCCCTTTAACACAGACCACAATTCATGATGCTCCAATACGGCAGAGAAATATAGGTATAGTACAACGCCGAATTGTTAGGCATCAGGCATCTGCTGGACCTGAAGTGAGATTTGAACCATCAGAGGAATCTGTGGTCTCCCATTCTGGTCCAGCCAGGGCAGATGCTGCTCAGCTTCACCATTGATCCCAATGCCTAGCCAGTACACAGAAGGTACAAGCTGTTGCTAGGGTCTTTGTTCCTAGTAGCTTTAAACATAGGTTACAGAAAGGAACAGGGCTACCACAGCCTAAGTCCAGGATTTCCTGCACTGAGCATGCCCATGATGTGGCGGATCGTGATTGGTGATTTGATGTCAGCTGATCCGGTGACCTGGCACCGCCTGATTTGCCAAGGGTGATGGCATCAACGATGTGGCTTGTGGCAAGGCTTAGACTTTAAATAGCCTGACCGCAAGCATGGCGGCGTGGTCAGATCATATCATATAGGTCGTGTATGTGTCCAGACGCCTGTCAGTTTGGGCTCCACGTGCTCTCTAGTTTCGCTCTCTATGACCTGCCGATGCCAGAGACAACTCGGCTAATTAGCAAAGGTCACTCAGGCAGGTTAGTAGATACTAGGAAGGTAATGAATGTGGTGCAGTCTAGCTCCGACAGAGGGTAGCTATACACCCTGAGCAGACTACAGGGCGCGTAACCTGGGCATAGCCTACTATCCGAAAGGAGAGTCACTTCTCAGTCCGGTCGCACACCAGCTGGCAACACATACGCCCGGCGTGAGTTGCGCTCACTTCCTAATGGCTGGTGTGTAGCTTCTGTGCAGTTAACAGAGCTACTTCTACGCCAGTACGCAGAACATTTTCCGTGAAGTTAACGGAGACAGTGCAAATTCCTTATCTTTCCTAGTGTCAAGTAACACTGGAGAGATCTTAAATTCTAATCCCTATCTTTCCTAGTGTGAAGTAACACAGAAGAGATCGTATAATTGGTTGTCAGTTTTACCCTCGTCCCAAAGGGGTGTTTGGCAGCAGCCTCTCAGGTTGCACAGCGGACCCCGGGTTCGGTTGCATTCCATTATTTTATAAAGTTGTTGCAACCGTCCCCTTAACACAAATACGTCACTTCTTACATTACATGAGTGATATCTATTGTAAATTCTAATATAGCTCAAAAACTGGACAGTATAGTCCTCCATACAGTATTATGGGCACCACATAGTGCGCCATACAGAATAATGAGCCCCATATATTTCTCTCCATACAGAATAATGAGTCCCATATATGATGCTCCATACAGAATAATGGGCCCAAACTAATGCTTCATACAGTATAATAAGCCACATATATTGCTCCATACAGAAAAATGAGCCCCATATACATATACATAATTGGTCCCATATAATGTTCCATACAGTATATGATGAGCTCCACATAGTGCTCCAGTATATGATGGTCCCCATGTAATGTTGCATACAGTATAGGACGGTCCCCATAGAGTATAATGAGCCCCATAAATTGCTCCGTACCGTATAATGAGTCGCATATAAAGCTCCATACAGTATATGATGGGCCCCATATATTGCTCCATACAGAATGGGCTCCATATAATGATCCATAGAGAATAGGCCCCATATGTGCTCCATATGATGCTCCATATATAAAGGGCCCTATATGATGCCCCATAAATAATGAATCCCATATGATGTGCTAGTATATGATGGGCCCCATATATGATGCTCCAGTGTATGATGAGCCACATATAATGCTCCAAATATAATGGTCCCCATATATAATGCTCCATATATAATGGGCTCCATGTGATGCTCCATATATATTGTGCCCCATATGATGCGACATATATAATGGGCCCCATATGATGCTCCAGTATATGATGTGCCCCATGGATAATGCTCCAGTGTATGATGGGCCTATATAATGCTCTATATATAATGGGCCCCATATGATGCTTCTGTGTATAATGGGCCCCGTATATGATGCTCCAGTGTGTGATGGGCCCCATTTATAATGCTCCATTGTATGATGGGAACCATATATAATGCTCCAGTGTATAATGGGCCCTATCTATGATGGTCAAGAGTATGATGGGCCCCATATATTATTCTCCAGTGTATAATGCTCCCCATATATTGCTCCAAGCATTACAAAAAAATGAAATACCTCTCCTCGCTGGGCACTGCTCTACTCTGGACTCCTCAGCGTCGCCATCTTCCAACTCTCTGCACTGTGACTGTTCAGGCAGAAGGCGTACAGATGTGACGTCATCGCGCTCTCTGACCTGAATGTCACTGTCAGGAAACGTGGAAGACATCATAGCGGTGAAGCAGGGAGAGATAAGTATTGCAAGTGCTGGGGACCAGAGCAAGCAGGGGTGGGGCATACTCGTTGGTGCCGGCACTGGCACAGGGCCCCTCATAGTACGCTGGTGTCTCTGAAGGCGAATGGGCCAATCCACCTGCTCAGGGCCCCGGCACTTGCCCGGTTGCGCCAGGTGCTGACGCAGGCCCTTGGAGGGGTACAGCCCAGTTAGGGAGGTGGAAAAACTGGCATATGTTGAGGTGTAGGCTGGATGTTCAGCAGCTGCAAATGGAGGAATTGGAGAAGTCGGAGGAAGAGTAGGACAAAGCGAAGCATTTTGCTGGCAACCTATGTGTCATCAGGGAAGGTGGTACAAAATCCTTTGAAACCAAGGCATGGTTCATTTTATTGAAGGTGAGATCACCTACATTTTGGGTCGACAGCCGGGTCCTTCTTTCTGTCAGGATTGATCCAGCAGTACTGAAGACTCTTTCTGATAGCACACTACCAACAGGGCAAGCGAGCTCTTGTAAGGCATATTGTGCCAATTCAGGCCAGGTGTCCAGTTTACAGGCCCAGTAGTCAAAGAGGAATGAACTGTGAGGGAGAACATCGCTAGGGGAGGAGAGGTAATTTTGAACCATAGTTGACAACTGCTAACTCCTGTCTGTTGCAATCGATTCAGTATTACCAGTCATGTGAGCAGTCCTCGAGAAATCAGTCCACAACATGGTGATGAAACCCCTGTCTCCAACGCCACTTCGGCTGTGTGCACCACGAACACCTCTTCCATGTTGCCCAGTATGGCTCGTGGTAGAACCTGCACCGCTGCTCTGTGCTGGGAATGCCTCTAACAAACGGTTTACCAGAGTTGCTTGTTTGTTCACCAATATTAGCTCTAGGTTCTCCTGTGGCATGATATTCTGTAATTTGCCTTTATAGCATGGATCGAGGATGCTGGCCAACCAGTAGTCGTCATCCTTCATAATTTTGGCAATGCGGGGGTCCCTTTTTAGGATCCGCAAGACATAATCACACAAGTGGGCCAATGTTCCAGGTGTCAATGATGCACTGCCAGTGGTGGGTGGAGGAGCACATTCTGCCAAATCCACATCCCTCCAGTCATGCACAAACCCTGTACCTGAACTTGGCAAGCCAGCATTTTCACTTGCCCCCTGAGAAGCATCCTCCTCCCCAAAATAATCATCCCCCTCATCCTCCTCCTCCTCCTCTTCTTTCTTCAGCTCGTCCAGGACAGTTCACTGAGCAGACATTGGCTGTCAACAAGGCTTCCCTACTCCTCCTCTTCCTCCTCCTCTGCAGACGCCTGATCCTTAATGTGCATCAAAGTTTGCATGAGTAGACGCATAAATGGGATGCTCATGCTTATGATGGCGTCGTCTGCGCTTACCAACTGTGTGAATTCCTCAAACTGAAGGACTTTACAGAGGTCTTTCAGCTTTGACCACTGCACACCCGACAACTCGAACTCAAGCTGCCTGCCCGTGTATCCTCCAACAAATGCATTACAGCCTGCCTCTGTTCGCACAGCCTCTCAACCATGTGCATGGTGGAGTTCCATCTTGTTGCAACGTCTATGATTAGGTGGTGCTTGTGGAGGTGGAGCAATCGCTGCAGCCTCTGCATACGACTGGAGTCTAGGGGCGAGCGACGGATGTGCGAGCACAGTCTTCGCACCTTATGGAGCAGGGCTGGTAACATCAGATAATTATTTATGAAGCACTGCACCACCAGGTTCAAGGTATGAGCCAGGCAAGGTATGTGTCTGAGTTTTGCCAGGGCTATGGCCGCCACAAAATACGTCCGTTATCACTGACTACCTTTTCTGGCTCAAGATGTAGACTGCCCAGCCATGATTCAGTTTCTCACTGCAAGTAGTCAGCCAGTACCTCCACAGTGTGTCTGTTGTCGACCAAAGACATCATCTTTAAAACAGCCTGCTAACGCTTACCACTAGCTATTCGATAGTGTGACACCTCGTGTGCAACATTGGCAGCTGCGGATGGAGTGCTCGTATGACTGTGCTCTGTCGACGAGCTTTCGCTTCTGGAGGAGGCGGAGTAGGGTTGAACGCCTACAGCCAACTGTTGCCTATACCGTGGGCTAGGCAGCACTGTCCCCTGTGGACCCTGCATGCACCACATTAACCCAGTGTGCAGTGATGGACACGTAATGGCCCTGGCCATGCCTACTTGCCCATGCATCTGTTGTGAGGTGCACCTTTCCACTCACTTATTGTTTAAGTGCATGGACAAAGCGGTCTTTCACATGCAGGTGGAGGGCAGGGATGGCTTTTATAGCAAAGTAGTGTTGACTGGGTAGGTCATAGCGTGGGACAGCATAGGCCATGAGTAGTGTTGAGCGATATTGCTCGATATCTAAAAATATCGTATCGAAATTGTATCGCCGATAGCACTAAATATCGTCGATATCCGATTTCGATAGCGGAAGTCCCATGTAAGTCTATGGGAACAAAATATCGAAATTAAAAAAAACCTTTATTTCCTTGTAAACACTAAATATACACACATAGAATACATATATATATACATGTCATTGTGACATATATATATACATATATGTATAGTTTATACACTTCTACATAGTAAAATATCCTCTGATTCAATTGCCGGTAAAGCCGGCTTCTGTGAAAAGACAGAAGCACCCGACATGAAATGACACTTGGTGTACATAGGGTTAACCATGTGTTTTCATGTCGTTTGCAATCTGATTTGCACAAACAATTACATCAGTCTATGTGTGCAAAATTTCACACCTGTAGGGGTTAATTAAAGGTGTAACTTCGTTGTAAAAAAAAAACGGACTTTTTTGCTACAAATTTACACCTTTAATTAACCCCTACAGGTGTGAAATTTTGCACACTTACACTCATGTAATTGTTTGTGCAAATCAGATATCAAACTACATGAAAAGACATGGTTAAATCTATGTAAACCAAGTGTCATTTCATGTCGGGTTCTGCATTTTCACAAAAGCCGGCAATTGAATTAGCGGCTATTATACTATGTAGAAGTGTATGAACTATAAATATAAATATATATATATGTGTCACAAATTCAATGACATGTATATATATATATATATGAGGTGTAAAATTGCTGAAAAAAAATGCGTGGGCTCCCGCCCTATTTTCGCAACCAGACAGACAAAGCCAGTGAGTGGGGGCAGATAATAATAGCCCAGAGAGGGACCATTATTTTTGCCCCCCCCGGCTACTAAAATCTGCCCCCAGACACCCCAGAAAAGACAAATCTATAATTAGATTTGCCCTTTCTGGCACTTTGCCCGTCTATTCCCATTGCCCTGTAGCGGTGGCGAATGGGTTAATAAGGGGTTAAAATGACCTTGCAATTGAAAGGTCACTTTAAGCCAGGTTAATAATTGAGAGCTGTCAATCAGACAACTATCAATTATTAATCCTATTGTATGAAAGAAAAATCAAACACACACACTTTAATAAAAAAGAAGTTTAATGAAATAATCACACAGTTTTTGACCATATTTTATTTACCTGCTAAAACCATTTCCTGTAATAAAAATAAAATAATAAAGCAAAATTATTCTTACCAATCCGATGTACAGTCAGGTCCCACGGTGTAATCCATCAGAAAGGGTTAATGTTTACTGCAGGGACCGCAGCTAATGCTGCAGCCTCACAGTAAACCCCCAAATGAATGAGTTCCTCTCCTGGCTGACAGGAGAGGAAGTGGAAAGCTTAATTGATTGCTTTCCACTTTCACTTCAGGTCAGCCAGGGACACAATCAGTGACGTCAGAGGGAACTGGTTAACAAAAATAGGGGATCCCCTCGAAAAAAAATGGCGTGGGGTCCCCCCTATTTTTGTTAACCAGCCAGATGAAGCAGACCGCTGAGGCCTGGATTTTCAGGCTGTTAAGGAGCCAAGATCCATGGACCTTGCCAGCCTGATAATACCAGGCCACAGCAGTCTGCATATCTTGGCTGATTAACAAAAATAGGGGATCCCCTTGGAAAAAAATTGGCGTGGGGTCCCCCCTATTTTTGTTAACCAGCCAGATGAAGCAGACCGCTGAGGCCTGGTTTTTCAGGCTGGTAAGGAATAGGATCCAATATCCATGGACCTTGCAAGCCTGATAATACCAGGCCACAGCAGTCTGCTTAGCTTGGCTGGTTAACAAAAATAGGGGATCCCCTCGAAAAAAAAAACGGCGTAGGGGTCCCCCTATTTTTGTTAACCAGCCAAGTAAAATGCAGACTGCTGCGGCCTGGTATTAAAAGACTGTCAAGGCCCATGGATTTTGGCCCTCAACAGCCTGATAATACCAGGCTACAGCAGCCCCACATTTGGCGCATCAAAAGATGTGCCAATTGTGGCACTTTTCCCGGCTCTTCCCACTTGCCCTGTAGCGGTGGCAAGCGGGGTAATAAGGGGTTAATGTCACCGTTGATTGCACGGTGACAATAAGCCCGGTTAATAATGGAGAGGCGTCAATAAGACACCGATCCATTATTAATCCCAAAGTTATTAAATGCATAAAAAAAAGACAAAGCAAGAAAAAAGTATTTTAATGAAATAAAAGAGACAACACAGTTTTCATTTCTTTTATTGTACTCTCATTCCTGCGACGCCATCGATCTCCTGTAAAAAAAGAAAAATAACAAACCAACAGTATACCACCTGTCCGACGCAGTCCATAGTAACGACAGTCCCACGACGATCCAGCTCTGCTACATCGCAATGACAGGCAGAGCCTGTCATCGCGACGCAGCACAGCTGATTACCTGCTTCCCCGGCGGTGACGTCATCGGACTGACTGCTTTACGGCCGGGATTACCCAGCAGTCACTGCAGTTATCGCGAGAAACTGCATGTGACCGCCGGGAGAAGAGGATGGCGGCCATGAAGCAGTCCAGGACGTGACCGCCGGAGATCTTCTGCCAGGTAAGTGCCGCTGACTCCTGACAGACCCGACCGACGGACACTGACAGTGACAGACCCGACCGACGGACACAGACAGTGACAGTGACAAATCCGATTACGGTATTCGATAAGACGAAAATATCGAAACGAATTATCGAAAGGCCGATAGAGCTAATATCGGCCGATAGCCGATATTTGCATTATCGTATCGCTCAACACTAGCCATGAGATCTCAGAACGCTGCGCTTTCAACCAAACGGAAGGGCATCATCTCTAATGAGATCAGTTTGGCAATGTAGGCGTTCAAAGCCAGTGTACATGGGTGAGAGAATGAGTACTTTCTTATCCTACTCAGAGCCTCTGCTACGGTGAGCTGGACTTGAGAGCTGCATATGTTGGAACTAGTGGTGGACAAGTTGGACTGAGAGGGGGTTGGTGATGGTGATGGTGGTGGTGGTGATGGCCTAGATGCAGTCTTTCATTGGAAAACTATTGGGATTCCCTGACTTATTTGGCCTTGCGACGACACCTCAACAACTCTTGCTGGTGTTGTGCTAACCGGTGGGCTTACAGTGGGGAAGCGATGTAGCGTTGCTGGCTACCTTCAGTTGGAGCAGGTGCACGTGTGCTACCTGAGGTTTTGTAGTCCGTCCATGCTTGCAAGTGCATGGTGTTTACATGTCTAAGCATTCAACTGGTATTCAAATTTCGGAGATCTTTCCCTCGGCTAAAGGTCCTTCCGCACTTCTTACAGATACCTCTGCCTCATCAATAGGATTTTGGTCAAAAAAGTGCCACACTGCACTCTTCCTACTATGGGAAAACTTTTCAGGGCTTGCACGCTGTGCTAATTTGACCATCTGGCCAAGCTGTCCTGCAACTCTTTTGTTTTTTTAACTAGTTTTTGAGTGCTACGGGCCTGCCAGATAACCGCTGCTGCTATGCTAATGCCTGCTGCAGATCCTCCTCCTATTCTAAGATATTGAGCTATTGCCAGCAGCACCCTCTTCCCCCCATGGATGCCAATCCGGGTCAACAACTGGGTCATCCATCATCTCCTCTTCAATTCCATCTGCACCTTCCTCTGTGTCACCGTGTAAGGTCGTATAGTGTGTGGGAAGGGGCACCTGAGTTTCATCAGGGTAGGATTCTGGCTCAGTAGACTGTGAGGACAATTTAATGCTCTGGGTAAATGTATCAGCAGAATCATATAGCAGTGGCTGTGCATCAGTGCACTCCATGTCATATTCATCTTGGACTGGGGAATTCAGGATTTCACTTGATAACCCAGGCATGGTACTTGAAAAGAGCTCCAGGGAGTAATCTGAAGTGTGGCCTGCCGCATCCTTCACTTTTAGTGGTGGTGAAGGACACAAGGAAAGGTGTTGTTCCTGACCAGGAGCCTGCACTGACGACTCAGTGCTTGCAGTTTTTGAAACTTCAGAAGAGGAGGCGATAGAGCTGGAGGCTGTTTCGGCAATGTAAGCCAAAACCTGTTCCTGATGCTTCGGCTTTAAAAGCGGTTTACCTATTACCAGAAAAGGGAGCTTTCCAGGCCTTCTGGAGCCAGACGATAGTGCAGGCTCAACACCTCCTGCCTTAGGTGCTATTGTGCTTTTGGCATTACCAGCAGATGCACCACCACCACCATCAGTACCAGCTGGCCCCCCACCCACGTCCGCGGCCTCTTCCACCATACTTCCTCATGTTTGGGAAAATGTACCAGAAATACCAGCAAATATATGGTACTTTATGAGGAACGTACAGCTGTATACGGTGTAGGGGAAAATTTAAATCTCTGTATATATTTCCGGAGTCACACACAGACGCTCACTCAGTATGGATTTGACCGTAATACAAAAAGCAGAAAAACTGTACTGTATCAGAAACGTACAGCTGTATACGGTGTAGGGGAAA
The DNA here is from genome assembly GCA_033576555.1 of Oophaga sylvatica. Classification (NCBI taxonomy): domain Eukaryota; kingdom Metazoa; phylum Chordata; class Amphibia; order Anura; family Dendrobatidae; genus Oophaga; species Oophaga sylvatica. Next base: position 322,870,013 of record JARQOD010000006.1, read on the forward strand.
ATTTAAATCTCCGTATATATTTCCGGATTCACACACAGACGCTCACTCAGTGTGGATTTGACCGTAATACAAAAAACAGAAAAACGGTACTGTATCAGAAGCGGAGAGCTGTATACTGTGTAGGGGAAAATTTAAATCTCCGTATATATTTTCAGAGTCACACACAGACGCTCTCTCAATATGGCTTTGACCTTAATACAAACAGGAGAAATACGGTACTGTATCAGAAGCGTACAGCTGTATACGGTGTAGGGAAAAATTTAAATCTCCGTATATATTTCCGGAGTCACACACAGGTAGTCAGCATGTATTTGTCCTTGATACCAGCCTGTACACGGTAGTGTGTGAGGAGCGTACAGCTCTATACGGTGTGGGAAAAAATGAACGGTCAGTAACTGTGCAGAAAAAAAAATTATAAAAGTATTAGTGCTGTGTAAAAAGCAGTCTGCACAGCAGTGTACACACAGCAATACAGCTATCAGGCACCCTAAGAACCAGCGCTGCTGCACACAAGAAAGTTGTCCCCTGTCACTACACACTAACTGTACAGCACAATTGCTATCAGCACAAGCATAGAATAACTTCTATTTTTCCAGCCCTAACTCTCTCCCTACTGATAAACAGCAACCTCTCCCTACTGTAAAGATTGGCAGAAGTAAAATGGAGGTCGGCGCTCAGGGCTTTTATAGACACTATGACGCCCCCCATAGCAAGCCAATCACTGCAATGTCCTTCTCTACGATGGTGGTGGACGCTGCACATGTCATCTCATTGCCCACAGCATACGTCCTTGCTCATTGGCTGAAAAAGAGGCGCCTGCAAGCATTCTGAGAAATCCGACTTTGGCACTCGTTTTGCCGACCGCATGGCCGTCTTCACGCTATGGTCGGGTTTTGCTCTGCGGAACCCGACTTTGGCAAAAGTCGGCAACTTATGAATCTGACCGACCTGTTTCGCTCAACTCTACTGTTTACCCGTTTGTCCTGCTGGAACAGCTGCCACGAGTCCGGGGTCTAACTGGGGGTAGCACCTGTGTCCCCCAAGTATTCCATTCTGGTTCTGTTCGAGGGACTTTACTACGGATACCTGGGGCTCACTATTTATGCCCCCATCGGAGCCCCCCGGACTGAGGTCTCAAGGTTCCACTCAAAAAATTAAAAACAAATGTGAACTTCATCACCTGTGCCTCCGCTTCCATTCGTTACACTGAGTTTATTCTTAATTATGCCAGGAGTATTATTCAGGAGGCCCACAGACATGAGCTATTGTTCAAATCAGTCTGAACATTGACTTGTACGTTGATTTAAAGTTTGTTGCTTTGTTAAAGTGCTGCTGATTACCTATTGTATCAGCCCCTACAGCTAATTACTCTGCTTTCCTTGAGGAACAAAGGTTTGTTAATTTTTGAGAATGCCTGCTGACTGCCTATTGTATCAGTCCATGCAGCTTGTTGTTCTGCTAACATTGAAGGACAAAATATACAGGTTAATTAAACACTCGAACAATGAGAGGTGATCTCTTAAGGTACTGTCACACTAAGCGAGATCCCGCTGCATCCCAGAGGAAGACGTCCGCATCCCAGAGGACGATCTCCGCATCCCAGAGGACGACCGCCGCATCACAAAGGATGACCGCCGCGTCCAAGAGCATGTCCGCAGCATTAGCCTGGGAAGGGAGGCTGCATTGCCCTGCAGCGTCAGAACGGGACCACCACCACAGTATTTGTAAGAATATTCCTGCTATAAGACGCACCCCCATTTTCCCCAAAAAAGTGCGTCTTATAGTCAGAAAAATACGGTAATCTCTCTAAAATAGGGTTAGACATTTTCAATTTAGACTTTCAGTCATTGGTAGTAAAGGCTGTAAGTTTGTTGGAGTCAGTTACAGAGACTTGAGTCTTCATGATTAGTGAGGTTGTTACTCAAATTTTACTGAGTGTATGCACTGGAAATTCTGTGTCATTGATGATGTTTTCTTTACAAGTTTTGTAGTTTTATTAAATTGTTGAGTAACTCATAATAAACCACATTTTTTTCAGCCATTGTCTATTCTGTGGAGAGTTTTATTTTAAGCTTTCTATAGAAAATTTGATACCTATGGTTCCATTAATGGCTCACACAAGTGATTAGCAAATTGTGCAAGTGGTAACATGAAGTCAATATAATGTTGATTATACATATTTTTGGATTTTTTTTTATATACAGTATCTCATATATAACTTCCAAAGGCCAAGTGCAGGTCAGTATTAGAAGGCATCATGCATCATCTGGAGTATTCTTCACTGGGACTGCAGCAAGTAGGTAATGGAGGAAATTAAGGATGACCAATTAGTAATTATTTCTCCCAAGAAAAAACGTAAACAGAATGAAATAATTTTATCCTTATAAAAAGTATTTTTCTGTTATATTTTAGATGTACTATATCAGTACTATTATAATCTATTTCCTGGCATGCAGGTTGATATTATAAAAATATATATAAAACACACTGGCGCTAACTACAGAACTATGTTGGAATGACCAAAGGAGTGTGAAGAGGCTGCTGGAGTTGAGTTAGCTGCTGTGCTAATGCTAACTCTAAAGTACCCAAGGGATGGTGTACATAAATAGGAAACATACAAAAATAACTACCTGCGCCTCAACACCAATAAAGCATAAAGAGATGTCCCCATAAAGTGAAAAGACTCCTGGATAAATAGCGATGCAAATGTGACAGGGTTAATAAGCTGGCATACATACAAATGTTGGTATAGAACACTTACTGTCACAACAGCAGAGGGCTAGATTGAGGAGAAAGATGTCCTGGCTCGGTAGAAATGATGGTCGGGCCGCGCGCCCAGATCAGCCAGGCCAGATGTAACGGAGCAGGGAGCGTCCTCCCTGTTGTTGGAGCAGTTCGGCTAGACTGGGAAGCGCAGAGTCCGGAAGTAACGCGGCGTCCTCAGGCCACGAGGCGCCGCTAGTACGAGACGGACAGGACGGGGGCGAAGGAAGGATCCTTCCTGCCTCCTGTACTACGGTACCACGGTGACGTCACCTATTTTTTGTCCCGCCCCCGTCCTGTCCGTCTCGTACTAGCGGCGCCTCGTGGCCTGAGGACGCCGCGTTACTTCCGGACTCTGCGCTTCCCAGTCTAGCCGAACTGCTCCAACAACAGGGAGGACGCTCCCTGCTCCGTTACATCTGGCCTGGCTGATCTGGGCGCGCGGCCCGACCATCATTTCTACCGAGCCAGGACATCTTTCTCCTCAATCTAGCCCTCTGCTGTTGTGACAGTAAGTGTTCTATACCAACATTTGTATGTATGCCAGCTTATTAACCCTGTCACATTTGCATCACTATTTATCCAGGAGTCTTTTCACTTTATGGGGACATCTCTTTATGCTTTATTGGTGTTGAGGCGCAGGTAGTTATTTTTGTAAGGTTGATATTATAGTGTTTGAGTGGCATGGGCATGCAAAGCAAAAATACAATCATCAACATCTAAATAACATCTAAATAACATTATGAAAGAGGTTGTTACCCAGTAGATTTTTGGCCCATTTTGCTACAATACATAATAAAAAACTGTCTGGTTTGAAACTAGTTGAAATATGCATGGTGAAAAAATATTGGAGACGGTATGATGTAATTAAAGTCTTGACATAAAAAGTCTATAGATAGCCTATATCATACACTGTTGCTGCCATCAGGCAACAGTCTTTGTATTGATTGCCCATCTGCAATAGAATCAAATATAATTGTATTACTCTTACAAAGAAAGAACTATACAGTTCTGCACTGCCCTCATCTCAGTCTACTATTCAACGAGTTCACTCTATTCCACAAATGAACTAAGACTAACATCCTCTATATTCTGAAACTACCAGCCTTATCTCCAGGACTTCTCTCATGCTGCACCAGCTTCCTGAAATGCACTACCTCAGACAATCCTGTTAATTCCCAGTATCCACAGTTTTAAGCATGCCCTAAAAACACATTTCTTTAGACTAGCCTATCACCTCACCGCACTAATCTAACTATCCCATTTTTATCTTCCATGCACTCAATAGCACTTTGTATCTGTACTTGTACAGATACTGCATGAACCAGTCATCAGCCAGTGTTATTTGAATGCCACTATTAATTATATGATGGTTGGATCTTACACAAGTGGTTTATTTTTACCTTTGGTGTTAAAGGGAATCTGTCACCCTAAATTGGAGGGATATTTAAATGATGGCAGTCAGGTCAGATGGGCGGTGTTTTGCGTACTTGCCTTAACATGTTGTTCGCCACTGTCTCCATTATTTCTGGGAATTGTAGTCGTTGCCCTCCATATAACACGCCTGCGCATTGCAATCTGCGGGCAAAGCATACTGCGCGTGCGCAATTCAAGATTGCAATGCGCAGGCGCGTTATATGGAGGGCAACGACTACAATTCCCAGAAATAATGGAGACAGCGGCGAACAACATGTTAAGGCAAGTACCCAAAACACCGCCCATCTGACCTGACTGCCATCATTTAAATATCCTGCCAATTTAGGGTGACAGATTCCCTTTAACCCAACTTACTCATAGATTGTATACTCATGGTATGCATTGAACTTTGTGTTACTTTGTAATACAGTATATTATCTGCTTTGTACAAGTAGCCTTTGAATTGTAAAATGCTGCAGAATATCTTGGCCATAAAGAAATAAAAATTATTATTATTAGTACGTCACCCATCAAAAAGGAGAATGTTGCATCTAAAAATGTAAATTGAATACTCTGACTCAGATTAATTGTGATTGGTGTTTTCCACTTCAGTGTTAATGAGGAAAGTCCTGGAGTAAGATGCATTAAATTACCCAATTAGGAGACGTTGCAATTTTTTACGCAACTTAAAGTTGTGTAAGCATTTTACACCAATTCATGTAGTTTTGCTCAAGATTTATGTAAAAAATGACTTTGTGCATTAGGCTTTATGAATCCAAATATTGACTATTATATTTCGGTAGCTGAGGAGAAATAGCAAAAATAGCAAAGTAGCAATACACCAGAGAGGCTGGAACCTATTGGATTGCAGGATCCTAAACTAACCGCAACACTAGAACTAGCCGTGGAGCGTACCTACGGTGATCCTAGACGCCTCGTCACAGCCGGAGAGATAGCTACACCTAAAGGCAGAAAGATGAAAGCTATCTGCCCCGTAGCAGAACCCCCAAAGAAATAGGAAGCCCCCAAACATGTAATGGCGGTTAGACAAGAAGAAAATACGGACACAGATAGAAAATAGAATGAGCAAACGCTGGAGCCCAATCTGTCTAGATAGAAAAGTATAGGAAAGAATTCTGACTGCAACCCAAAAAAAACCCTGACAAAAATACCAACACTTCTGATTAACAAAAAACCTGAGATCACTCGATCTCTACCATGTAAATCAGATCTCTGGTGTAACACACAGCAATTCAGGAAATAAAAAGTGACAAAGGAACAGAGCAAAAGTGCAAACACAAAATGAGCACAACTGAAGTGCCAGGCGCCAAAAGGGGACCAGGCTGAAGTCTACTGCAAGCAGCAAACCAGCAAGGAAAATCCAACCAGAGGAAAAAAAGCAGCAAATCACTTATCTGAATGAGAGCAGGAATGCAAGCTGAGCTCCAAGCAAGACCAGGAAGAACAATTGATTACCGGCAAGGCTTATGGGAACTCAGGTCACTTATATCAGACCATTCAGAGCCAGCTGAAGGCCATTCAGCAATTAGTTCATTACCCTTAGCAACCACCGAAGGGAGCCCCAGCTCAGAAGTCGCCTCCAAAGTATTCACAACAATTGATCTACCTTTCAAAAATATTTCTAGTTAGTGTTGGGTTGAATTTATGGCTAATGTCACTGTAATGGAACTATAAACCACAAATGGTGGACCCTTGACAAAGTCAGAAAAGTGAAAATCAGATGCCATTTATGAGAAATTATTTCATCTATGAAGTGCTGAAACGCAGGTTGAAACTTTGCTGCTCTACCCTCCAGTTAGGATGATAGGAAATGTTGAAACTGGGACACAGTGTGAACATGAGTCACTACACAGTAAGGAGTGGGTCTGTTCTAAAGGATTAAAGAGCAAGAAAACGGAGTCAAGGTAAGCTATTGCTTTGCTTATTTGACTACATTATTGATTCTTTCAGCCTCAATGTAATAGAGTCCTAGAGAGTTACTAAAGAAACTTGCTATTTTTGCTATTAGTTGTTTTCAATTTTGACTTGGATGGATGAAGAATGAAAGATTATAAAAAAAAGTTTAGAGTTCTGTTGTAGTCAGCTATCTCCTAGCTCTAACAAATCATCTAAAGGTGTTAAAAAAGACTCGATACAGTGAGTGTTCTTGCTATGTTTAGTTGTTTTTTTTTTACCTGGCTCCTTTAAACCTTCACTTAGCAGTTTCAAATAGGAGAATTGATTAACCTGGTTTAAAATTCACAAATCTTTGGGCTAATTTGCCTTTTGGAAAATCAATGCAATGAACAATTTTTAAATACTTTTTCATCTCCTTTCTAACACTTAGCTAGATGCTCAAAATAACAGTGCATATATATTTTAATTATCTGCTTTGAAGACAAACCAGTATAATTAGTCAATTTAGGGAGTTTCTTTTTTAACTCCATCTACAATCAAACTACAGTATTGTCTATGGATGAAATATTTACATTACAACAGTCACACAATGTCCTTCTCTTACACTGATTGCTAAATATACTATTTATACCATACTAACATAGTAATGCTTTATTGTCTGATTTTACCATGGGGTTGTAATGAGTAGAGATAAGCGAATATTTCAATGTTCAGTTTGGATTAAGCTCACCGAATTTGCAATATTTGCGATTAATTAGTCTAATATCCGCCGAACACTACCGAATTCCATTCTTGTCAATGGGAGGCAAAAACAAATGCATGCACAACGCAATGGCCCCAAATGCTGCCAAAACACATCAAATGAGGGACAGACACCAGGAAAGTGGCCTTAATTCACCCACAGTACAGATTTTAGCATAGCGCTGCAGCAATCAGCCAGGCATGAGGTATTGGGGTCTGGGACAGCAGTTACAGCTTTCAGTTGAACGTCACAGTAAGACGAGGTGGGTGAGGGATGGGTGTACGGCCACTTTGCTGGAAGCCCTGATACCACATGCAACACCTCTACCTGCTTTCATGCTGAGCCACACTCAGGTGGCACAAACATCAGTTTTGTAGACTACTATTATCATAAAATTTAAGGATAGTAACACGGGTAGCTGAGTGCAAGGAAGTGGAGGCCTGACGTTCTCAGAGACCTACTGCTACAGGCAACACGCATGAAGGAGACCCAACCAGGACTGTTCACATCACATTTCCAAAAATTATTGGCAGACACCACCAAAGTGACATCAATTTCATCACAGTATAGTTGGTATAATAGGGACCGACAGTTCTTCCAATACACCCAATCCAGCAGATAGACACCCAACCAGGAGTTTGAGCAAGGATGCATGGATCACAGGGTAAATTTTAAGGCTGACAGGGAGTTTTAAACAGAAAGCAATTGGGTGAATTTGTGCATAAATTTTTAAAAGGTCCTATGAATTTTTGACCCAATTTAGAAGACGATAAATTCCTTTTCAGATTTTGGGTAGAAAGCCAAACCTTGTCACAGACCGGAAGGGTAGGAGGGACTTTGCAATGTTTATCTGCTGTTTCTTTGTAATCTTCTTGGAGATTTTGTAACATTTCAGTTAGCTCTTTTTGAGCTTTCTGCAACTCTGTAAGTCTATTTGTAACAGCAAGAGGTGAAGTATTAAATGGAAGATTAGGAAAAAATGCCTGATGCAAGCCATAGTAAGCAAAAAATTGACTTTGGGATGTAGAAATCTGTTAGGCGTTAATATAGAAAAATTCTGCTGTTGGTAAATAATCCGCCAAGTTAGTATATTGATACTGATTTCAGACATTTGTCATACTGGTTGGAAAATTAGGGCCATAAAGTAATAGTAATTGTTAGACTAGTTCACCCTCATTAATTCCTGCTGCTTTTAGACTGAAGCTACAAACGTAATTAAAAATGCCTATATATAAGCATACTGTCTATACACTATAGATCTGAGAGTAATGTACCACATTCGAGATAATTAACCCCTTCACCCCCAAGGGTGGTTTGCACGTTAATGACCGGGCCAATTTTTACAATTCTGACCACTGTCTCTTTATGAGGTTATAACTCTGGAACGCTTCAACGGATCTTCGCGATTCTGAGATTGTTTTCTCGTGACATATTGTACTTCACGTTAGAAGTATAATTTCTTCGATATAACTTGCGTTTATTTTTGAAAAAAACACAAATATGGCGAAAATTTTGAAAATTTTGCAATTTTCAAACTTTGAATTTTTTTCCCTTAAAACAGAGAAATATGTCACACAAAATAGTTAAGAAATAACATTTCCCACATGTCTACTTTACATCAGCACAATTTTGGAACCAAATTTTTTTTTTGTTAGGAAATTATAAGGGTTAAAAGTTGACCAGTGATTTCTCATTTTTACAACAAAATTTACAAAGCCATTTTTTTAGGGACCACCTCACATTTGAAGTCACTTTGACGGGTCTATATAGCAGAAAATACCAAAAAGTGACACCATTCTAAAAACTGCACCCCTCAAGGTACTCAAAACCACATTCAAGAAGTTTAATAACCCTTCAGGTGCTTCACAGGAGCTGAAGCAACGTGGAAGGAAAAAATTAATATTTAACTTTTTAGCCACAAAAATGATCTTTTACAAACTTTTTTTTATTTTGACAAGGTAAAAGGAGAAAATGGGCAGATAAAGTTGTTGTGCAATTTCTCCTGAGTACGCCAATACCCTATATGTGGGGAAAAACCACTGTTTGGGCACACGGCAGAGCTCGTAAGGGAAGGAGCGCCGTTTGACTTTTTCAAACTAAAATTGGCTGGAGTTGAGATTGGACGCCATGTCGTGTTTGGAGAGCCCCTGATGCGCCTAAACAGTGGAAACCCCCCACAAGTGATACCATTTTGGAAACTAGACCCCCTAAGGAACTTATCTAGATCTGTTGTGAGCACTTTGAACCCCAAAGTGTTTCAAAAAAGTTTATAATGCCTGGGTGTGAAAAAAAAAAAAAACAATTTTCCACAAAAATGATTTTTTAGTCCCAAATTTTTGATTTTTCCAAGGTTATTGGACCCCAAAAGTTGTTGTCCAATTTGTCCTGAGTATGCTGATACCCCATATGTGGGGGGGGGAAATTGTTTGGGCGCGCGGCAGGGCTTGGAAAGGAAGCAGCAACGTTTTGGAATGCAAACATTGATGGGGGTCATGTTCCGTTTGTAGTGCCCCAGATGAGCCTAAACAGTGGAAACCCCCCACAAGTGACCCCATTTTGGAAGCTAGACCCCCTAAGGAACTTATCTAGATCTTTGGTGAGCACTTTGAACCCCCAAGTGCTTTACACAAGTTTATAATGCCCGGGCATGAAAATAAAAAATCCTATTTTTTTCCCACAAAAATTATCTCTTAGTCACTAATTTTTTATTTTCCCATAGGTAACAGGAGAAATTGGACCTCAAAAGTTGTTGTCCAATTTGTCCTGAGTACGCTGATACCCCATATGTGGGGGGGAACCATTGTTTGGGCGCATGGCAGAGCTCGGAATGGAAGAAGCACCATTTGACTTTTTCCAACCAAAATTGGCTGGAATTGAGATTGGACGCCATGTTGCATTTGGAGAGTCCCTGATGTGCCTAAACAGTGGAAACCCCCCACAAGTGACCCCATTTGGGAAACTAGACCCCCTAAGGAACTTATCTAGATCTTTGGTGAGCAATTTGAACCCCCAAGTGCTTCACACAAGTTTATAACGTAGAGCCATAAAATTAAAAAATCATATTTTTTCCACAAAATTGATCTTTACACCCCAATTTTTATTTTCCCAATGGTAAAGAGACTCCAAAAGTTATTGTGCAATTTGTCCTGAGTACGCTGATACCCCATATGTGGGGGTAAACCACTGTTTGGGTGCATGGCAGAGTTTGGAAGGGAAGGAGCGCCGTTTGACTTTTTCAACGCAGAATTGGCTGGATGCCATGTCGTGTTTGGAGAGCTCCTGATCTGCCTAAACAGTGGAAACCCCCCACAAATGACACCATTTTGGAAACTAGACCCCTCAAGGAACTTATCTAGATGTGTGGTGAGCACTTTGAACCCCGAAGTGCTTCCCAGAAGTTTATAACGTACAGCCGTAAAAATAAAAAATCCTTTTTTTTTTTTACAAAAATGATATTTTCGCCACCGAAATATTATATTTTCACAAGGGTAACAGGAGAATTGGACCCCAAAATTTGTTGTCCAATTTGTCCTGAGTACGCTGATACCCAATATGTTGGGGAAAACTACTGTATGGGTGCACGTCGGGGCTCGGAAGGGAAGTAGTGACGTTTTGGATTGCAGACTTTGATGGAATGGTCTGGGGGCGTCATGTCACATTTGGAGAGCCCCTGATGTGCCTAAACAGTGGAAACCCCCCACAAGTGACCCCATTTTGGAAAATAGACCCCACAAGGAACTTATCTAAATGTGTGGTGAGCACTTTGAACCCCGAAGTGCTTCCCAGAAGTTTATAACGTACAGCCGTAAAAATAAAAAATCCTTTTTTTTTTACAAAAATGATTTTTTCGCCCCCAATATTTTATTTTCATAAGGGTAACAGGAGAATTGGACCCCAAAATTTGTTGTCCAATTTGTCCTGAGTACGCTGATACCCAATATGTGGGAGAAAACTACTGTATGGGTGCACGTCTGGGCTCGGAAGGGAAGTAGTGATGTTTTGGATTGCAGACTTTGATGGAATGGTCTGGGGGCGTCATGTCGCATTTGGAGAGCCCCTGATGCACCTAAACAGTGGAAACCCCACACAAGTGACCCCATTTTGGAAAATAGACCCCACAAGGAACTTATCTAGAAGTGTGGTGAGCGCTATGAAGCCCCAAGTGCTTCACAGAAAATTTATAACATACAGCCGTAAAAACAAAAAAATCATTTTTTTTTTACAAAAATGATTTTGTCGCCCCCAGTTTTTTATTTTCCCAAGGGTAACAGAAGAAATAGGACAAATTGCACAATAACTCTTGTGGTCCAGAGTACGCTGATACCCCATATGCGGGGGTAAACTACTGTTTGGGCGCATGGCAGAGCTCAATAGTGAAGGAGCACCGTTTGACTTTTTCAACGCAGAATTGGCTGGAATTGAGATCAGATGCCATGTCACATTTGGAGAGCCCCTGATGTGCCTAAACAGCAGAAACCCCCAATTCTAACTCCAACCCTAAACCCAACACACCCCTAACCCTAGTCCCAACCCTAACCACAAACCTAACCCTAACACACCCCTAACCCTAATCCCAACCCTAATCCTAACGTTAGCGCCAACTCTAACCCTAACTTTAGCCGCAACCCTAACCCTAATGGGAAAATGGAAATAAATACATTTTTTTAATTTTATTATTTTTCCCTAACTAAGGGGGTGATAAAGGGGGGTTTGATTTACTATTTATAGCGGGTTTTTGTGATTGGCAGCTGTCACGCTAAAAACGCTTTTTATTGCAAAAAGTAGTTTTTTGCATCACCACATTTTGAGAGCTATATTTTTTGCATATTTTGGCCCACAGAGTCATGTGAGGTCTTATTTTTTGCGGGACGAGGTGACGTTTTTATTGGTACCATTTTTGAGCACGTGACATTTTTTGATCGCTTTTTATTTCGATTTTTGGAACGTTAGAATGAACAAAAATCAGCAATTCATGAATTTCTTTTGGGAGAGGCGTTTATACCGTTCCGCGTGTGGTAAAATTGATAAAGCAGTTTTATTCTTCGGGTCAGTACGATTATGGCGATACCTCATTTATATCATTTATTTTATGTTTTGGCGCTTTTATAGAATAAAAACAATTTTATATAAAATATCATTATTTTTGCATCGCTTTATTTCTGTGAGCTATAACTTTTTTATTTTTTCGCTGATGATGCTGTATTATGGCTAGTTTTTTGCGGGACAAGATGATGTTTTCAGCGGTACCATGTTTATTTATATCTGTCTTTTTGATCGCGTGTTATTCCACTTTTTGTTCGGCGGTATGATGATAAAGCATTGATTTTTTGCTTAGTTTTTTTTTTTTTTAAGGGGTTCACTAAAGGGGTTAACTAGTGGGACAGTTTTATAGGGGGGTTCGTTACGGATGCGGCGATACCAAATATGTGTACTTTTATTGTTTTGTTTTTTTTATTTACAGGAAAAAATGAATTTATTGGGGAATATTTTTTTTTTTTATGATTTTTTTTACCACTTTTTATTTTTATTTTTTTTACTTGTTTACTTTGTCCCAGGGTGGGACATCACTGTATTTTAGCAGATCGCTGGTGTGACAGTGTGCACAGCACTCTGTCACACCAGCGATCACTCTGGCATCGCTGCAGGCTTCCTCAGCGCCTGCTCTCAGCAGGCACTGAGAAAGCCACCTCCCTGCAGGACCCCGGCGCCATCTTGGATCCGGTGACCTGGAGGGAGGATGGACCCTCGGAACAGCGCGACACATCGCGCTGCTCTGAAGGTCACAGGGGAGCGCGCAGGGAGCCCCCACCCTGCGCGATCCTCCCCTGTGCCCCGGGTACACCGCGATCATGTTTGATCGCGGTGTGCCAGGGGTTAATGTGCCGGCAGCGGTCCGTGACCGCTCCTGACACATAGTGCTGGGTGTCAGCTGTGATATACAGCTGACACCCGGCTGCGATCAGCTACGCTCACCCCGGGAGCGCAGCTGATTGCCCATGACGTACTATTCCATCCATGGGAATTAGGTCCAGGGTCACATGGACGGAATAGTACGTCTGATGGCAGAGAGGGGTTAAATATATTATTAGAAAATGAATTAAAATATATAACATGATATTAATATATATGCATACCAGGGAAATGCATAACACATAAGTGGAACTCTAGGAGAAAGGGCATCACATAATTTTCTCCACAGTATGGATATATATGTATCGATACAGATACACTTATTTATGTGTATATATATGTACAGTCATGTGAAAGAGTGTTTGCCCGCTCCTGATTTCCTATTCGTTTGCATGTTTGTTACGCCTAAATGTTTCAGATCACCAAACAAATTTAAAAATTAGACAACGATAACACAAATAAACATGAAATGCAGTTTTTAAATGAAGCTCTGTATTATTAAGGTAAAAAGAAATGCAAACCTACAGGGCCTTGTGTGAAAAAGTGATTGACCCCTAAACCTAATAACTGGTTGGGCCAACTGCAATCAAGCGTTTGCGATAACAGTCAGTGAGTCTTTTACAATGCTCTGCAGGAATTTTGGCCACTCATCTTTGAGAATTGTTGTAATCCAGCCACAGTGAGGGTTTCCAAGCATGAACTGCCTTTTTAAGGACATGCCACAGCATCTCAATCAGATTAAGGTCAGGACTTTGACTAGGCCACTCCAAAGTCTTAATTTTGTGTTTCTTAAGCCATTCAAAGGTGGGCTTGCTGGTGTGTTTTGGATCATTGTCCTGCTGCATAACCCAAGTGTGCTTCAGCATCAGGTCACAAACAGATGGCCAGACATTCTCATTCAGGATTTTTTGGGAGACAGCAGAATTCATGGTACCATTTACCACAGCAGGTCTTCCAGGTCCTGAAGCAGCAAACCAACCCCAGACTATCACACTATCAACAACATATTTTACTATTGGTATGATGTTCCTTTTCTAAAAAGCTGTGCTAGTTCTGTGCTAGATGTAATGGGACATACACCTTTCAAAATGTTCAAGTTTTGTCTTGTCAGTCCACAGAGTATTCTCTCAAAAGTCTTGGGGATCATCAAGATGTTTTCTGGCAAAACTGAGATGAGCCTTTATGTTCTTATTGCTCAGCAGTGGTTTCCATCTTGGAATGCTGTCAGGCAGGTCCAAAAGCGACTGACAGTACGCAAAATTGAAATTGAAGAAACCGGGAACTTTTTTAATGGATAAATAAAAGCTATATTTTACCCTACCATTGTACTGATCACTGGAGAAACAAAAACTATTTCCGTTACATGTAAGGATTTATCCCAATCCGCTTTCCATGTGAACTGCAATCACAGGCTGGACTTATTCCTGGTTTTCTTCAAAGCGGTGAGCTGGCTATGCCAAAAAATCTTTTTTTCTTATACAGTACAGACCAAAAATTTGGACACACCTTCTCATTCAAAGATTTTTCTGTATTTTCATGACTATGAAAATTTTATATTCACACTGAAGGCATCAAAACTATGAATTAACACATGTGGAATTATATACTTAACAAAAAAGTGTGAAACAGCTGAAAATATGTCTTATATTCTAGGTTCTTCAAAGTAGCCACCTTTTGCTTTGCACACTCTTGGCATTCTCTTGATGAGCTTCAAGAGGTAGTCACCGAAAATCGTCTTCCAACAGTCTTGAAGGAGTTCCCAGAGATGCTTAGCACTTGTTGGCCCTTTTGCGTTCACTCTGCGGTCCAGCTCACCCCAACCATCTCGATTGGGTTCAGGTCAGGTGACTGTGGAGGCCAGGTCATCTGGCGTAGCACCCCATCACTCTCCTTCTTGGTCAAACAGCCCTTACAGAGCCTGGAGATGTGTTTGGGTCATTGTCGTGTTGAAAAAAAAATGATGTTCCAACTAAACGTCAAACTGGATGGAATAGCATGCCACTGCAAGATGCTGTGGTAGACATGCTGGTTCAGTATGCCTTCAATTTTGAATAAATCCTCAACAGTGTCACTAGCAAAGCACCCCCACACCATCACACCTCCTCCTTTATGCTTCACGGTGGGAACCAGGCATGTAGAGTTCATCCGTTCACCTTTTCTGTGTCGCACAAAGACACAGTGGTTGGAACCAAAGATCTCAAATTTGGACTCATCAGACCAAAGCACAGATTTCCACTGGTCTAATGTCCTTGTGTTCTTTAGCCCAAACAAGTCTCTTCTGCTTGTTGCCTGTCCTTAGCAATGGTTTCCTAGCAGCTATTTTACCATGAAGGCCTGCAGCACAAAGTCTCCTCTTAACAGTTGTTGTAGAGATGTGTCTGCTGCTAGAACTCTGTGTGGCATTGACTTGGTCTTTAATCTGAGCTGCTGTTAACCTGCGATTTCTGAGGCTGGTGACTCGGATAAACATTTCCTCAGAAGCAGAGGTGACTTTTGGTCTTCCTTTCCTGGGGCGGTCCTCATGAGAGCCAGTTTCTTTGTAGCGCTTGATGGTTTTTGCAACTGCACTTGGGGACACTTTCAAAGTTTTCCCAATTTTTCGGACTGACTGACTTTCATTTCTTAAAGTAATAATGGCCTCTCGTTTTTCTTTACCTAGCTGCTTTTTTCTTGACACAGTGCACATTCTAACAGTCTATTCAGTAGTACTATCAGCTGTGTATCCACCAGACTTCTGCACAACACAACTGATGGTCCCAACCCCATTTATAAGGCAAGAAATCACACTTATTAAACCTGACAGGGCACACCTGTGAAGTGAAAACCATTTCCGGTGACTACCTCTTAAAGTTCATCAAGAAAATGCCAAGAGTGTGCAAAGCAGTAATTAAAGCAAAAGGTGGCTACTTTGAAGAACATAGCATATAAGACATATTTTCAGTTGTTTCACACTTTTTTGTTAAGTATATAATTCCACATGTGTTAATTCATAGTTTTGATGCCTTCAGTGTGAATGTACAATTTTCATAGTCATGAAAATACAGAAAAATCTTTGAATGAGTAGGTGTGTCCAAATTTTTGGTCTGTACTATATATATATATATATATACAATGGGTAGAGATGAGCGACTTTTGCTCGGGAGGGTCGAGTCGGGTTTCGGACCACCCGACTTTCCCAAAAGTCGAGTCAAACGAAGTCAGCCGACTAATGGAAAAGGTCGAGTCGGAGACGAAAATCCGACCCCAATGCAAGTCAATGGGGAATAAAAGTCGGCAGTGAGTGGAGGACAGTAAACACACCAACAGGGCCCATTTCAATGCCAACGACCTCAATTCTTATTACTTAAGCTTGTCAAACTTAATTTACTTTATAATAATAGTAATGCATTGAAAACTGGGGGTTATTTGGCTAAAGTTGTGGGGGGGCAAGGCTGGCTCCAGGTTTTCGTGGGCCCCGGGCGAAAGAGTCTCAGTGGGCCCCTTTAAGACATACCACAATTCATGATGCTCCGATACGGCAGAGAAATATAGGTATAGTACAATGCCAAATACTTCACTTCATAAATTACATGAGTGATATCTATTGTAAATTTTACAATAGCTCAAAAAACGGACAGTATAGACCTCCATACAGTATTATGGGCACCACATAGTGCTCCATACATAATAATGAGCCCCATATATTGCTCTATACAGAATAATGAGCCCCATATATTGTTCCATATAGAATGGGCTCCATATAATGCTCCGTACAGAATAGGCCCCATATGTGCTCCATATGATGCTCCATATATAATGGGCCCTATATGATGCCCCATAAATAATGAACCCCATATGATGCTCCAAAATATAATGGTCCCCATATATAATGCTCCATATATAATGGGCTCCATGTGTAGCTCCATATATAATGTGCCCCATATGATGCTCCACTATATGATGTGCCCCATGGATGATGCCCCAGTGTATGATGGGTCTATATAATGCTCCATATATAATGGGCCCCATATGATGCTCCAGTGTATGATGGGCCCCATTTATAATGCTCCAGTGTATGATGGGAACCATATTTAATGCCCCAGTGTATAATGGGCCCTATCTATGATACTCTAGTGTATGATGGGCCCCAAATATAATTCTCCAGTGTATAATGCTCCTCATATATTGCTCCAACCATTAAAAAAAATGAAATACTTCTCTTCGCTGGGCACTGCTCTACTCTGGACTCCTCAGGTCGCCATCTTCCAGCTCTCTGCACTGTGACTGTTCAGGCACACATAGAAAATGAACTCGGCACTCAACTTTAGTATAGTGAGAATAAAGATTTTTATTCACAGTAGTAACACGAAACGTTTCGGTCCTATATCATGGACCTTCATCAGTCACTACATTTATAAAAACAGAAGAAAAAATTATATTAACAAAATAAAGTATGTACAATCAAAATTTTGGTCAATAGTAAAGGTAGAGAGTAGTTGTATACAATGCTTCAGGAGATTTAGGGAGCAATCATAGGTCAGAGTTGTATCAGAGGTATCACAAAGGCAGAAAGAATATATATGGTGAGGACATACCAGATACTACTGGGAAGGGGGTTGATCCACATAGGGAAGAAAGAAAGGGCTGGATATAGCTGTAGGTGAAAATAAGATAAACGTAAGTGCCGATATACTTTTATGTATAAGTAGATTTTGTGCCTATGCCTGTAGATGTGACATACCCTGTGTTGGTGGGGTGAGATGAGGAAGAGGACAATGCCTCTATTGCACTAGTAACCTGTAGAAACAGCGCAAAACATAGATACCATAAATATCACAACTATCAATATGATGGTGAAGCGGTGGAGCCGCTATACTTGTCTGTGACTGACCTGTTGTGAAGGAGTCCGGTAGTGTGGATAGGTCTCTGCATTGGACGCGGTGTCCACCGCTAGTCTGAGTGCAGAGAAAGCTAGAAAGCAGCATGTATATGAGAGGAAGAGGCGGGACTATAGTGTCAGTCAAACAGAGCATTAGACAGGAAGTGAGGTGGCAGGAAGTTAATGGACATGCGTTCCAAGTGAATACTAGGTAACCAGAGGCTGTCCTACAGGTGGGAGGAGTAAAGGAGCGGCATGCTGATGGAGATGTGCCCAACAGGATGATGTGGCAGCATTATAGTATTTAATACAGGCGGCTCTAAAGTGAATGAAAGAGAGGCATGTTAGTACAAGCATAAAGGAGTTTACAGCAATAAACATTGCGATCTTATACATTAGCTTAAAGCGATAGGAATACATAACAGGCTTGCAGCATCAGTATGCGTCAAAAGGGGCATAACAGTAATATGAGTACTGATTTAGTACATTATCATAAGACAGTATGGAAGACAAATCTGCAAGCAACAAGGAATAATTAATAACCACCTAACAGAGATCAAAGCAGCATGTGGTAAATGACAGGTGATGTGTAAACATCTGTATGCATCATTTATAAAGTAAAAGGGTGTCACAGCAAAATTCATATTGGTATAGTGCGTTATCAGAAGACAGTATGGGAAAATGGGAGCACGGATTATTAAATAAATAAAACACCTGGCTGAGATCAACATATCATGTGGTATATGGCAAGTGATGTATAAAAAAGGGGAGGTGGGGGAATTATAGCCTCAGTGGTCATATGCAGAATTACATGAAGGAGAGTAAATCGTATTCACGATTAAGACCCTTAGGTGATAGAGTGTCTAGGGTGTGTATCCAATACGCCTCTCTCCTTTTCAATTGACGTATGCGGTCGCCTCCTCGTCGTGAATGTGGTATTTGTTCCAAAACTTGGTATTTTAATTGGGCTATGGTATGTCCCATTGTGATGAAGTGGTGTGGGATGGGGAGTAAGGTATTCTTACATCTTATGGTTGATTTGTGTTTTGAAATGCGTTGTTTTACAGGTTGACTAGTTTCCCCAACATATAATAACCCACAAGGACACTTAATCACGTATATCACGAAGGCCGTGTCGCAAGTAAAGAAACCACGGACTCTAAATGTTTTTCCCGTATATGGGTGATGGATGGTTTCTCCTCTGAGTACGTTATTACATTGAGTGCATCCCAGACATGGAAAAGTGCCCGTTCTTGGTTTTTTCAGGAATTGTTGTGTAGTTCCTGATTTTTTAGGGCCTAAGTCAGCTCTGATCAATGCATCCCTTAGGTTGGGTGCACGGCGGGAGCATGGGAGAAAAGGTCTAGAGAATTCTTTAATGTCCGGGTGCGCAGTCTGGAGGAGCGGCCAATGTTGGCGAATGGATTTGTGCAATATATACGCATAGGGGTGGTAATGGTGTACGAAAGCAATTCTGCCCCCCATATCTTGTTTATTGCGAGTGACCGTAGTTCTGGAAGATCCAGGACCCCTTGTGGATAGCCCCTCTCTCTAAATTTTGAATTCATTTCTGAGAGGCGGGTTTCCTGAGTGGTATGATCGGAGACGATCTTTTTGACCCGATAGAATTGGGATGTCGGAATGGATTTCTTCATGGCGACTGGATGGAAGCTATTAAAATGAAGTAAGCAGGCACACAGACGTGACATCATCGCGCTCTCTGACCTGAATGTCACTGTCAGGAAACGCGGAAGACATCACAGCGGTGAAGCAGGGAGAGGAAAGTATTGCAAGTGCTGGGGCCCTCAGCAAGCAGAGGGGGGCACACTTGTGGGCGCAAGGAACTGACACAGGGTCCCTCATAGTACGCCGGTGTCTCTGATGGTGAGTGGGCCCCCCCACCTGCTTAGGGCCCCGGCACTTGCCCTCATGTTAATTGTACATGAAGGAAAACAACAAAGAGTAATGTAGAATGTATTGGGGGAGGTTGAGGAGACATTAAAGGCATAGATGTTTAACCCAATCAAATGGAATAGCATTAATATTTTTTTTTTTAAAGATGTTCGGATTGACGAAGAAATTGACAATGTTGTTAAAGTTTTTTCTATTTTGGCAAATATGTATATTTCACAACTTCCATGCTCTTCACCTTTTTAACTTTTGACACACTTTCTCCTTCATAATCTTCAGCAGCATCATCTTTTTCATCAAATTATTCTTCATCTTCACCTTCTTTATCTTCTTCTTAAACTTCTTGCCATTCATCTTTTTGTTAACATTACTCATTTGTTCTTATTAAACTATTATTCTTCTTCATATTCTACTTCATCTTCATCTTCTTCATCATATTCTTATTTGTGACAGAGATTCCTGTACTTGTAATCTGTAAAAGTATGAATTTTTCATCCTTCCGTTCTTGCTGTCACAAAAGATTTAAATTACAACAGTATTTGTCCGTGTTCAGTTTAGCCTGCAGCAGCAGGCATTTTCCAGGGGCACCACGAGGAGGAACGGACTCACCCCCATACACTGCTTAGTCTTCTTCTGCTTATAATTTAGAGCATATATTTTGCTCTTCATTTTGGTCTTATACTTCAGGTTCTTCTGCTTTTTGATCTTCTGCTTATTGTTCTTCTGTCTCTTGTTCTGTATCTTGTAGTTTGTCTTAACCTTCTTTGTCCTGTTGGTGATCTTCTTTTGGGTAATCTTTTATTTCTTCTTTGTGATGGTGTTCAGGCTGGTTGGCTTGATGCTCGTCGTCCTTGTGGTCGTCATCTTCTTCGGGGTGGTCATCAGGGTCGTCGTCTTCATTGTTGGAGATCCAGAGTGATTACCCAAAAAAACATTTAAAAAATCTTCAATTTGTAAATGTAGCTGAAGGTACAAGAAGGCTGACTAACTTCCGAGAACCAGCTGACGTTACTGGAACCCGGACGGGTAGCAGAAGGTACAAGAGCCAATGCAAGTAACGAGGACCAGCTGACTGTGCTGGAACCCGGAGGGGCAGCAGAAGGAAAAGAGCCAATGGCACAACCGAGGACCAGCTGACGTTACTGGGACACGGTTACTAAGCAGGAGGTACCTGTGCTCCAAAGCACTACCAAGGACCAGCAGACGTTGCTGGAACTCGGATACCGAGATGGAGGCACCTAGGCCAAAGGCACTGCGGAGAACCAGTTGACGGTACTGGAACCTGGACGGGTAGCAGAAGGTACAAGAGCCAATGCAAGTAACGAGAACCAGCTGACTGTGCTGGAACCCGGAGGGGCAGCAGAAGGAAAAGAGCCAATGGCACAACCGAGGACCAGCTGACGTTACTGGGACACGGTTACTAAGCAGGAGGTACCTGTGCTCCAAAGCACTACCAAGGACCAGCAGACGTTGCTGGAACTCGGATACCGAGATGGAGGCACCTAGGCCAAAGGCACTGCGGAGAACCAGCTGACGGTACTGGAACCCGGACGGGTACCATAAGGCACCCATGAAAATGTAAGTTGACAGGCCGCAAGCCGTCCGCAGTTACCGAATCACACAATCCTACAGTGGGTGCTTGTCCTATTGTCACAACTGAAACAGCCTTTATTTACATATCCCACAGCACACATAGGAATGACCAAAACTGCAGGCACCATATAGTCGGCTAACCAGAATGCAACACGACAGGACAACTTATTGGAGGCTAATTGACGTTGACACTGCCAGGAAACAGCTGTCGTGCTGTAACCAGGCTGGGCAGGAGTCAGTACCCGTGCCAAGTACTTCCGAGCAACAACTGGCGGTGTTGGAGCTCAGGGATGAGAAGAGAACAGGGTGGAGGCAGCAGGACTTTTTGCCGTACACACAGCAGGGGAACAGCTGATATTACTGAACCCCAGTAACACAGGAGCAAGTGTTGACTGTGCTAACAGCACTTCCAGGCAACAACTGGCGGTGTTGGAGCCCAGGGATGAGAGGAGGACAGGGTGGAGGAAGCAGGACTTTTTGACGTACACACAGCAGGGGAACAGCTGGTGTTACTGAACCCCAGTAACACAGGAGCAAGTGTTGACTGTGCTAACAGAACTTCTAGGCAACAACTGGCGGTGTTGGAGCCCAGGGTCAAGGAGGATGTTTAAATAGTAGATCAAGTATTTTCCTTGTTACGTGTCAATTTTATATGTCTATACTCCAAACAAGAGAAAGATAAGCTTTACTAGCATAAGATGATGATTTCATTTAAAAAAATATAGAGATAAATAAAGAATTGACAAACATAAACGCATACATTAACATGTTTAACAGCAATGCAAACCACAAATAAATTAGTTAAGGAATCTCTATACGGTTGTACATAAAAGCATACAAGTACATATCTGAATCCATTAATGATGGATAAGTAACAGTATGTACACCATTTTTATTGTATAGACAATGAATGTCTGACTTCAAAACATCATCAGCATTACAAGTTATCTGTGACATTAATAAAATGTTACATTTGCTGAATAATGTCACTAAACAGTTTATAAAAATTATACAATTTCCATCATGTAATACTCATAATATGTGCCAATAATCATTTTTATTAACAAACATAACCTTTAAAAAGTGCATAGTGCAAATTGCTATTTACGCCTGACTGTGGACTTGCAAGCATGACAACGGATAGATAAGGTATATATAGATGAGACTGCATAGCCACAGATGGTGAATGGCCATGTAATACTGTACCTCAATAAAGTGTGCGTCACTACTACATAATTTTTTTTATATAGCTTTATAAACAGGGTACGTGCATGTATGCTTGAGCCTTTGTTTGGACGCACAGACTGCCTTCCTGCTGTGATGCGTTGGGTAGTGAACAGTTGTGTGCAGTGTTCACTGCAGTCTTTGCGGAATAACCACACTTAGGCCTTATAACTTTTCAGACTTTCTTTATCAATCTACCAAGATGAAGAAGGCAGGGAGTAAGGCACGTGGTCGTGGCCGTGGAGTTTCAGCAGGGAGAGGACGTGGGGATTCTGTGGCTGCTGCCGCCCCCAGTGACACAGCTTCCACCAGTTTTCCCCGTGAACGTTCCTTTATGCGCACTTTTGTAGGAGGTCGGCGTACCCCCCTGCTGCGTGAAGAACAAATTGAAGCCGTTGTTGGTTGGATGTCAGCCAATGCATCGACTTCAATTGCTTCCACCTCCTCTCAGGACCACAGTACTGTTGAGCAACCATCTGTCTCTTCACCGCCTGCCAAATTGCCCAGGCAGTGACAGAGTTCTGTACAGGAGCCAGCTGAGTGTCTGCTTCTGTTCTCAGAATCTGTTGGCTTGCAAACAGTGGCCCAGCCAAGCAGCATTCTGGAATGTGAAGAAGAGGGAGTATGCAGTGATGCGCAACAGCTGTGTCTCTCTGAATCTGAAGAGGTGGGTGAGACAGTGCCGATGGTCAGCACACCACAGAACGCATCTGATGATGATGAGACTCAGGTGCCAGTTTCTGTTGAGCATGGTGCTGGCCAGACCACCCAACAGCAGCTGGTGTTGGAAGAGGGTAGTGGAGATGATGAGGTCCAAGACCCAACATGGCGTGAGGAACAGGAAGGTGTTGGGAGCAGCTCAGAGGAATACTAATAATAATAATAATATTAATTTATATAGCGCCATCATATTACGCAGCGCTTTACAGTTTAGCAGTTTCAGAACACAAGTCGTAAGTAACAACGTTAACAATACAATAATTTAAGCAAAATAAGTCGCCCCTGCTCGTGACAGCTTACAATCTACAATGAGGTGGGGGAGATACAAAGTATAGGTGTTTATATACAATGGTGCATTTACAATGATGGTCCAGCCATCTTAAGGGAGTGAGGGATGGAGATAGTGAATGGGCTAGACACACACCACACACACACACACACACACAACACACTTACACAGAATACATAGAATGACTTTGATTAGTGAATGTGATAGGCCGCTCTGAACAAATGTGTTTTGAGGGAGCGCCTGAAACCATGCAAATTGTGGATAGTCCTAATTTCTTGGGGTACAGCATTCCAGAGGATTGGCGCAGCGCGGGAGAAGTCTTGGAGTCGGGAGTGGTAGGTACGGATTAGTGCAGAGGTTAGTCGAAAGTCGTTTGCAGAGCGCAGCTGTCAGTTAGGCCGATAGATAGAAATGAGGGAGGAGATGTAGGGGGGTGCTGCACTGTGGATAGCTTTGTGGCTGAGAACCAGTACTTTGGTTGAAAGCTGTGAGAGGCCTAGAGAAGTGGTTAGTGATAGAAGGAAGATAGAGGAAGACATTGCCCCAACGGTACAAACAGGAGGGAGAGTTAGGCTGCAGACTCGGTTGCCTGTAGCCTCCAGTTTGGCACCTGTTCGGAGCAGTTGTCTTCCAAAAGTCAAAACGTGCGCTCCCAGGACTTGCACTGCGTGGTCCTTTTTTGACACACTTGCAGATGATATTTGCTATGTCAAATGCAAGCTGTGTAATCAAAAATTAAAAATAGGTAAAAGTGTCAGTAACCTCAATACCACTAATATGTGGAAACATGTGCGGACAAAGCACGTAGTTGAGTTACAAAGACACACTGGAGATGTAGGCCAACCTACAGCAGCACCTACATCTTCAGGTTGTGTTGAAGCCTCTTCATCGAGCTCACACACAGCTGGTTCTGCTTCCTCACAGGATCGCCATGGAAGAACCTCGGTCACTGTTGTCCAGAGACAAAGTGTTATTCCACACACAGCAGCAAGTTCCCTGTCATCCTCACACTCCCAGGCCACAAAACAGCCATCGGTAGCACAGGCATGGGATAAAAGATGGCCATACTGGGCAAACCATCCACGAGCACAGGCTCTGAATGCTGGCATTGCAAAACTCCTGTCCCTTGAAATGCTGTCATTCAGGCTGGTGGAGACAGACAGTTTCCGTAACTTAATATCATTGTCAGTCCCACAATACAATGTGCCAAGCCGATTTCATTTCAGCAGGCAAGCCGTACCTGGTCTGCAAAAGCATGTTGAGGTAAAAATTAAACATGCGCTACTAAACGCCCTCAGTAGCAAGGTCCACCTGACCACCGATGCGTGGACCAGTACCCATTGTTATGATCTGCTACAACCACTAAGGAAAGAAGGGAATTTTGTCCCTACAATAGCTGAATCCCTACGATGTAACGGGGAACCTGATCCTGCGACCAGACCCGCTAAAGTCCCCAGCTAGTCTGAACGAAGACCTATAGATGCGAGGGAGGAATCCCTACAAGATCTAGGGACTGGGAGAAAAGGTGGACACCTCCTAACAGAAATTGTAGCAGGGATAATTAAACAGAAAACAAAATACTTTGAGATCCTAACATCAAGCAAAACTGACTGAGTAAGGCACCTAAGCACCCGGCTAGCTTAACAGTAGATAATACAATGAAGTCAAGCAAAGCCAGAAGGGCGGAGCCAGACTAAATAGGGAAAAAAGGTCATGTGACCAGCTAACTGAAACAAAACCTAACAAGAGGGTTCTAACACCCATGGCCAGGGACGATACCTTTCCCTCACTGCCCATTGGGTCAATGTTGTGGAGCCGGGTACTGATCTTGCGAGTGGCGCTGTACGTGTTCTGCCAACTCCAAGGATTGCAGGAATCAAGTCTGTACACATTGACTCCTCCTACTACTCCAGTTCCTCAGAATCATCGCTGCAGGAGCCGTCACGGTCTACCTCCACATGGACCCGTGAACGGTTACCTGTTGCGACCGATATGAGCACAGCAGTGTCAAAACGTCAACTGGCCGTCCTGAAATTAATTTCCATGGGGAATCGAAGCCACACAGCGCAGGAGCTCTGGAATGCCATCAAGCAGGAGAGCGACGTGTGGTTTTTGGCAGCGAATCTCCAGCCAGGCTTGGTAGTGTGTGACAATGGCCGAAATCTGGTGGCAGCTCTGGGCCTTGGCAACCTCACTCACATACCATGTCTGTCACATGTGCTCAACTTGGTCGTGCAGAGTTTTTTGAGGGACTATCCGGATCTTGATGCACTGCTGCACAAGGTCCGCCTAGAGTGCGCTCACTTGCGACGTTCCAGCATGGCCAGATCGCTGATTGCAGCTCTGCAACGCAGATTTCGCCTTCCTGAACATCGCATCATATGTGACGTACCCACCAGGTGGAATTCCACGTTACATATGTTTGGAGCGGTTGTGTGAGCAGCAGCCAACAGTAATGGAGTATCAGCTGCATCAGGCGCAATCAACTCGCAATTTGCGCCGTTCACACTTCACCACTACTGACTGGGCCTCTATAATAATAATAATCTTTATTTATATAGCGCCAACATATTCCGCAGGGCTTTACAGTTTAACAGTTTCAGAACACAAGTCATAAGTAACAACGTTAACAATACAATAATTAAAGCAATATAAGCCGCCCCTGCTCATGACAGCTTACAATCTACAATGAGGTGGGGGAGATACAAAGTACAGGTGTTTATATACAATGGTGTATTTACAATGATGGTCCAGCCATTTTGAGGGAGTGATGGATGGATGGAGATAGTGAATGGGCTACACACACAGACTTACACATAGAATGACTTTGATTAGTGAATGTGATAGGTCGCTCTGAACAAATGTGTTTTGAGGGAGCACCTGAAACCATGCTAATTGCGGATAGTCCTAATTTCTTGGGGTACAGCATTCCAGAGGATTTGCGCAGCATGGGAGAAGTCTTGTAGTCGGGAGTGGGAGGTACGGATTAGTGCAGAGGTTAGTTGAAGGTCGTTTGCAGAGCGCAGCAGTCGGTTAGGCCGATAGATAGAAATGAGGGAGGAGATGTAGGGGTTGCTGCACTGTGGAGAGCTTTGTGGGTGACAACCAGTACTTTGAATTGGATACTATAATGAATGGGCAGCCAGTGTAAGGACTGGCGAAGGACTCTATGAAGGACATCTGCCACGTTTTGCGTGCGTTTGATGAGTCAACGCGGATGGCGAGTGCAGATGATGCACTAGTCAGCCTGACTGTCCCCCTTATCTGCCTGCTTCAAAAAACAATGCAAGCACAAAGGGATGAGGTTTTGGAAGAGGTGGAGGATGAGGAGTCACAAATTCCGTCACCTTCTGGACAGTCAGCGCAACGTGGTTCCTCACAAAGGGCTGGGCAGGGCTCACTTTGTGAGGAGGATGAGGAGGAGTCAATGGAGGAGGAAGACATCGCTCCAGAGGGAGGTACACAACGCTCTAGTCAGTATGTATAGCGAGGGTGGGGTGATGCAGAGCAGGCAGAGATGACGCCTCTTGCAAGGGACAGCATTTCTTGGCCAGTTGGGAGTCTGCAGCACATGGTTGATTTCATGCTGCAGTGCCTGAGAAACGACCGCCGCATCGCCCACATTCTCACCACGTCTGATTATTGGGTGTCCACCCTCCTAGACCCTCGCTACCGGGACAACTTACAAAGCCTCATCACACCGTTGAACCGGGAGCGTAAAATGCGGGAGTACCAAGACACACTGGTGCAATCCATAATGTTCTCCATTCCAGCCGAGAGCACTGCTGCTACTACTGCTTTACAAAGCAGCACTGTGCGTCGAGGCAGTGGAGACAGCTCTGCAACAAGAGGGAGAACAAGCAGCGCCTCTGCACAGGGCAAGATGTTATGATTTGGTAGCTGAGGAGAGCAGGCAAAAAAGGCAATACACCAGAGAGGTTGGAATCTATGGGATTGCAGTACCCTGACTAACCACCACAACTAAAGGCAGCCGTGGAGCGTACCTACGTTGGTCCTAGACGCCTTGTCACAGCCTGAGAAGCTAACTACACCTAAAGATAGAAAGAGGAAAGCTATCTGCCCCGGAGCAGATCCACAAAGAACATAGAAAGCCCCCAAACATGTAATGGCGGTTAGACAAGAAGAAATACTGACACAGACAGAAAATAGTATGAGAAAACGTTGGGGCTCAAACTTCATAAATAGAAAAGGATAGGAAGGGCACTTTATGCAATCACAAAAAACCCTGAAAAGTACCAACTCTACTAATTACAAAAACACCTGAGATGACACGACCTATAGCACCTAAATTAGTTCTTGGTGTAACAAAAACTAAACAGCAGCCACAGAAAAAAGTGGAAAAGGAAAATGAACAAACAACAGTGGCTGAACTAAACTGAGAGGAGCACAAGCCCCCCAAGGGGACCCGGCAGACCCCCACAGAAGTGCAGGACAAAATGCCAAAAAAAAACAAAAAAAAATAAAAGAAGAAAATGTCTTATCTGTTAGAAAAAGATGCAGGCATGAAACAGCAAGCTACAAAGTGTACAGGAATCAAAGATGAGACCAGAACAATTGATCACCGTCAACCCTGATGGGAGGGAACCTCCCTTATATAACACCAATCAGTAACACCTGATCTCCAATCTTCACAATCTTCATTGGATAGTTCAGTACTGTTTGTAACCACCAGAGGGAGCTTCTGCTCAGAATTCATTCCTAGCACATTCACAACAGCAAGACCAGTATGTTCCAAATGTGGCAAAGTTTTGTGGCAGCGCCACCAATGTCTACACCATCCGAGACGGCTCCAGTCAGCAGGAGGCAAATTTTCCGTAAGATGGTGACAGACTACATGTCTTGGCCTCTCAGTGTACTCCCAGATGGCTCTTCCCCATTCAAATTTTGGGTCTCTAAGCTGGATACATGGCCAGAGCTTAGCCAGTATGCATTGGAGGTGCTGGCTTGCCCTGCTGCCAGTGTATTATCGGAGCGCTTCTTTAGTGCTGCAGGTGGTGTACTAACAGACCGTAGCATGCGACTATCCTCCGATAATGTAGATTGGCTTACTTTTCTGAAAATGAACAAGGCATGGATCTCACATGAATTTGACTGTCCGGTTTCAGATTAAATAACTGGTTGGCAACGTTATCCATGTCTCCTGTTATGTTCATCTTTCTACCACCTGAACTCTACTGCCTGGGCTACAACACTGGCAGTTGCTGCTCAGAAGTGTTGGATGCACAGATCAAAACAATCGCTGATGTGTTTGTGGGGTTCAGTAACGCCTGCTGTTCCCCTGCTGTGTGTCCGGCAAAAATTACTGCTACCTAGCTACACATGTTGAAAAAAACATGACATGTTAAAGTGGCTACTGCTACACATAGATAAGAGGCTACACCCTTATTTCTAAGCTGTAAACAAGTGAAACGTCACCTTTAAAACCATAAAATTATTAGTCTTTGTCACAAATCTGTAACAAAATAATTGTGACATATTACTGCAGATATCCACATGTCGAACACAAATGCTAACACAAAAGCCTACTTATGCTATAGGGTACTGATGGTGAACCTTGTCACTCCATAACTTAGACAAATCCAACTCACATCATGCCTCAAATGCTGCAATGTTGGAAGTGCATAATGTGGGTTGAACTTTGACAACAGCTGCAGTGCGAAGGTTAGCCTTCAGTGTTCTTGGCTTTTAAATAAAAGCATACAAGTAAGTTTAAGAATCCATTGTTGATTAAGGACGTGATGTACACCTGTAATATTGTGCAAACAATGGATGTAGGACTAGTCCTCTTCAACATTACTTATATTTGTGTCATTTCAAAAAATACATATTTAATTACAAATTTAACAACCCATATCATAAAGGTCCATCATGTAAAAATGAGAATCGGTAACAAAACTCATGCATTACCTTGTTAAAGTCAATAGTGCATAGTCACAATAGCTAAATATATACCTGCAAGTTTCGCTGAAACAACGACAACTGATAGAAAAGGTGAATGATATCTAGTTATCAGACTGAATAGCGACACCTGTACAATGTCGATATAATACTGTACCTTAACAAAAAGGCTGTTTGCAACCAATGTATTATATACAGATGGAAGCGCATCACACTAATAGATTTGAGTTATTTGAAATAGAATGGAGCAGCACCAATTAGAGAAAAATGTCAAGGATGAGGCAGTGAGACACGCTCAGCAGAGTACAAGCAGCAGTGGTTGAAGAACTAACTGGAGCGGGATCTGCACTCCAAAAATGAAAACCTCTGACTACAGTAAACACTGCACACAACTGTTCAGTAGCTGTAAAAGGCCCGTTTGTGTACTTCTATATTGTTTGCAACCAATGTATTTGATACGTATGGAAGCACGTCACAGTAATTGATTTGAATTATTTGAAATAGAATGTAGCAGCAACAATTAGAGAAAAATGTCAAGGATGAGGCAGTGAGACACGCTCAGCAGAGTACAAGCAGCAGTGGTTGAAGAACTAACTGGAGCGGGATCTGCACTCCAAAAATGAAAACCTCTGACTACAGTAAACACTGCACACAACTGTTCAGTAGCTGTGAAAGGCCCGTTTGTGTACTTCTATATTGTTTGCAACCAATGTATTTGATACGGATGGAAGCACGTCACAGTAATTGATTTGAATTATTTGAAATAGAATGTAGCAGCAACAATTAGAGAAAAAGGTCAAGGATGAGGCAGTGAGACACGCTCAGCAGAGTACAAGCAGCAGTGGTTCAAGAACTAACTGAAGCGTGATCTGCACTCAAAAAAAAAAAAAACCTCCCAGACTAGAGTGAACACTGCACACAACTGTTCACTATCTCTGAAAGGCTCCTTTGTGTACTTCTATAGTGTTTGCAACCAATGTATTGGATACGGATGGAAGCACGTCACACTAATAGATTTGATTTTTTTTAAATAGAATGGAGCAGCACCAATTAGAGAAAATTGTCAACGATGAGGCAGTGAGACACGCTCAGCAGAGTACAAGCAGCAGTGGTTCAAGAACTAACTGGAGCGTGATCTGCACTCAAAAAAAAAAAAACTCACAGACTAGAGTGAACACTGCACACAACTGTTCACTATCTCTGAAAGGCTCCTTTGTGTACTTCTATAGTGTTTGCAACCAATGTATTGGATACGGATGGAAGCACGTCACACTAATAGATTTGATTTTTTTAAATAGAATGGAGCAGCACCAATTAGAGAAAAATGTCAAGGATGAGGCAGTGAGACACGCTCAGCAGAGTACAAGCAGCAGTGGTTCAAGAACTAACTGGAGCGTGATCTGCACTCAAAAAAAAAAAAACTCACAGACTAGAGTGAACACTGCACACAACTGTTCACTATCTCTGAAAGGCTCCTTTGTGTACTTCTATAGTGTTTGCAACCAATGTATTGGATACGGATGGAAGCACGTCACACTAATAGATTTGATTTTTTTTTAAATAGAATGGAGCAGCACCAATTAGAGAAAAATGTCAAGGATGAGGCAGTGAGACACGCTCAGCAGAGTACAAGCAGCAGTGGTTCAAGAACTATCTGGAGCGTGATCTGCACTCAAAAAAAAAAAACCTCACAGACTAGAGTGAACACTGCACACAACTGTTCACTATCTCTGAAAGGCTCCTTTCTGTACTTCTATAGTGTTTGCAACCAATGTATTGTATACGGATGGAAGCGCGTCACACTATAATTTCAATTGAATGGAGCACCAAGAATTACACTAAAGAAAAAAAAAGAGTCTGTGAGTGACACGTGCAGATGCCTACAAACAGCGTTGGATGCAAAGCAAACTGCAGCGTCACCTGCACTCTCACACACACACCTTGCACAGAGCTGTTAAAACAACACTGCAAGGCAAAAGGAAGCTTTACACAGCGGTTGGTAAACTAGCCTGCCTAAAGCACAGTACACAAAATCGCAATCTCTAACTGTCCCTCAGAGTCAGCAGAGCAGCGTTCTGTCCCTAACTGAATTCACAGCACAGTGACGCTAAAATGGCGGCGGCGCCTTTTATAGTGCATTCTGACATCATTTCAGCATCCAATCACAGCCATGCCATTAGTTAACATGACCGCAGCATTACAGGATGTGCCCACACTTCTTAGGATTCCTCATTGGCTGACTAAAATCACATTGCCTCTCAAAGAATTATGGGAACTTCCGATTCCGGTATACGATATATGAAAAATATCGGAACTAAGTATTGGAATTCCGATACAGCGAATATCGGCCGATACCCGATACTTGCGGTATCGGAATGCTCAACTCTACCTGTAAGGCATATTGTGCCAATTCAGGCCAGGTGTCCAGTTTACAGGCCCAGTAGTCAAAGGGGAGAACATCGATAGGGGAGGAGAAGTAATTTTGAACCATAGTTGATAACTGTTGTCTCGTGTCTGTTGTAATCGATTCAGTATTACCAGTCGTGTGAGCATTACTCGAGAAATCAGACCACAACATGGTCTTGAAACCCCTGTCTCCAACGCCACTTCAGCTGTGTGTACCACAAACACCTCTTCCATTTGGCCCAGTACGGCTCATGGTAGAACCTGCACCACTGCTGTGTGCTGGGAATGCCTCTAACAAACGGTTTACCAGAATTGCTTGTTTGTTCGCCAATATTAGCTCTAGGTTAACCTGTGGCATGATGTTCTGTAATTTGCCTTTATAGCGTGGATCAAGGATGCTGGCCAACCAGTTGTCATCATCCTTCATCATTTTGGCAATGCGGGGTCCCTTTTTAGGATCCGCAAGACATAATCACACATGTGGGCCAATGTTCCAGGTGTCAATGATGCACTGATAGTGGTGGGAGGAGGAGCACTTTCTGCCAAATCCACATCCCTCCAGTCACGCACAAACCCTGTTCCTGACCTTGGCAAGCCAACATGTTCTCTTACCCCCTGAGAAGAATCCTCCTCCCCAAAATAATCATCCCCCTCCTCCTCAACCTCCTCCTCTTCCTCCACCTCGTCCAGGATAGTTCCCTGAGCAGACAATGCCTGACTGTCATGAAGGCTACACCTCCTCCTACTTCTCGGCTGCAGACGCCTGATCCTTAATGTGCGTCAAAGTTTGCATGAGCAGACGCATAAGTGGGATGCTCATGCTTATGATGGCGTAGTCTGCGCTTACCAGCCGTGTGCATTTCTCAAAACACTGAAGGACTTTACAGAGGTCTTTCAGCTTTGACCACTGCACACCCGACAACTTGATGTCTGCCCTCAAACTGCCTGCCCGTGTATCCTCCCAAATGCATTATAGCCTGCCTCTTTTCGCACAGCCTCTCAATCATTTGCATGGTGGACTTCCACCTTGTTGCAACGTCTATAATTAGGCTGTGCTTGGGGAGGTGGAGCGATCGCTGCAGCCTCTGCATATGACTGGAGTCTACGATCGAGCGACGGCTCTTCGCACCTTATGGAGCAGGGCTGGTAACTCCGGATAATTATTTAGGAATCACTGCACCACCAGGTTCAAGGTATGAGCCAGGCAAGGTATGTGTCTGAGTTTTGCCAGGGCTATGGCTGCCACAAAATTACGTCCGTTATCACTGACTACCTTGCCTGGCTCAAGATGTAGACGGCTCAGCCATGACTCAGTTTCTCGATGCAAGTAGTCGGCCAGTACCTCTGCGGTCTTTATAACAGCCTGCTGATGCTTACCACTAGCTGCTCAATTGATGGAGTGCTCATGCGACTGCGCTCTGTCGAGCTTTTGCTTCTGGAGGAGGAGGGTCGAGCGCCTACAGCCAACTGTTGTCTATACCGTGGGCTAGGCAGCACTGTCCCACCGCTGCTGTCCCCTGTGGACCCTGCATCCACCTCTTTAACCCAGTGCACAGTGATGGACACGTAATGGCCCTGGCCATGCCTACTGTCCCATGCATCTGTTGTGAGGTGCACCCTTTCATTCACAGATTGTTTGAGTGCATGGACAATGCGGTCTTTCAAATGCAGGTGGAGGGCAGGGATGACTTTTCTAGAAAAGAAGTGCCGACTGGGTAGGTCATAGCGTGGGACAGCGAAGGCCATGATCTCTCGGAATGCTACGCTTTCAACCAAACGGAAGGGCATCATCTCTAATGAGATCAGTTTGGCAATGTAGGCGTTCAAAGCCAGTAAGGTTTTGTAGTCCGTCCACGCTTGCAAGTGCATGGTGTTTAAATGTCTAAGCATTAGTGTTGAGCGATACGATACTGCAAATATCGGATATCGGCCGATATTAGCTGTATCGGCCTTTCGATTCCGAATACCGATATTTTCGTCATATCGGATACCGGAATCGGATTTGTCACTGTCACTGTGAGTGTCCGTCGGTCGGGTCTGTCAGGAGTCAGCGGCACTTACCTGGCAGAAGATCTCCGGCGGTCACGTCCTGGACTGCTTGATGGCCGCCATTATCTTCTCCCTGGCGGTCACATGCAGTTTTTCGCGATAACTGCAGTGACTGCTGGGTAATCCCGGCCGTAAAGCAGTCAGTCCGATGACGTCACCGCCGGGGAAGCAGGTAATCAGCTGTGCTGCGCCGGGATGACAGGCTCTGCCTGTCATTCTGATGTAGCAGAGCTGGATCGTCGTGGGACACTCGTTACTATGGACTGCGTCGGACAGGTGGTATACTGCTGTTTTTTTTTTTCATTTTTTTACAGGAGATCGATGGCGTCGCAGGATGAGACTGTAATAAAAGTAATGAAAACTGTGTTGTTTTTTTTATTAAATTAAAAACTTTTATATGAACATTCACCCGTCCGGGTACATCAACAATTTAACTATTTACATACAGGGACCCTGTCCGGGTTATTTATAATTCTTTGGCAGGGGTGTTCCAGGTACCACCTGGTACTCTTCTGATGCTTGCCAAACATCCGAGACACCAAGGACCACCAGGACCTGATGACGTTGTGTGGCCTGTACAATGAAGTCGTGACCCGCTATCTGTGTCTGTGTGGCCACCTCTTTCATCTCCCTCCGGGTCTGGAGCCCTATGTCCCAGACTGAACGAACCCCAGGGGGCCTAACAGGCGCCGGGTACGGGCCAGCTATAGTTATCATGTCCATAGCTGGGGCTGCTGAGGAGACCACTGAGGGAGGCTGGGGAGATTTACGGCGTGGGGTGGGCACTTGTGCAGAGGCCTGGATGTGGGAGGCTGAAGGCTCCGAGGGTCTCACAGGTTCCTGACACTCTGGGGAGTAGGGGTCGCACCTGGTAACATTTAGGGCGTACCATCCATTGTAACCCCAGTGTCGGGTGTAAGTCACCAAGTCTCCTGGCAACAGGTCCCTCCCCGGGTGTCCTTCTGGGAGGTGAGTCTCCACGTCCCGCCGGGTCACAAAGACTTCTAAATAAAGTCCAGGCTCCTGGATGAAGCCCCAACCACCTTTCAATTTAAAGCTCCGTACTGCACCCTTACGCCGCGGCTCCCTCAGGGTTCCTTTATCTTTTCTCATCCGGTCCTTATCTGCCCGGTCCTTCTCCAGGTTACGTTGCCGAAGTTTTTGGGATTCTCGCTGCTCCCTTTGTCGCTCTGCTTCCCGCTCCCAACGTCTCCACTCTTCCTCCTGACGCCGGTTGTAATTCTCCTCCAGCATCTCCATGTCTCCACCATCAAACTGCAGCTTATGATGTCCGGTTTGCGGCAGCTCTCCTGGAGCCCTCCAGTCCTGGCGGCGCTCACCTGCGGAGGAAGCAGTCGGCTCTGGAACAGATGACAGTCGGGGCTCCGGTACAGACAGGTAGACCTCTGGTGCCTGCGCGGCCTCCTCTATGAGGACGGGTGTCGCTTCTTCTGTCTCAGCGACGGGGGCAGACAGCGGGATCTGGGGTGCTGCCGGTGCAGAGTTTTTTGCAGGAACAGGTGCCTCCACTGCGACAACGTCAACCGGATCACATTGCAAGGGCTGGGATGCCCGCACGGACTCCTCTACTAGAACGGGTGCCTCACCTTCCGGTACAGACACTTCAGGGGGTAAGAGGGATTGGCGCCGCTCCAAGTTTAGTTTTAGGGCACGCCAGCTGGCTTCCATCCTGGCGACCTCCTCCCGGTGCCGGGCCAGGCCTCTTAGGGTATCCTCCGCTTCTTCCAGCGTAGGAGGGTTTCCAGGCCGGGTGCCCAACGGTGGTTCCGTGGCGATCGGGTCGCTTCCGTGGGGGGAGAGCTCTGACTGCTCCATCCCTTCACACTTCTGCTCGTGTCCATTAGCCATCTCTGCCAAGTCACATGTGTCATTAGCATCTGGAGAGGGCCCCTCTTTTGTAGGGAGGCGGGACCTTCGTGTTAGTTTCCGCACACTGAGGAGGATGAGGAGGCGGAACTGAAGAGCTGTGGGGCACGATCTTACATTGCAGTACCATTTAGAGTGGTCGGCCATCGTTTTCACGCCACTGAGTGAGTGTACACCCACGAAGAGCACGCCCTTCTTCTTCACCAGTGCCTCGTCGTGACGCAGATATGGCGGAAAAATGGCAAATACATTCTCTGATGATTTTAGCAATTCTCAAGCACAAACCAGTTCAATTCAGGCACACAGGACTCGCTTATAGCGAGCTACAGAATCCTGTTCGTGACGCCAAAGTTGAGTCGCACAGAGCCAGAGGTTTTGGGGGTACTCGGCACCGAGCCCGTCGACTTCTATGGGGTATGTCACGGCTTTACCCGGCAATTGAATCAGAGTCTATTTTACTATGTAGAAGTGTATAAACTATAAATATATGTATATATATATATATGTCACAATGACATGTATATATATATATATATATATATGTATTCTATGTGTGTATATTTTGTGTTTACAACGAAAGAAAGAGTTTTTTTTGTTGCGATTTTTTGTTCCCATAGACTTACATTGGACTTCCGGTATCGGAATCGGATATCGACGATATTTAGTGATATCGGCGATACCATTTCGATACAATATTTTTAGATATCGAGCAGTATCGCTCAACACTACTAAGCATGCAACTGGTATTCAATTTTCGGAGATTTTTCCCTCTGCTAAAGGTCCTTCCGCACTTCTTACAGATAACCTTTGCTTCATCAATAGGATTTTGGTCAAAAAAGTTCCACACTGCACTCTTCCTACTATGGGATAAATTTTCAGGGCTTGCTAATTTGACCGTCTGGCCAAGCTGTCCTACAATTCTTTTTGTTTTTTAACACGTTTTTGGACTGCTACGGGCCTGCCAGATAACCGCAGCTGCGATGTTGATGCCTGCTGCGGATCCTCCTCCTCTTCTGAGCTATTGCCAGTGGCAGCCTCTTCCCCCAATGGATGCCAATCCGGGTCAACAACTGAGTCATCCATCACCTCCTCTTCAATTTCATCTGCACCTTCCTCTGTGTCACCGTGTAAGGTGTTAGAGTATGCGGGAAGGGGCACAAGAGTTTCATCAGGGTCAGATTCTGGCTCAGTAGACTGCGAGGGCAATGCAGTGCTCTGGGTGAATGTACCAGCAGAATCATATAGCAGTGGCTGTGCATCAGTGCACTCCATGTCATATTCATCTTGGACTGGGGAATTCAGGATTTCACTTGATAACCCAGGCATGGTATGTGTAAAGAGCTCCAGCCAATGTAAGCCAAAACCTGTTCCTGATGCTCCGGCTTTAAAAGTGGTTTACCTACTCC
Source organism: Oophaga sylvatica (assembly GCA_033576555.1). NCBI lineage: Eukaryota > Metazoa > Chordata > Amphibia > Anura > Dendrobatidae > Oophaga > Oophaga sylvatica. The sequence continues at coordinate 322,907,023 of JARQOD010000006.1, forward strand.
CAGAAAAGGGAGACTTCCAGGCCTTCTGGAGCCAGACGATGACGCAGGCTCAACACCTCCAGCCTTAGGTGCTATTGTGCTTTTGGCACTACTAGCAGATGCACCACCACCACCATCAGTCCCAGCTGCCCCCCCCCGCCCACATCCACGGCCTCTTTCACCATACTTCCTCATGTTTGGGAAAATGTACCAAAAATACCAGCAGATATATGGTACTGTATGAGGAGCGTACAGCTGTATACCGTGTAGGGAAAAATTTAAATCTCCGTATATATTTCCGGAGTCACACACAGACGCCCTCTCTGTATGGATTTCACCGTAATACAAAGAGCAGATATACGGTACTGTCTCAGAATTGTACAGCTGTATAAGGTGTAGGGGAAAATTGCAATCTCCGTATATATTTCCGGAGTCACACACAGACGCTCACTCAGTATGGATTTGACTGTAATACAAAAAGCAGAAAAACTGTACTGTATCTGAAGCGTACAGCTGTATACGGTGTAGGGGAAAATTGCAATCTCCGTATATATTTCCGGAGTCACACACAGATGCTCACTCAGTATGGATTTGACCGTAATACAAAATGCAGAAAAACTTTACTGTATCTGAAGCGTACAGCTGTATATGGTGAAGGGGAAATTTTCAATCTCTGTATATATTTTCGGAGTCACACAAAGATGGTCAGCATGTATTTGTCAATGATACCAGCCAGTACATGGTAGTGTGTGAGTAGCGTACAGCTCTATACGGTGTGGGAAAAAAGGAATGGTTGGTAAGTGTGCAGAAAAAAGAATAAAAGTATTAGTGCTGTGTAAAAAGCAGTCTGCACAGCAGTGTACACACAGCAATACAGCTTTCAGGCAGCCTAATACCCAGCACTGCTGCACACAAGAAAATCCTCCCCTGTCACTGCACACTAACTGTACAGCACAATTGCTACCAGCACAAGCATAGAATAACTTCTCTTTCCAGCCCTAACTCTCTCTCTCTACTGATAAACAGCGTCAGTAACCTCTCCCTACTGTTAATATCGGCAGAAGTAAAATGGAGGTCGGCGCTCAGGGCTTTTATAGACACTATGACGCCCCCCAAAGCAAGCCAATCACTGCAATGCCCTTCTCTAAGATGGTGGTGGACGCTGCTCATGTCATCTCGTTGCCCACAGTGTACGTCCATGCTCATTGGCTGAAAAAAGGTGCCTGAAAGCATTCTGGGAAATTCAACTTTGGCGCACGTTTTGCCGTCCGCATTGCCGACTGCACACTGTGGTCGGGTTTCGGCCAACGAAGCCCGACTTTGGCTAAAGTCGGCGACTTTTGAATCTGACCGACCTGTTTCGCTCAACTCTAACAGTGGGGAAAAAAGTATTTAGTCAGCCACCAATTGTTCAAGTACTCCCACTTAAAAAGATGAGAGAGGCCTGTAATTGACATCATAGGTAAACCACAACTATGAGAGTCAAAATGAGAAAACAAATCCAGAAAATCACCTTGTCTGATTTGGCAATATTTATTTTGCAAACTATGGTGGAAAATAAGTATTTGGTCACTAACAAAAGATCTTCTCAATATTTTGTTATATATCCTTTGTTGACAATGACAGGGGTCAAATGTTTTCTGTAAGTCTTCACAAGGTTGCCACACAATATTGGTGGTATGTTGGCCCACTCCTCCATGTATATCTCCTCTAGAGCAGTGAACTTTTGGGCCTGTCACTGGGCAGCACGGACTTTCAAATCTCTCCAAAGGTTTTCTATGGGGTTGAGATCTGGAGACTGGTTAGGCCACACCAGGACCTTCATATGCTCCTTATGAAACCACTCCTTTGTTGCCATGGTGGAGTGCTTGGGATCATTATCATGCCTTTGCTGATGAAAGGTTTGCACTCAAACTTTCACGATACATGGCCCCATTCATTCTTTCATGTACATGGATCAGTCGTCCTGGTCCTTTTGCAGAGAAACAGCCCCAAAGCATGATGTTGCCACCCCCATGCTTCACAGTAGGTATGATGTTCTTTGGATAAAACTCAGCATTCTGTCTCCTCCAAACATGACGAGTTTTATTTCTACCAAACAGTTCTAGTTTGGTTTCATAAGACCATATGACATTCTCCTAATACTCTTCTGGATAATCCAAATGCTCGCTAGCAAACTTCAGACGGGTCCGGACATGTACTAGCACTGCAGGATCTGAGTCCCTGATGACGTAGTGTGTTACTAATGGTAGCCTTTGTCATGGTGGTCCCAGCTCTATGCCAGTCATTCACTACGTCCACTGTGTGGTTCTGGGATTTTTGCTCAATGTTCTTGTGATCATTTTGACCCCACAGGGTGAGATCTTGCGTGGAGCCCCAGATCGAGGGAGATTATCAGTGGTCTTGTATGTATTCCATTTTCTTATTATTGCACCCACAGTTGATTTCATCATACCAAGCTGCTTGCCTATTGTAGATTCAGTCTTCCTAGCCTGGTGCAGGACTACAATTTTATTTCTGGTGTCCTTCAACAGCTCTTTGGTCTTCACGATAATGGAGTTTGGAGTGTGACTGTTTGAGGTTGTGGAAAGGTATCTTTTAGACTGATAACAAGTTCAAACATGTGCCATTACTACAGGTAAATAGTAGAGGACAGAGGAGCCTCTTAAACAAGTTACAGGTCTGTGAGAGCCAGAAATCTTTAACATTTTTAAGTTACCGAATACTTATTTTCCACCACAATTTGCTAAACAAATCTTGCCAAATCAGACAAGGTGATTTTCTGGAATTGTTTACTCATTTTGACTCTCATAGTTGTTGTCTACCGATGATGTCAATTACAGGTCTCTCTCATCTTTTTAAGTGGGAGAACTTGCACAATTGATGGCTGACTAAATACTTTTTTCCCCACTATGTATATATATACAGTACAGACCAAAAGTTTGGACACACCTTCTCATTCAAAGATTTTTCTGTATTTTCATGACTATGAAAATTGTAGAATCACACTGAAGGCATCAAAACTATGAATTAACACATGTGGAATCATACATTACACTTTACAAAAAAGTGTGAAACAACTGAAAATATGTCTTATATTCTAGGTTCTTCAAAGTAGCCACCTTTTGCTTTGATAACTGCTTTGCACGCCGAAAAGGTGAACGGATGGACTCTACATGCCTAGTTCCCACCGTGAAGCATGGAGGAGATGGTGTGATGGTGTAGGGGTGCTTTGCTGGTGACACTGTTGGGGATTATTCAAAATTGAAGCGGTGAGTGGTCCAGCTCACCCCATACCATCTCAATTGCGTTCAGGTCTGGTGACTGTGGAGGCCAGGTCATCTGGTGCGGTACCCCAGCACTCTCCTTCTTGGTCAAATAGCCCTTACACAGCCTGGAGGTGTGTTTGGGGTCATTGTCCTGTTGAAAAATAAATGATGGTCCAACTAAACGCAAACCGGATGGAATAGCATGCTGCTGCAAGATGCTGTGGTAGCCATGCTGGTTCACTATGCCTTCAGTTTTGAATAAATCCCCAACAGTGTCACCAGCAAAGCACCCCCACACCATCACACCACCTCCTCAATACTTCACAGTGGGAACCAGGCATGTAGAGTCCATCCATTCACCTTTTCTGCATGCAAAGCAGTAATCAAAGCAAAAGGTGGCTACTTTGAAGAACCTAGAATATAAGACATATTTTCAGTTGTTTCACACTTTTTTGTAAAGTGTAATGTATAATTCCACATGTGTTAATTCATAGTTTTGATGCCTTTAGCGTGATTCTACAATTTTCACAGTCATGAAAATACAGAAAAATCATTGATTGAGAAGGTGTGTCCAAACTTTTGGTCTGTACTGTATATATATTGCAGTTCTGGTACTTTCCCCATTATTGCTCACATGACCTCAAGTGTAACTGGGTGAGCTGCCCAATAATGTATTGAAGCTTTCACATCACAATATAAAGCTGTTTACGACAGCCTGCATAAAGGACGAATCAGGGAATGCAGTGCAGCAACCATTTTAGAATCTATTTAGTGGCAGATTGTCACTGCTCATAGTTTACCAATAGAAATAGAGAAAAAAAAGTAAAAACAAAACCTCGGAATACATTATACAGATAGAGCATATGTCAATTTAAGATTTCTATAGTGAGACATTTCTTTCATGGTAGCTTCATAGTCATTCAATTGGCCTCATATTTGATATTACGAAAATGTAAGAAATTTTAAGCTATTTCTCTTTGTTGAAAAGAAAGAAAGATCATTAAGTGGTTTATAACTTATTTAGCACTGATTATATTAAAAATGTTATTTTCAATTCCAAAGTTTCAGCTGGGATCCAGTTGTTACAAGTGACATACAACTCGTGTAAGTTTTGAAATAAAATATTACATTGTCTGAAATATATTTTATCCTTTCCTATTTCCATTTCTAATGATAGACTGTGACCTTTTTAGACAAAATCTGGCTTCATGTTAAAGTGAGGCTGCGTGAAAGAAATTGGTTAAAACTCCCTGAAGGATGTTAAATGACATGTCCTAGCAATCACTGGCTGTTATCCACCAAGTAATTAGTTTCCAGATGAGAAGTGTGTCTGTAACTCTTTCTCAGTGAGACAGACTGAAGAAATACATTATACCTGACCTTCATGTGTTTAAGTATGTGGTGGTATTATAATAAAGAAGTGTAAAACAGGCATTTAAAAAGCTAGTGTTCTGAAAATAGAGAGTGAACTTAAGTGAAAAAAAACTACTAAGAGCAAGCATGTTCAGAAAAAAATTAAATCAAAAGTAAGGCTCATTCAAACTTCCATGCCATAGAGGTAGGGATGAAAATTCATGGATTGGCCAAACTAGACAGCTTCTTAGAAATATTTGAAACTATCAAGTTCAGATAAAAAATCAGTTGCCAGTACGTGTACACGTTGTCCACGGACCAAGTTGCATTGAATTCTGAATGAGGGTTACATTTCAAAATAAATATATACTGTATACATTGATAAACAAAGATGAAAAACTGGATGGATACAGCTCACTAGTCTAGCAGCTTGAGAAAGTCTGGAGTAATAATTCCAGTATCAGATGCACTGAATTTTCTGAGTTTCTGGACCATGGAGCAGTGGTAATGAATCTATAAAATTGATAAAATTATAGCACCTTTTTTAAAAATGTTCCTTTATTGAGTCATAGTTAAAAAAAAGTAAAAAAAAAAAAAGCCAAGAAGCCAGCGATGCCTATGGTCAGCACGCAATACATGAAGGGCACATGCACATATTGATTTCTAACTGTACTTTAAATTGAGACATTTAGCAATCAATTGATCAATTCTTTGAGACACCCCTGCCATGTCACGGCATTCTCATATGTGGCAGTCCTACTCTACCTTTTTTATATATGCTATGCCACTACGACCTCCTAAAAAGCAAGACTATATTAAATACAAACGTACCTGAAGCATTTCTGAATCACTCACATGGCGTCAGAAGGGCAAGCGCAGATAAAGGCCGATCAGGTTCGGACATGACATCCGGACATTTCGGATCTGAAATGTCATGTCCTGGAGCTGGTCGGTCTTCATCTGCGCTTGCCCTTCTGGCGCCATGGGAGTGATTCATAAATGCTTCGGGTACATTTGCATTTAATACAGTCTTGCTTTTAATACATTTAGGAGGCAATAATGGCACAGCGTATTTAAAAAAACATAGAGTAGGACTGCCCCATATGAGAATGCCATGACATGGTGGGGTGGCTCAAAGAATTGATCAATTGTTTGCTAAATGTCACATTTTAAAGTACAGTTAGAAATCAATCTGTGCTTAAGCACTTTATGTATTGCGTGCTGACCATAGGCAGCGCTGGCTTCTTGGCTTTTTTGTTTAAAAAAAAAATGTAGCCATGTGACGCAGTTCTGAGCAGAGCCTACACATTTCAAGTGTATCCACCCTTAATCTTAGCTACAGATCAAATTTAGCAATAAATATTAATAAAAAAAGACCAATGGGCTTAATTGGAGCAAACACGTAACCAGGAATTAACATGTAGAAATTTACTTATGAATTCTAAGATATCACAGTCAATTAAGCGAGATCATAAACACATGAAAAGAAAATAATTTTACAGAAGACTTAGATACCTGGTAAAAGTACATTAGAGGATAAAAGAAATGTGTGTAATGTTGGTCCAGTAAAGCAAGCCAGAAAGAGGAAAGGGCAATTACTTGACCCATGCCATGTGTCATGCACAGTTACTAAGTAAAAAACATAGAGAAACTATACAAGTATTCAAAAGAAAAACAAAGACAGGTTAAAATATGACTAAATATTATTCAAGGTTACAGGTGAACCACGATAGCCACCAGTGCCACTGTACAATATATAGACATCAAAAGGTTAAAGAGTAGAGATGGGCGAACCCGAACTGTAACGTTCGGGATCCGTACTGAACACATAGTCACCGCACGAACACTGCCGGAAAAAGCCAAAGACTGCAGAGTGCAGTGAATACCGCCGGCAGTTAATGAGCGGCCCTGAAAGCAGATGCGACCGGGAGACAGTGGGACGGGAGGACGCGTCGCTGGACAGGTAAGTATAATTATAATGGCCCATATCTGTAAAGTCTAAGCTCGGGGTACGAACGCAAATTCACGTAATCTCCGGCCCCGAACCCGAACTTTACAAAAAACTCAGGCGAACCCGCCGATCCCGATCATCGGGGGGTTCGCACATCACTAATAAAGAGTGGTATTGGTGAAACAATTTAAAATTGTATTGTACAGTGGTGATTTTTTGGTTCATGTGTAACCTTGGATAATAACTTATTCATGAAGAGCCTGTGTGAATGGAGTGGATGTGCCCATAATTGATTACAGCTGGATCAATATGGGCTCTTCAGAGTCCCAATTCTCAGAATTGGTGGGGGCTATTCTGTATCCCTGATTTGTGAGGTCTTTCTTCTTCATCTTCTTCAAGTCCTGTTTTTACTGCACTTGTCAACCTTTGTTCCACATGTTCAGTACAAATTGTGGGGAAAAAATGGACTGTGACAGCCAAAACACCTGAGCCCAGGAAATGTGACAGAAGGAGGTGGCTTAATGTGGTTTAAGAAGCATAACCCACTGGGAACTGCCCTGTCAGGCAGATGTTAGGTTCAGACCTGGGGCAAACCGTCAGCATTTTTTGGCATCTAAAATTGAGTACTCCTAAACCTTATCATAGGGAGCTGATATTCACTGACTTTATCAAATTTATCACTGACTGTAGTAGAATAAAAAGTTACATTATTCACTTTTTTCTGCTACTTAAAATCTGATATCCACTATTGAATATGAGTGATCTACAATAGATACAGAAATATTTTGACAGTGACTGAATTTCGGTGATTTGGACTCTGCATGACACGATTTTGAATTTAAAATGAAACAAATGAGATGCAATTAAAGTGTAGACTTTCAGGTTCAATTAAACTGGTTGAACAAAAATATCCTGTGAAACGTTTAGGAATTGCAACCATTTTTCTACAATGTCTCCCCCCATTTCAGGGGTTTTAAAATTTAAAAAGGGCAAATTAACTTTATCATAAATAAAAAAGTTAATTTTAACCCCCTTTTCCCCCAAAGGGGGTTTTTTACCCTGTTAAAAGGGCTTTGGGGGAATTTTTTCAATTTTGACCACTGCCCCTTTTTTGAGGT
>JARQOD010000006.1:322916415-323000062 GCA_033576555.1 Oophaga sylvatica
CCTCTGGTGGTTCAAACGGTACTGGACTGTCCATGAAGATGTGAGGATTGGGAATCAGGTGTTACTGACTGGTCTTATATAAGGGAGTCCGCCTTCCCATCAGGTTGCCGGTGATCAATGTTCGGTCTCAATCCTTGATTCCTGTTTACTTGGTAGCCTGCTGTGTCGTGTCTGAATCTCCTTGCTAACAGATAAGACATTTTCTTTTTTGTTTTTGTGCTTGATTTTTGCATTTTGTCCTGCACTTCTGGGGGGCCTTCAGGTCCCCTCTGGGGCTTTTGCCCTCTCAGTTCAGTTCAGCCACTGATGTTTGTACATTTGCTTTTTCCAGTTTTTTCAGTGGCTGCTGTTTTGTTTTTGGTTACACCAGAGAACTAATTTAGGTGGTAGAGGTCGTGTGATCTCAGGTGTTTTTGAAATATAGAGTTGGTGCTTTTCAGGTTTTTTTGAGATTGCAGTAAGTGCTCTTCCTATCCTTTTCTATTTAGTAAGTTTGGGCCCCACGTTTGCTCATACTATTTCTGTCTGTGTCAGTATTTCTTCTTGTCTAACCGCCATTACATGTTTGGGGGCTTTCTATGTTCTTTGGGGATCTGTTCCGGGGCAGATAGCTTTCCTCTTTCTATCTTTAGGTGTAGTTAGTTTCTCAGGCTGTGACGAGGCTCTAGGACCAACGTAGAACGCTCCACAGCTGCCTCTAGTTGTGGTGGTTAGTCAGGGTACTGCAATCTCATAGTTTCCAACTGCTCTGGTGTATTTCCTTTTTGCCTGCTCTCCTCAGCTACCAAATCATAACACTATCTAATCAGACAATCCCCTTGCTCCAAATACTGTCTTCTCGCGCATTCCCCAAATCTGCTCACTATACTGTTTCCTCACACATTCTACTCTCTCCTTATGATGTTTCCTGTTATGAATGTGCTGGAGATGTTTCTGAGCAAGGCCCCTCTGGTGGTTACAGACAGTACTGAACCTTTCAGCGAGGAATGTCAATCTGGGTTCACTGACTGTCTGATATAAGGGAGGATACCTCCCATGATGGTTGCTGGTGATCAAATTGTTCTTGTCTCAATTGTGGTTCCTGGTTCATTTGGAAATTTGCTGAGTCTTGCCTGCATCTTCTGCTATCAGATAAGATATTTTCTGCTTTTATTTTTGTGCTTGCTTTTTACATTGTTCCCCCACTTCTGGGAGGTCAGCCAGGTCCCCTCCGGGAGACTTGTGCTCCTCTCGTTTATCGAAGCCACTGTTATTTGTTCTTTTGCTTTTTCCTGTTTTTCAGTGGCTGCAGCTTAGTTTTGTTACACCAGTATCTGATTTAGGTGGTAGAGATCGTGTGATCTCAGGTGTTTTTTGCAATCAGAAAGAGTTGGTATTTTTTAGGTTTTTTTTTGGATTGCAGTGAGTATCCTTCCTGTACTTTTCTTCTAGACAGATTGGGCCCCACGTTTGCTCATTCTATTTTCTGTCTGTGTACGTGCTTCTTCTTGTCTAACCGCCTTACATGTTTGGGGCTTACTATTTTCTTTGGGGATCTGCTCCGGGGCAGATAGCTTTCATCTTTCTGCCTTAGGTGTAGTTATCTCTCAGGCTGTAACGAGGCTCTAGGATCAACGTAGGAACGCTCCACGCTAGTGTTGAGCGATATTGCTCGATATCTAAAAATATCGTTCGAAATTGTATCGCCGATAGCACTAAATATCGTCGATATCCGATTTCGATACCGAAGTCCCATGTAAGTCTATGGGAACAAAATATCGCAACAAAAAAAACCCTTTCTTTCGTTGTAAACACAAAATATACACACATAGAATACATATATATATATATATACATGTCATTGTGACATATATATATACATATATTTATAGTTTATACACTTCTACATAGTAAAATCGACTCTAATTCAATTGCCGGGTAAAGACGTGACATACCCCATAGAAGTCGACGGGCTCGGTGCCGAGTACCCCAAAACCTCTGGCTCTGTGCGACTCAACTTGGGCGTCACGAACAGGATTCTGTAACTCGCTATAAGCGAGTCCTGTGTGCCTGAATTGCACTGGTTTTGTGCTTGAGAATTGCTAAAATCATCAGAGAATGTATTTGCCATTTTTTCCGCCATATCTGCGTCACGACGAGGCACTGGTGAAGAAGAAGGCGTGCTCTTCGTGGGGGTCACTCACTCATGGCGTGAAAACGATGGCCGCCCACTGTAAATGGTACTGCAATGTAACATCGTGCCCCACAGCTCTGGAGTTCCGCCTCCTCATCCTCCTCAGTGTGCGGAAACTAACACGAAGGTCCCGCCTCCCTACAAAAGAGGGGCCCTCTCCAGATATGACACATGTGACTTGGCAGAGATGGCTAATGGACACGACGAGCAGAATGGGAAGGGATGGAGCAGTCAGAGCTCTCCCCCACGGAAGCGACCCGATCGCCACAGAATCACCGTTGGGCACCCGGCCTGTAAACCCTCCTACGCTGCAAGAAGCGGCGGATACCCTAAGAGGCCTGGCCCGGCACCGGAGGAGGTCGCCAGGATGGAAGCCAGCTGGCGTGCCCTAAAACTAAACTTGGAGCGGCGCCAATCCCTCTTACCTGAAGTGTCTGTACCGGAAGGTGAGGCACCCGTTCTAGTAGAGGAGTCCTTGCAATGTGATCCGGTTGACGTTGTCGCAGTGGAGGCACCCGTTCCTGCAAAAACCGCAGCACCGTCAGCAGCACCCCAGATCCCGCTGTCTGCCCCCGTCGCTGAGACAGAAGAAGCGACACCCGTCCTCATGGAGGAGGCCGCGCAGGCACCAGAGCACTACCTGCCTGTACCGGAGCCCCGACTGTCATCTGATTTAGAGCCGTCTGCTTCCTCCGCAGGGAGCGCCGCCAGGACTGGGGGGCGACAGGAGAGCTGCCGCAAACCGACACTGTAAGCTGCAGTGGAGTGGTGGAGACATGGAGATGCTGGAGGAGAATTACAACCGGCGTCAGGAGGAAGAGTGGAGACGTTGGGAGCGGAAGCAGAGCGACAAAGGGAGCAGCGAGAATCCCTAAAACTACGCCAAGTCACCTGGAGAAGGACCGGGCAGATAAGGACCGGATGAGAAAGGATAAAGGAACCCTGAGTGAGCCGCGGCGTAAGGGTCAGTACGGAGCTTAAATTGAAAGGTGGTTGGGGCTTCATCAAGGAGCCTGGACTTTATTTAGAAGTCTTTGTGACCCGCGGGACGTGGAGGCTCACCTCCCAGAAGGACACCCGGGGAGGGACCTGTTGCCAGGAGACTTGGTGACTTACACCCGACACTGGGGTTACAATGGGTGGTACGCCCTAAATGTTACCAGGTGCGACCCCTACTCCCCAGTGTGTCAGGAACCTGTGAGACCCTCGAAGCCTTCAGCCTCCCACATCCAGGCCTCTGCAAAAGTGCCCACCCCACGCCGTAAATCTCCCCACCCTCCCTCAGTGGTCTCCTCAGCAGCCCCAGCTATGGACATGATAAGTATAGCTGGCCCGTACCCGGCGCCTGTTAGGCACCCTGGGGTTCGTACAGCCGGGACATAGGGCTCCAGACCCGGAGGGAGATGAAAGAAGTGGCCACACAGACCCAGATAGCGGGTCACGACGTCACTGTACAGGCCACACGACGTCATCAGGTCCTGGTAGTCCTTGGTGCCTCGGATGTTTGGCAATCTCAAGAAGAGTACCAGGTGGTACCTGGAAGAGGCCAGCCAAAGAAGTCTAAATAACCCGGACAGGGTCCCTGTATGTAAATAGTTAACTTGTTTATGTACCCGGACGGGTGAATGTTCCAAAAAATTTTTTTAATTTATAAAAAAAAAAACACAGTTTTTCATTTCTTTTATTACTGTCTCATCCTGCTGCGACGCCATCGATCTCCTGTAAAAAAATGAAAGAAAAAAAAAAGTATACCACCTGACCGACGCAGTCCATAGTAACGAGTGTCCCACGACGATCCAGCTCTGCTACATCAGAATGACAGGCAGAGCCTGTCATCCCGGCGCAGCACAGCTGATTACCTGCTTCCCCGGCGGTGACGTCATCGGACTGACTGCTTACGGCCGGGATTACCCTGCAGTCACTGCAGTTATCGCGAAAAACTGCATGTGACCGCCAGGGAGAAGATAATGGCGGCCATCAAGCAGTCCAGGACGTGACCGCCGGAGATCTTCTGCCAGGTAAGTGCCGCTGACTCCTGACAGACCCGACGACGGACACTCACAGTGACAGTGACAAATCCGATTCCGGTATTCGATAAGACGAAAATATCGAAACGAATTATCGAAAGGCCGATAGAGCTAATATCGCCGATAGCCGATATTTGCATTATCGTATCGCTCAACACTATCCACGGCTACCTCTAGTTGTGTGGTTAGTTCAGGTTACTGCAATCCAATAGGTTCCAGCAGGGCCGCTCCAGGTTTTTATGGGCCCCGGGCGAAAGAGCCTCAGTGGGCCCCTTTAACACAGACCACGATTCATGATGCACAGATACAGCAGAGAAATATGGGTACAGTACAGTGCCAAACACTTCACTTCTTCCATTACATGACTGATGCCTATTGTAAATTGTACAATAGCTCAAAAAACGCCAAATCCTCACAGCGCACAGAACAGACTGGACAGTACAGTCCTCCATACAATATTATGGGCACCACAGTCTCCCCCTCATCACCCATATAATACCCCATGCAGGATGTCACCCCCCCATATAATGCTCCATACAGAATACTTGACCCAAAATAATGCTCCATACAGAATACTGGACCCAATATAATGCTCCATACAGGATACTGGTCCCCATATAATGCTCCATACAGGATACTGGTCCCCATATAATGCTCCATACAAAATATGGAGCTCTCCTCTGTGCTGTACTGCGTTCTGCACTGTTACGGTCAGGAAAGGGCGCTGTGGAAAGACTCCCCATTATCATCATGAATTCCTCCTCATCATCATCATTGCCTCCTTATCATCATCATTGTCTCCCCATCATCATCATGGCCTCCCCATTATCATCAATGCCTGCCCATCATCATCATCTCCTCCCCATCATCATCAATGCCTGCCCATCATCATCATCTCCTCCACATCATCAATGCCTGCCCATTATCATCATGGCCTCCCCATCATCATCATGGCCTCCCCATTATCATCAATGCCTGCCCATCATCATCTCCTCCCCATCATCAATGCCTGCCCATTATCATCATGGCCTCCCCATCATCATCATGGCCTCCCCATTATCATCAATGCCTGCCCATCATCATCTTCTCCCCATCATCAATGACTGCCCATTATCATCAATGCCTGCCCATTATCATCACTCTCTCTTCCCCATCATCATCAATGCCTCCCCATTATCACAATGCCTGCCCATCATCACACACAGACAGCACACAAGCACTCCTCACATACATACACACACACACACACACACAAAGCACCGCACTACATACACACAACACACACACACACAGACACACACACACACACACGCTCCACCCATCCAGCATCCGCGCTCTCTGCCACAGCCGGCCGCTGAATGATGACGTCATTCAGCGGCGCTGCTGTGAGAGGAAGCGCCGGCGCCCCCTGGAGCCCGGAGCTGCGACTGAGGAGGCACGGGAGAGGTAAGTATTGTGCCAGCTGATGCCGGGGCCCTGAGCAAGCGGGGGGGCCCAGTGGCGGCGCTGACACCGCTCTCCTCCGCTAACGGGCGCGGGGGTGCCAGACGGCGAGTGGCCCGCCTCTCAGGCCCCGCACTTGCCTGGGTGCCGGGTGCTGACGCAGGCCCTGGGTTCCAGCCTCTCTGGTGTATTGCCGTTTTTGCTTTTTCTCCTCAGCTACCAAAACACAACAGTATCACCGGCCCAAACTGAAAGTTATATGGTACTCACAGAAGGGAAAAATAGTGTGAAAAAAAAAAAGTTGTCAGAGTTGTCAGAGATGTTTTTTTTTCTCTGTTTGTTGCATTTTTTCCCTCTTTTTCTCTTGGTGCTGAGGAGGATTTTTTTTCTCTCAATGGAGCTTGCACAGTTGTCTGGCCGTGGATCAGCTTGCCACTGAGGTTCGGAGTATTGCTACCTATCTTGCTAGGTTGCCGGTTGTGTAGCCTCTTTTTTAAACCACATTGTCTACAATTGTGGAAATATGGGCAAACTTTCCTTATTTTTTTTCATATGTTTGAAAGGCATTTTAAACTGGTCCTGTGATATGTGTTGCAGTGGCAATAAAACACATATAACCAGGGACCAGGCAATGGGAAGATTTACATTATCCAGCAAATACAGTATGTGACATTTATAATTAGGTTTGTTATACATTTAGCAGGTTTTATGTCATGAAGGAAGGAAAAATATTGACTTCTAAATTATTTTTAGCGATCATGGAACCATCAATACATTTCTAAATATTAACTGTCAAATATACACAACTTAATAACTATTTTTTACATTTAAGATGGAAAGATATTTAAGTAACATTAAATACAAGAACTAAAGTATAGTCACACTTTTTGTTTAATTTACTGCCAGTGTTATTTTGCTCCCAAGAGCTGCTATTGTTGTATCCTGGTAAATTCCTGTCACAATTCATTAAAATCAGTTGACACTGAATCTACTAGTTAGCCAGTCTTCTATATTCTTTAGGGATATAATAAGAAAACAACTTAGGTTTCTTATTTATTAAGAACTAATAAGTAATACTACTTACATGTGGAACTTTAATGATTTTGTTTATTCAGTAAATACATTTTAAATGTTTTTTTGTGCTATATTTTTGCAAATAGACTTGTCTTTAAGTGGTTTTCTTTTCAAATATGTAGCAAAATACCAAAATTAATTGTACAAATCAAGCATAACCCAATGAATTTGAGATCTGTGAAGTTTACTGGCTATTGACCCAAACTTTCAATGTTTTATTCACAAACCATTTAGTTGTCACTTTTGCCTTGTGACATGGTCCTCCATCACCAAATTACTCCTGGATCGTTGGTGGAAGTTGCTATTAGATGTTTAGATATTATTTTTTATTCAAGTCAGTGTTCTTAAATTATGAGTAATCCCCACATATGAATGGTCTCAAGATGCTTTAGTGTTTGCATGACACAGGACTCATGATAGTACTCATCTTGTCTTGTCACTCTTCCAGATGTCTCAGACATTCTGAATAGTGATGAACGAGCATGTTCACAATTGCTCGACATTTCATCTAGCCTCGAGATGCTCGGCACGCTTGTTACTCATTTGAGAATCGCGGATGCTCAAGCACCCTTCTTGAGTCCCCACACTGCATATTTGGCGCCTGTTAGACAGCCAGTAAACATGCTGGGATTGCCCGCTATACACTTAGTGGCTGTTTCAAGATGCACATTAAGGAGGCACTTGAAGAAAAATGGGCTGCATGGTCAAATCGCCAGAAGAAAGCCAAATGACCCTGATCAAAAGTTCACATACCACATTTCTTAATACCGTGTATTGCGCCCTGTAACATCAATGACAGCTTGAAGTCTTTTGTGGTAGTTGTGGATGAGGTTCTTTATTTTCTCAGATGGTAAAGCTGCCCACTCTTCTTGGCAAAAAGCCTCCAGTTCCTGTAAATTCCTGGGCTGTCTAGCATGAACTGCACATTTTAGATCTCCCCAGAGTGGCTCAATGATACTGAGGTCAGGAGACTAAGACTACCACTTCAGAACTTTCACTTTGTTCTGCTGTAGCCAATGACAGGTCAACTTGGCCTTGTGTTTTGGATCGTTGTCATGTTGGAATATCCAAGTACATTCCATGCACAGCTTCCAGGCTGATGATTACAAATTTGCCTCCAGTATTTGCTGATAATGTGCTGCAATCATCTTACCTAGAACTTTGACCAAGTTTCCTGTGCCTTTGTAGCTCACACATCCCAAAAACATCAGTGATCCACCTCTGTGCTTTACAGTAGGAATGGTGTTCCTTTTATCATAGGATCTCTCTCCAAATGTAAAATTTATGGTGCGGCCAAAAGTTCAATTTTGGTCTCATCACTCCAAATTACCTTGTAACAGAAGTTTTGAGGCTTGTCTCTGTGCTGTTTTGCATATTGTAGGTGAGATAATTTGTGGCATTTGCACAGTAATGGCTTTCTTCTAGCGACTCGACCATGCAGTCCATTTTTTCTTCAAGTGCCTCCTTATTGTGCATCTTGAAACAGCCACACCGCTAGTTTTCAGAGTCCAGTATTTCAGCTTGTTATTTGTGGGTTTTTCTTTGCATCCTGAACAATTTTCCTGGCATTTATCACAGGTCACAGGTGAGGATGTTACCTTTAGTAACCATTCAAACCCATTTGTGTCAACTTCTGTGCATGTTATCAGGCCAAAATCACCAGGGTATATAAACATTTGATCAACTTTCATTTGGATGTTTTGGGTTGTCATCATGATTTAAAAAGAGAAAACACAGTAGTTTGCCTGGAAAGCAAAAATTCTGCCGGGGTATGTAAACTTTTGCGCACAACTGTACATTTATTGATTCTAGCTTCTCGCTCTGAATGTTTCAAGAGTGACATGCGAAGCTTGTGTGTAGTGATTCCCAAATATTTGAGCACTCGCGATCAGAAGAAGACAATGGTGGGGAACAGCAATTAGTGTCTCAAGAGGTAGATGATGATGAGACACAGATACCAACAAGTGATATGTTGTTAAGTCAACGAGCCTGGAGGACCACTGTGTGGAAGTGGAAGACAAGGTGGTGGACGATGAAGTCACCAACCCAACATGGGAAGGTGCTGGGCAGAGCAAGGCCCACAGTGCAGAAGAGGAAGGATCTGCAGCTTCGCAAGAGGCAGGAAAATGAAGTGGGGTGACCAGAGGGAGGAGGCAGGTAAATGTTTTCTAGAACATCTACAAGAATCAAGTTCCCAGGCCAAGGGTTAAATGTTCCCCACTCTTTAGCTTTTTTATAGAAAGTTAGGGTGACACAATTCGCCATCCTACTGATGTCACTATTGCATCAGAGGGATCACGTGGTGCAGTCTCCTTACTTGCACCAATGTGACATTCCACACCCTTGGTGACATTTAAAAGCCAGCTTGGCACAGTTTTACACAGAGGATGTAGGGAGGATGTGGCCAAAGCAGCCGCTGATGTGGCACTCACAACTCTGAGAGCCCCTGTCACTAGCACCAGTGAAACAGAGTGCTGCCAGCCTGGTAGTACTGCCACCAGTTCCTTATTAGAAACAAGCCCGGTCAGTTACCGGGATTATATCTGGCTAGAAACCAGCTCAGGTAGCATGGAAAGTTAAATCCAATAACATGGACTTGTGGGTGGAGATAAAAAAGCATCCCAAGTTTAAATAATATACTGTATTTAATCGCCTTAAGGGCACACTAAACAATAAACTAAATACATACTGGTTATACATATAAAATGGTCAGATATGCAAATATAGGTGAGGGTACAAAAGTTATAAGCTGATGAATTGTAAAATTGCTGATTTGATGTTTAACCACGTGTGCAGGGATGCATGGGGGCATGGGCTGCCAGCTGATTCAGTTCCTTTCAGTCTGTTACATGATGTGCCCCCCTCACTTTATAAGTGAATAGCAAGCATGACAAAGAGAGAAGGCACACATGGCCGTTCACGAGCCTTTATCCCCTTGGTTGGTCACCCCTAGATGTTTGAAGCTAAAGCTCCCAAAACCTAGGAAGAATAATAACTTCCCAACTGAAGGTCATAGGGTAGCGGTTCTGGTACCATCGGACCTGGCCAGGCCCCCATTACAATTGGAGACCAAATATGGCTTTGTTACCTGGCTTCTAGTAGCCATTTGGTGTAACTTCCCATCATTGGGTGCTAGAACAGATCGAGACCCTGCAAGGCGTTCATCTCGTTCCAGAAATCTCAAAAAATTTAATCAGTGTGTGGCTAGGACATATGATAACTCCATGTTCACCTGAAATATTCTTTTTAAATTCTTCTCTGAGTGGAAAAAGCAGTTTACACAGCGTGGGCTTTGTCATCTTGTATGCCTTGAATAAGAGCTGGACCACCTGCTGAGCCAGATATCCTGGTACAGCTACACTTGCTGAAGGAGGATTGTACCCTGTCAGTAAATTCCCCTTCATATTCCCACGGGGCAGACAATAAAAGAGTTTTATTTGCAACCTGTGCCATACCAAGATCAGCAGGGACCTGTAAATTGCTAGACTGACCCCTCCAGCATGCTCAGGCACATGTCCTCAAACCACCAGACTAGTTGAGCCAAACACATGGATCTGCAATCAGTGTCAATGGTGACACAACTGTTTCTTCCCCGTGCTATGTGCTTGCCAATTTCCTGACCATGACACAGGTACGGATAATAATAATCATTCACAAGCACCATCAGCTATGATGCCCCATTCCTTGTCCCAGCACAGCGTTCAGCTGCCCCTACTCCAGGCCTTGGAACGCAAGTGTAAATACCCAGCCACTAACCCACTGGCCCAAACATTAAACGGCCAAATTTCCAGGCTGCTTGTTGATGTTAAAGTTTGTGGACACTGAGACTTTCCGCAACCTCATGGCAGTGGCCGTCCCTTGGCACTCGGTCAAAAGCCGCCACCATTTTTCACCCAAAGCATGGTCCCATAACATCACCCATGCCCTGACCAATGCAGTTAATGGGAAAGTCCACCTAACATGAGGACAAGTGCTTGTGGCCAGGGACACTACATTTACCTGACAGCATACTGGGTGAACTAAGTGGAGGCTGGGACCTAGTCCCTCCATAGGAGAGTACACATGTTACCGATGCCGAGAATTGCAGGTAATAGTTCCATCAGAATTTCCTCCTCCAACGATGACAGTTCCTGCACCCTCTCCTCCTCATATTCCTTCATCTTAGAATTGTAATCAATATCAGTCACAAGCTGGAAGAACTGCAGCACTGCCTCGGTTAAGCTGCAACAGGCTCTGCTGAAATAAGTTTGTTTAGGTAACAAACCGCACACCACAGCAGAATTGTTGAAAGGTATAACAGATCATACCAATCTGTGGCTATCATTGTTGAACCTACAACCAGGTATGGTATAGTCATTTGTGGCAATGGCCATAACCTGTTGATGGCTCTGAAGCTTGGCAAGCTTGCTCACGTACCTTGCCTGGCCCAGGTATTCTCCTATTTTCGGAAGTCAGCTGCAGCTGTCGCTGGTCTAGCAATGCTAGAGCAACACTTGCAAGTGCTAGCTCACTAACTGGTGTGTGATGTGACCATGTGCTGGAGCTCCATATTACATTTGGTGGCAATGATTTGTGATTAGCAGTGGGCAGTAGTTGAGTACCATCTACAACATGTCCATTGGTATTTTAGTCATTTTCCACACATAATAACCGACAAGTGGGCATGGGTGTCTGACATGTGTGAGATTCTCCAAAACTATTAGGAATCAACCAAGATGGTGAGTGGTGATGACACCATAATCAACGTATCCATCTACAGGTCCTTCTCAAAAAATTAGCATATAGTGCTAAATTTCATTATTTTCCATAATGTAATGATTACAATTAAACTTTCATATATTTTAGATTCATTACACACCAACTGAAATTTGTCAGGTCTTTTATTGTTTTAACCCCTTCACCCCCAAGGGTGGTTTGCACGTTAATGACCGGGCCAATTTTTACAATTCTGACCACTGTCTCTTTATGAGGTTATAACTCTGGAACGCTTCAACGGATCTTCGCGATTCTGAGATTGTTTTCTCGTGACATATTGTACTTCACGATAGTGGTAAAATTTCTTCGATATACCTTGCGTTTATTTTTGAAAAAAATGCAAATATGGCGAAAATTTTGAAAATTTTGCAATTTTCAAACTTTGAATTTTTTTTCCCTTAAAACAGAGAGATATGTCACACAAAATAGTTAATAAATAACATTTCCCACATGTCTACTTTACATCAGCACAATTTTGGAACCAAAATTTGTTTTTGTTAGGAAATTATAAGGGTTAAAAGTTGACCAGTGATTTCTCATTTTTACAACAAAATTTACAAAGCCATTTTTTTAGAGACCACCTCACATTTGAAGTCACTTTGAGGGTCTATATGGCAGAAAATACCCAAAAGTGACACCATTCTAAAAACTGCACCCCTCAAGGTACTCAAAACCACATTCAAGAAGTTTAATAACCCTTCAGGTACTTCACAGGAGCTGAAGCAATGTGGAAGGAAAAAATTAATATTTAACTTTTTAGCCACAAAAATGATCTTTTACAAACGTTTTTTTATTTTCACAAGGGTAAAAGGAGAAAATGGGCAGATAAAGTTGTTGTGCAATTTCTCCTGAGTACGCCAATACCCCATATGTGGGGGAAAACCACTGTTTGGGCACACGGCAGAGCTCGTAAGGGAAGGAGGCCGTTTGACTTTTTCAAACTAAAAATTGGCTGGAATTGAGATTAGACGCCATGTCGCGTTTGGAGAGCCCCTGATAGCCTAAACAGTGGAAACCCCCCACAAGTTACACCATTTTGGAAACTAGACCCCTAAGGAAACTTATCTAGATCTGTTGTGAGCACTTTGAACCCAAGTGTTTCACAAAAGTTTATAATGCCTGGGTGTGAAAAAAAAAAAAAACAATTTTCCACAAAAATGATTTTTTAGTCCCAAATTTTTGATTTTTCCCACGGAAATTGGACCCCAAAAGTTGTTTTCCAATTTGTCCTGAGTACGCTGATACCCCATATGTGGGGGGGGAAACTGTTTGGGCGCACGGCAGGGCTTGGAAAGGAAGCAGTAACGTTTTGGAATGCAAACATTGATGGGGTCATGTTCCATTTGTAGTGCCCCAGATGAGCCTAAACAGTGGAAACCCCCCACAAGTGACCCCATTTTGGAACTAGACCCCCTAAGGAACTTATCTAGATCTTTAGTGAGCACTTTGAACCCCAAGTGCTTCACACAAGTTTATAATGCCCGAGCATGAAAATAAAAAATCCTATTTTTTTCCCACAAAAATTATCTCTTAGTCACTAATTTTTATTTTCCCAAGGGTAACAGGAGAAATTGGACCACAAAATTGTTGTCCAATTTGTCCTGAGTACGCTGATACCCCATATGTGGGGGGGAACCACTGTTTGGGCGCATGGCAGAGCTCGGAATGGAAGGACCACCATTTGACTTTTTCCAACCACAATTGGCTGGAATTGAGATTGGACGCCATGTTGCATTTGGAGAGCCCCTGCTGTGCCTAAACAGTGGAAACCCCCCACAAGTGCCCCCATTTGGGAAACTAGACCCTCTAAGGAACTTATCTAGATCTTTGGTGAGCAATTTGAACCCCCAAGTGCTTCACACAAGTTTATAACGTAGAGCCGTAAAATTAAAAAATCATATTTTTTTCCACAAAATTGATTTTTTCACCCCAATTTTTATTTTCCCAAGGGTAACAAGACTCCAAAAGTTATTGTGCAATTTGTCCTGAGTGCGCTATACCCCATATGTGGAGTAAACCACTGTTTGGGTGCATGGCAGAGTTTGGAAGGGAAGGAGCGCGTTTGACTTTTTCAACGCAGAATTGGCTGGATGCCATGTCGTGTTTGGAGAGCTCCTGATATGCCTAAACAGTGGAAACCCCCCACAAATACACCATTTTGGAAACTAGACCCCTCACGGAACTTATCTAGATGTGTGGTGAGCACTTTGAACCCCAAAGTGCTTCACAGAAGTTTATAACGTACAGCCGTAAAATAAAAAATCCTTTTTTTTTTTTACAAAAATGATTTTTTCTCCCTCAATATTTTATTTTCACAAGGGTAACAGGAGAAATTGGACCCCAAAAGTTGTTGTCCAATTTGTCCTGAGTACGCTGATACCCAATATGTGGGAGTAAACTACTATATGGGCGCACGTCGGGGCTCGGAAGGGAAGTAGTGACGTTTTGGATTGCAGACTTTGATGGAATGGTCTGGGGAGTCATGTCGCATTTGGAGAGCCCCTGATGCGTCTAAACAGTGGAAACCCCCCACAAGTGACCCCATTTTGGAAAATAGACCCACAAGGAACTTATCTAGATGTGTGTGAGCACTTTGAACCCCGAAGTGCTTCACAGAAGTTTATAACGTACAGCCAAAAAAATAAAAAATCCTTTTTTTTTTTACAAAAAGATTTTTTCGCCCCCAATATTTTATTTTCACAATGGTAACAGGAGAAATTGAACCCCAAAAGTTGTTGTCCAATTTGTCCTGAGTATGCTGATACCCAATATGTGAGAGTAAACTACTGTATGGGCGCACGTCGGGGCTCGGAAGGGAAGTAGTGACGTTTTGGATTGCAGACTTTGATGGAATGGTCTGGGGAGTCATGTCGCATTTGGAGAGCCCCTGATGAATCTAAACAGTGGAAACCCCCCACAAGTGACCCCATTTGGAAAATAGACCCCACAAGGAACTTATCTAGATGTGTGGTGAGCACTTTGAACCCCAAAGTGCTTCACAGAAGTTTATAACGTACAGCCGTAAAATAAAAAAATCCTTTTTTTTTTTACAAAAATGATTTTTTCGCCCTCAATATTTTATTTTCACAAGGGTAACAGGAGAAATTGGACCCCAAAAGTTGTTGTCCAATTTGTCCTTAGTACGCTGATACACAATATGTGGGAGTAAACTTAGTAGACTTTGATGGAATGGTCTGGGGAGTCATGTCGCATTTGGAGAGCCCCTGATGCGTCTAAACAGTGGAAAACCCCCACAAGTGACCCCATTTTGGAAAATAGACCCCACAAGGAACTTATCTAGATGTGTGGTGAGCACTTTGAACCCCGAAGTGCTTCACAGAAGTTTATAACGTACAGCCGTAAAAATAAAAAATCCTTTTTTTTTTACAAAAATAATTTTTCGCCCCCAATATTTTATTTTCACAAGGGTAACAGGAGAAATTGGACCCCAAAAGTTGTTGTCCAATTTGTCCTGAGTATGCTGATACCCAATATGTGGGAGTAAACTACTGTATGGGCGCACGTCGGGGCTCGGAAGGGAAGTAGTGACGTTTTGGATTGCAGACTTTGAAGGAATGGTCTGGGGTCGTCATGTCGCATTTGGAGAGCCCCTGATGCGCCTAAACAGTGGAAACCCCCCACAAGTGACCCCATTTTGGAAAATAGACCCCACAAGGAACTTATCTAGAAGTGTGGTGAGCGCTATGAAGCTCCAAGTGCTTCACAGAAGTTTTATAACATACAGCCGTAAAACAAAAAAATCATTTTTTTTTTACAAAAATGATTTTGTCGCCCCCAGTTTTTTATTTTCCCAAGGGTAACAGTAGAAATAGGACAAATTGCACAATAACTCTTGTGGTCCAGAGTACGCTGATACCCCATATACGGGAGTAAACTACTGTTTGGGCGCATGGCAGAGCTCAGAAGTGAAGGAGCACCGTTTGACTTTTTCAACGCAGAATTGGCTGGAATTGAGATCAGACGCCATGTCACATTTGGAGAGCCCCTGATGTGCCTAAACAGCGGAAACCCCCAATTCTAACTCCAACCCTAACCCCAACACACCCCTAACCCTAGTCCCAACCCTAACCACAAACCTAACCCTAACACACCCCTAACCGTAATCCCAACCCTAATCCTAATCCTAACGTTAGCGCCAACCCTAACCCTAACTTTAGCCGCAACCCTAACCCTAACGGGAAAATGGAAATAAATACATTTTTTTAATTTTATTATTTTTCCCTAACTAAGGGGGTGATAAAGGGGGGTTTGATTTACTATTTATAGCAGGTTTTTGTGATTGGCAGCTGTCACGCTAAAAGACGCTTTTTATTGCAAAAAATAGTTTTTTGCATCACCACATTTTGAGAGCTATAATTTTTGCATATTTTGGCCCACAGAGTCATGTGAGGTCTTATTTTTTGCGGGACGAGGTGACGTTTTTATTGGTACCATTTTTGAGCACGTGACATTTTTTGATTGCTTTTTATTTCGATTTTTGGGAGGTTAGAATGAACATAAACCAGCAATTCATGAATTTCTTTTGGGGGAGGCGTTTGTACCGTTCCGCGTGTGGTAAAATTGATAAAGCAGTTTTATTCTTCGGGTCAGTACGATTACAGCGATACCTCATTTATATCATTTTTTTTATGTTTTGGCGCTTTTATAGAATGAAAACAATTTTATATAAAAAATTATTATTTTTGCATCGCTTTATTCTGCGAGCTATAACTTTTTTATTTTTTTTGCTGATGATGCTGTATGATGGCTCGTTTTTTGCGGGACAAGATGACGTTTTCAGCGGTATCATGTTATTTATATCCGTCTTTTTGATCGCGTGTTATTCCACTTTTTGTTCAGCGGTATGATGATAAAGCATTGATTTTTGCTTCGTTTTCTTTTTTTTTCTTTTTAAGGGGTTCATTAAAGGGGTTAACTAGTGGGACAGTTTTATAGGGGGGGTCGTTACAGACGCGGCGATACCAAATATGTGTACTTTTATTGTTTTGGTTTTTTTATTTACAGGAAAGAATGAATTTATTGGGGAATATTTTTTTTTTTTTATGATTTTTTTTACCACTTTTTATTTTTATTTTTTTTACTTTTATACTTTGTCCCAGGGTGGGACATCACTGTATTTTAGCAGATCGCTGGTGTGACAGTGTGCACAGCACACTGTCACACCAGCGATCGCTCTGGCATCGCTGCAGGCTTCCCCAGCGCCTGCTCTCAGCAGGCACTGAGGAAGCCGCCTCCCTGCAGGACTCTGGATCCGGGGACCTGGAGGGAGGACGGACCCTCGGAACAGCGCGATACATCGCGCTGCTCTGAGGGTCTCAGGGGAGCGCGCAGGGAGCCCCCTGCCTGCGCGATCCTCCCCTGTGCCCCGGGTACACCGCGATCATGTTTGATCGCGGTGTGCCAGGGGTTAATGTGCCGGGAGCGGTCCGTGACCGCTCCTGACACACAGTCACGGGTGTCAGCTGTGATAATCAGCTGACACCCAGCGGCGATCAGCTGCGCTCCCCCGGGAGCGCAGCTGATCGCCCATGACGTACTATTCCGTCCATGGGAATAAGGTCCAGGGTCACATGGACGGAATAGTACGTCTGATGGCAGAGAGGGGTTAATACTGATGATTTTGGCATACAACTCCTGATAACCCAAAAAACCTGTCTAAAAAAATTAGCATATCAAGAAAAGGTTCTCTAAACGGCCTATTACCCTAATCTTCTGAATCAACTAATTAACTCTAAACACATGCAAAAGATTCCTGAGGCTTTTAAAAACTCCCTGCCTGGTTCATTACTCAAAACCCCCATCATGGGTAAGACTAGCGACCTGACTGATGTCAAGAAGGCCATCATTGACACCCTCAAGCAAGAGGGTAAGACCCAGAAAGAAATTTCTCAACAAATAGGCTGTTCCCAGAGTGCTGTATCAAGGCACCTCAATGGGAAGTCTGTTGGAAGGAAACAATGTGGCAGAAAACGCTGTACAACGAGAAGAGGTGACCGGACCCTGAGGAAGATTGTGGAGAAGGACCGATTCCAGACCTTGGGGGACCTGAGGAAGCAGTGGACTGAGTCTGGTGTAGAAACATCCAGAGCCACCGTGCACAGGCGTGTGCAGGAAATGGGCTACAGGTGCCGCATTCCCCAGGTAAAGCCACTTTTGAACCATAAACAGCGGCAGAAGCGCCTGACCTGGGCTACAGAGAAGCAGCACTGGACTGTTGCTAAGTGGTCCCAAGTACTTTTTTCTGATGAAAGCAAATTTTGCATGTCATTCGGAAATCAAGGTGCCAGAGTCTGGAGGAAGACTGGGGAGAAGAAAATGCCAAAATGCCTGAAGTCCAGTGTCAAGTACCCACAGTCAGTGATGGTGTGGGGTGCCATGTCAGCTGCGGTGTTGGTCCACTGTGTTTCATCAAGGGCAGGGTCAATGCAGCTAGCTATCAGGAGATTTTGGAGCACTTCATGCTTCCATCGGCTGAAATGCTTTATTGAGATGAAGATTTCATTTTTCAGCACGACCTGGCACCTGCTCACAGTGCCAAAACCACTGGTAAATGGTTTACTGACCATGGTATTACTGTGCTCAATTGGCCTGCCAACTCTCCTGACCTGAACCCCATAGAGAATCTGTGGGATATTGTGAAGAGAAAGTTGAGAAACGCAAGATCCAACACTCTGGATGAGCTTAAGGCCGCTATCGAAGCATCCTGGGCCTCCATAACACCTCAGCAGTGTCACAGGCTGATTGCCTCCATGCCACGCCGCATTGAAGCAGTCATTTCTGCAAAAGGATTCCCGACCAACTATTGAGTGCATAACTGAACTTTATTATTTGATGTTTTTTTTGTTTGTTTTTAACCCCTCTCTGACATTAGACGTACTATCCCGTCCATAAAACCCGTGCCATTCTGACCATGGACGGGATAGTACGTCATGCCCTTTAATGCGACATCGCGACTTAAGTAGCGGTGATCGCATTAAAATTCCGACGCCAGCTTACCTCTTGGAAGTTGGCGTCGGCATCCCGGGCTGCGTCCTCCCCCTCAGGCCTCCCGATCGCTGTGATTGGCTGTTGAATTCTGAACAGCCAATCACAGCCTTTCTCACTGTTTCAGCCAATCAGAGCGGCTAAAACAGTGAGATCGCAGGCTAGGATCGAGTACCGATGTACTCGATCCTAGGCCTGGGCCTAGGAAAGTCCAGACCCCCCCCGGATTGGCGCGATCCCCGATCACATCGATCGCGCCAATCGCAGGGCACAGCCGCGGTATATCCGCGCTGTGCCCTGCCTGTACCTGCCTGGATCGGTGCAGTAATAGCACCGATCCTAGGCCAGGGCCTGTAGGGCATGAAGGAGCTGATTGGCGCGATCGATGTCATCGACGATCGCGCCAATCACAGGGCACATCAGCGGTGTGACGCTCTGTGCCCTGCTAGGTGACCTGCCGGTGACCTGCCTAGGAATCGGAGCTGTGAGCTCCGATTACTAGGCCGGTGCCTAGCAACCGGCAATGCAGGGGTCTCCTTTGATTGGTGGGATTGATGTGATCATCGATCCCACCAATGACAGGTCACAGCAGCGATGTGACCGCTCTGTGACCTGTCTGCAAACTGGATCTGACCTGTCTGACCGCACTGCAGGGGTCCTCACACTTGCTGAGGATTCCTGCTGTGCGGTCACACTGCCAGATCTCCTCCTGTGCTGGGCCTTGTGGTGCCACAGTAGCCTGTGACACCACAACTCCTGCTGAAGAGAGAAGAAAGAAGAGAGAAGAAAGAAGAGAGAAAGAAAGAAGAGAAAAGAAAGAAAGACTAAAAACGTGAGTTTTTGAGCCCCGATCCCTGCCGATCCACCCCAATCCCCCCATTCCCCCCTCCCCCCTTCCCTTTCCCCCTCTTTTTACCCCCCCTTTGCGCTGCCGAGCGTTGATTGGTGACGCAGTTCACCCATCAACACTTTCGCACCCCCCTCCGTGCGCACATCCAGCAGCCGCAAACTTTGATAAGTGACAGCGGTCACTTATCAGAGCTCGTGCCTGCCGTTTTTTTTTTCACCCCCCCTTTCCGCCACTCCCGTGCGCACATCCAGCAGCCACGGAACTTTGATAAGTGACACCAGTCACTTATCAGAGCTCGTTCCTGCCGTTTTTTGTTTTTTTTCACCAACTTTTCCGCCACTCCCGTGCGCACATCCAGCAGCCACGGAACTTTGATAAGTGACACCAGTCACTTATCAGAGCTCGTTCCTGCTGTTTTTTTTTTGTTTTTTTTTCCAACTTTTCCGCACTCCCGTGCGCACATCTAGCAGCCACGGAACTTTGATAAGTGACACCAGTCACTTATCAGAGCTCGTTCCTGCTGTTTTTTTTTTTTTTTCCCACCAACTTTTCCGCCACTCCCTGTGCGCACATCCAGCAGCCGCGGAACTTTGATAAGTGACACCAGTCACTTATCAGAGCTCGTTCCTGCTGTTTTTTTGTTTTTTTTTTCATCTCCCTTTCCGCCACTCCCGTGCGCACATCCAGCAGCCGCGGAACTTTGATAAGTGACAGCGGTCACTTATCAGAGCTCGTGCCTGCCAGTTTTTTTTTTTCACCCCCCTTTTCCGCCACTCCCGTGCGCACATCCAGCAGCCGCGGAACTTTGATAAGTGACAGTGGTCACTTATCAGAGCTCGTGCCTGCCAGTTTTTTTTTTCACCCCCTTTCTGCCACTCCCGTGCGCACATCCAGCAGCCGCGGAAACTTTGATAAGTGACAGCGGTCACTTATCAGAGCTCGTGCCTGCCAGTTTTTTTTTTTTTTTTCACCCCCCTTTCCGCCACTCCGTGCGCACATCCAGCAGCCGCGGAACTTTGATAAGTGACACCGGTCACTTATCAGAGCTCGTGCCTGCCAGTTTTTTTTTCACCCCCCTTTCCGTCACTCCCGTGCGCACATCCAGCAGCCACGGAACTTTGATAAGTGACACCGGTCACTTATCAGAGCTCGTGCCTGCTGGTTTAGACTTTTTTTCACAGGCCTTTTTTTCCTATTCGCTTTCTTTTCTTTTAGCTTTTTCTTTTCAGCTTAGTTTACACCAATCACTATCCCCCCCCCACACACACACACAGTTATAAATAAAGTTCACACAAAGCACCACATTCACAAAAAAAATGTCCCGCCCGTCACGCTCATCCCAACAGCGCTATTCAGTGGAGGAGGCATACGCTATCCTTGCCTCCGACACTGATAGCGAGGGAGAGGATCCCACATTTCTTTATTTTTCAGATGAAGATTCTTCTTCCTCCTCATCTTCCTCCTCGGGTCCTGCGGAACCGCCACGCAGACGCCCCAGGACAGAACATGAGGCAGCGCCCGCCCCTGAAAATGAACCAGCGCACCCCTCTTCGGACCCCGTATGGACCCCGGCCCCCGAAAATTACGAGCCACTGATTCCTGATTTTGTGGCAGAATCAGGAATCAGGTTTGACTCCACCGGCTTCACAGAAATAGACTTTTTCAAAGTCTTTTTCTCTGAGGATTTAATTAACCTCATGGTGGAGCAAACAAATTTGTACGCTCGGCAATTTTTGGCGCAAAACCCCCGTTCATCATTTTCCAACTGGTCTCCTGTAGACGCAGTTGAAATGATGCAGTTTTGGGGCCTGGTCCTCCATATGGGGATCCTGAAGAAGCCAGAAATTCGGCAATATTGGAGTGTTGATATTTTATACAACACTCCACTGTTCCGAATGGTCATGGCTCGGACGCGTTTTGAGGCCATCCACAAATTCCTGCATTATAATGATAATGCACAGTGTCCCCCACGAGATGACCCCAACTTTGACCGCCTGTTCAAAGTTCGGCCGGTCATCGAACACTTCAACAAAAAGTTTGCTGAAGTGTACGTGCCCCAAAGGGACATCTGCGTGGATGAGTCCTTGGTTCATTTTAAGGGACGGCTCGCATTCCGCCAGTACCTGCCCAGCAAGAGGGCAAGGTACGGAATCAAAACTCTACAAGCTGTGTGAGAGTACCTCAGGGTACACACACAGCTTTAGAGTTTACGAAGGAAAGGACACCAGGATTGTACCCCCTGAGTGTCCCCCCGTCCTGGGAGTGAGTGGGAAAATTGTGTGGGATTTGGTGCACCCACTGCTGGATAAAGGTTATCACCTTTACACTGATAACTTTTATTCCAGCATCCCACTCTACAAATCCCTCTCTGCGCGAGGTACCGCAGCCTGCGGTACCGTCCGCAAAAATCAGAGAGGCCTCCCGAAGACGCTACTTGGGCAGATGCTCAGAAAGGGTGAGAGCAGAGCCCAATGTAGCGACCACCTGTTGGTGGTCAAGTACAAGGACAGAGAGGGATGTCCTTCTCTTGACCACCATACATGGTGATGGCAGCGCCCTCAGCACTGTACGGGGTACCTCTACACAGGTCCGCAAACCGGACTGTGTACTGGGGTACAATAAATACATGGGGGGTGTTGATCTCTCTGATCAACTCCTCCAACCGTACAGTGCTTTGAGAAAGGCCAAGGTGTGGTACAAGAAGCTGTCCGTGCACATCGTCCAAATGGCAATGCTCAACGCTTTCCTGCTGTCACGATGTGCACGCAACAGCGATACGACGTACCTTCAGTTTCAGGAGGTAGTGGTTAAGGCCCTGATGTTTGGCGCTCAGGAAACAGCGGGCCCCAGTACTTCCGGAACTGAAGGTGCTCGTATCATACCAGGTCAGCATTTCCGGGGGTGGTCCCGCCAACTGGAAGAAAAGGTAAGCCACAAAAAAGGTGCCGAGTGTGTTACAAAAGGGGAATACGCAAGGACACCACTTACCAATGCGACACCTGCCCCGAAAAACCTGGCCTGTGTATGAAGGATTGTTTCAAATTGTACCACACCTCAATGCACTACTAATTTACTTTACAGGAAAGATTAGTTCCAGAAGGGGGGCACATTTAGAAAAGTTCCTTGGGAGTCTACTTTCCAAAATTATGTCACTTGTGGGTTTTTTTTACTGTTTAGGCACATCAGGGGCTCTGCAAACGGAACATGACGCCCGCAGACCATTCCATCAAAGTCTGCTTCCAAACGTCACAATTTCCCTTCTGAGCCCCAAATTGTGCCCGAACAGTTTTTTCCCACATATGGGGTACCAGTGTACTCAGGACAAATTGAACAACAACTTTTGGTGTCCAATTTCTCCTCTTAACCTTGGGAAAATAAAAAATTGGGGACTAAAACATCATTTGTGTGAGGTAAAAAGTAGGATTTTTTTTTTTCACACCTGGGCATTATAAACTTTAGTGAAACACTTGGGGGTTCAAAGTGCTCATCACACACCTAGATAAGTTCCTTAGGGGGTCTAGTTTCCAAAATGGGGTCACATGTGGGGGGTTTCCACTGTTTAGGCACATCAGGGGCTCTGCTAACGGAACATGACGCCCGCAGACCATTCCATCAAAGTCTTGCATTCCAAAACGTCACTGCTTCCCTTCCGAGCCCTGCCGTGTGCCCAAACAGTGTATCCCCCCAACATATGGGGTATCAGCGTACTCAGGACAAATTGGACAACCACTTTTGGGGTC
Organism: Oophaga sylvatica; assembly: GCA_033576555.1. Taxonomy (NCBI): domain Eukaryota; kingdom Metazoa; phylum Chordata; class Amphibia; order Anura; family Dendrobatidae; genus Oophaga; species Oophaga sylvatica. The sequence goes on from JARQOD010000006.1 coordinate 322,939,483, forward strand.
CAATTTCTCCTCTTACTCTTGGGAAAATAAAAAATTGGGGACTAAAACATCACTTTTGTGGAAAAAAAATATTTTTTTTTTTCACGCCAGGGCATTATAAACGTTAGTGAAACACTTGGGGTTCAAAGTGCTCACCACACACCTAGATAAGTTCCTTAGGGGGTCTAGTTTCCAAAATGGGGTCACATGTGGGGGGTTTCCACTGTTTAGGCACATCAGGGGCCTGCAACGGAACATGACGCCGTCGCAACCATGCCATCTTGGTCTGAATCAAACGTCACTCTTCCCTTCAAGCCCTGCCGTGTGCCCAAACAGTGTATCCCCCCACATATGGGGTATCAGCGTACTCAGCACAAATTGGACAACCACTTTTGGGTCCAATTTCTCCTCTTACCCTTGGGAAAATAAAAAATTGGGGACTAAAACATCATTTGTGGAAAAAAAAATATTTTTTTTTTTCACGCGGTCATTATAACGTTGTGAAACACTTGGGGTTCAAAGTGCTCACCACACACCTAGATAAGTTCCTTAGGGGGTCTAGTTTCCAAAATGGGGTCACATGTGGGGGGTTTCCACTGTTTAGGCACATCAGGGGCCCTCCAAACGCGACATGGCGTCCGTTCGCAATTCCAGCCAATTTTGGTTTGGAAAAGTCAAACGGCGCTCCTTCCCTTTCAAGCCCTGCCGTGCGCCCAAACAGTGGTTCCCCCCCACATATGGGGTATCAGCGTACTCAGGACATGTTGGACAACAACTTCTGGTGTCCAATTTCTCCTCTTACCCTTGGGAAAATAAAAAATTGGGGACTAAAACATCATGCTTGTGGAAAAAATATGATTTTTTTTCTTTCACGGCTCTACATTACAAACTTGCGTGAAGCACTTGAGGGTTCAAAGTGCTCACCACACATCTAGATAAGTTCCTTAGGGGGTCTAGTTTCCAAAAATGGGGTCACATGTGGGGGGTTTCCACTGTTTAGGCACATCAGGGGCCCTCCAAACGCAACATGGCGTCCGTTCGCAATTCCAGCCAATTTTGGTTTGGAAAAGTCAAACGGCGCTCCTTCCCTTTCAAGCCCTGCCGTGCGCCCAAACAGTGGTTCCCCCCACATATGGGGTATCAGCGTACTCAGGACATGTTGGACAACAACTTTTGTGGTCCAATTTCTCTCTTACCCTTGGGGAAAATAAAAAATTTGGGGACTAAAACATCATGTTTGTGGAAAAAATATGATTTTTTTTCTTCACGGCTCTACATTACAAACTTGCGTGAAGCACTTGAGGGTTCAAAGTGCTCACACACACATCTAGATAAGTTCCTTAGGGGGTTAGTTTCCAAAATGGGGTCACATGTGGGGGGTTTCCACTGTTTAGGCACATCAGGGGCCCTCCAAACGCAACATGGCGTCCGTTCGCAATTCCAGCCAATTTTGGTTTGGAAAAGTCAAACGGCGCTCCTTCCCTTTCAAGCCCTGCCGTGCGCCCAAACAGTGGTTCCCCCCCACATATGGGGTATCAGCGTACTCAGGACATGTTGGACAACAACTTTTGTGGTCCAATTTCTCCTCTTACCCTGGGGAAAATAAAAAATTGGGGACTAAAACATCATGCTTGTGGAAAAAATATGATTTTTTTTCTTCACGGCTCTACATTACAAACTTGCGTGAAGCACTTGAGGGTTCAAAGTGCTCACCACACATCTAGATAAGTTCCTTAGGGGGTCTAGTTTCCAAAATGGGGTCACATGTGGGGGGCTTCCACTGTTTAGGCACATCAGGGGCCCTCCAAACGCGACATGGCGTCCGTTCGCAATTCCAGCCAAATTTGGTTTGGAAAAGTCAAACGGCGCTCCTTCCCTTTCAAGCCCTGCCGTGCGCCCAAACAGTGGTTCCCCCCCAATATGGGGTATCGCGTACTCAGGACATGTTGGACAACAACTTTTGGTGTCCAATTTCTCCTCTTACCCTTGGAAAATAAAAAATTGGGGACTAAAACATCATGCTTGTGGAAAAAATATGATTTTTTTTCTTCACGGCTCTACATTACAAACTTGCGTGAAGCACTTGAGGGTTCAAAGTGCTCACCACACATCTAGATAAGTTCCTTAGGGGGTCTAGTTTCCAAAATGGGGTCACATGTGGGGGTTTCCACTGTTTAGGCACATCAGGGGCCCTCCAAACGCACATGGCGTCCGTTCGCAATTCCAGCCAATTTTGGTTTGGAAAAGTCAAACGGCGCTCCTTCCCTTTCAAGCCCTGCCGTGCGCCCAAACAGTGGTTCCCCCCCACATATGGGGTATCAGCGTACTCAGGACATGTTGGACAACAACTTTTGTGGTCCAATTTCTCTCTTACCCTTGGGTAAAATAAAAATTTGGGGACTAAAACATCATGTTTGTGGAAAAAATATGATTTTTTTTCTTCACGGCTCTACATTACAAACTTGCGTGAAGCACTTGAGGGTTCAAAGTGCTCACCACACATCTAGATAAGTTCCTTAGGGGGTCTAGTTTCCAAAATGGGTCACATGTGGGGGTTTCCACTGTTTAGGCACATCAGGGGCCCTCCAAACGCAACATGGCGTCCGTTCGCAATTCCAGCCAATTTTGGTTTGGAAAAGTCAAACGGCGCTCCTTCCCTTTCAAGCCCTGCCGTGCGCCCAAACAGTGGTTCCCCCCCACATATGGGGTATCGGCGTACTCAGGACATGTTGGACAACAACTTTTGTGGTCCAATTTCTCCTCTTACCCTTGGGAAAATAAAAATTTGGGGACTAAAACATCATGTTTGTGGAAAAAATATGATTTTTTTTCTTCACGGCTCTACATTACAAACTTGCGTGAAGCACTTGAGGGTTCAAAGTGCTCACCACACATCTAGATAAGTTCCTTAGGGGGTCTAGTTTCCAAAATGGGTCACATGTGGGGGTTTCCACTGTTTAGGCACATCAGGGCCCTCCAAACGCAACATGGCGTCCGTTCGCAATTCCAGCCAATTTTGGTTTGGAAAAGTCAAACGGCGCCCCTTCCCTTTCAAGCCCTGCCGTGCGCCCAAACAGTGGTTCCCCCCCACATATGGGGTATCGGCGTACTCAGGACATGTTGGACAACAACTTTTGTGGTCCAATTTCTCCTCTTACCCTTGGGAAAATAAAAATTTGGGGACTAAAACATCATGTTTGTGGAAAAAATATGATTTTTTTTCTTCACGGCTCTACATTACAAACTTGCGTGAAGCACTTGAGGGTTCAAAGTGCTCACAACACATCTAGATAAGTTCCTTAGGGGGTCTAGTTTCCAAAATGGGGTCACATGTGGGGGGTTTCCACTGTTTAGGCACATCAGGGGCCCTCCAAACGCAACATGGCTCCGTTCGCAATTCCAGCCAATTTTGGTTTGGAAATCAAACGGCGCTCCTTCCCTTTCAAGCCCTGCCGTGCGCCCAAACAGTGGTTCCCCCCACAATGGGGTATCAGGACTCAGGCAATTGGACAACAACTTTTGTGGTTCAATTTCTCCTCTTACCCTTGGGAAATAAAAAATTTGGGAAAAACATCATGTTGTGGAAAAATATGATTTTTTTTCTTCACGTCAACATTATCAAACTGCGTGAAGCACTTGAGGTTCAAATGCTCACACACTCTAGATAAGTTCCTTAGGGGGTCTAGTTTCCAAATGGGCGGTCCACAGGCCATCGGCCTCCAACCAAATGGTTTGATCAGCCATTTTGAAAATCACGGCCTCTTCCCTCAAGGCGGCGCCCAACGTTTCCCCCCATATGGTACGCACAGAATTGGACAAAACTTTTGTGGCAATTTTCTTTACTTAAAATAAAATGCTAAACACTTGGAAAATTATTTTCTAGTCAATTACAATGGGCACTTGGGGGGTACCCTTAGAACAGGGGCTTCCAATTGTGGGGGGTTTCCACTGTTTAGGCAATCAGGGGCCCTCCAAACGCGACATGGCTCCGTTCGATTCCAGCCAATTTTGGTTTGGAAAGTCAACGGGCTCCTTCCCTTTCAGCCTGCCGTGGCCCAAACAGTGTTCCCCCCCATATGGGTATCAGCGTCTCAGACAAGTTGGACAACACTTTGTGGTTCAATTTCTCCTCTTACCTTGGGAATAAAAATTTGGGGACTAAAACATCATGCTTGTGGAAAAAATATGTTTTTTTTCTTCAGGCTCTAATTACAAATTGCGTGAAGCATTGGGGTTCAACTGCTCACCACACTCAGATAAGTTCCTTAGGGGGTCTAGTTTCAAATGGGTCACATGTGGGGGGTTTCCACTGTTTAGGCACATCGGGGCCTCTCCAAACGCGACATGGCGTCTGTTCTCAATTCCAGCCAATTTTGGTTTGGAAAAGTCAAACTGCGCTCCTTCCATTCCGAGCTCTGCCGTGTGCCCAAACAGTGGTTTTCCCTCACATATGGGGTATCGGCGTACTCAGGAGAAATTGCACAACAACTTTATCAGTCCTTTTTCTCCTTTTTCCCTTGTGAAAATAAAAAAAATGTTTGTAAAAGATCATTTTTGTGACTAAAAAGTAAAATGTTAATTTTTTCCTTCCACGTTGCTTCAGCTCCTGTGAAGCACCTGAAGGGTTAATAAACTTCTTGAATGTGGTTTTGAGTACCTTGAGGGGTGTAGTTTTTAGAATGGTGTCACTTTTGGGTATTTTCTGCTATATAGACCCCTCAAAGTGACTTCAAATATGATGTGGTCCCGAAAAAAAAATGGCTTTGTAAATTTTGTTGTAAAAATGAGAAATCGCTGGTCAACTTTTAACCCTTATAATTTCCTAACAAAAAAAAATTTTGCTTCCAAAATTGTGCTGATGTAAAGTAGACATGTGGGAAATGTTATTTCTTAACTATTTTGTGTGACATATTTCTCTGTTTTAAGGGAATAAAAATTCAAAGTTTGAAAATTGCAAAATTTTCAAAATTTTTGCCATATTTGCATTTTTTTCATAAATAAATGCAAGTTATATGGAAGAAATTTTACCACTATCATGAAGTACAATATGTCACGAGAAAACAATCTCAGAATCGCGAAGATCCGTTGAAGCGTTCCAGAGTTATAACCTCATAAAGAGACAGTGGTCAGAATTGTAAAAATTGGCCCGGTCATTAACGTGCAAACCACCCTTGGGGGTGAAGGGGTTAAAAAAACACTTTTATTTTATTGGATGATTGAAATATGTTAATTTTTTGAGACAGGTTTTTTGGGTTATCAGGAGTTGTATGCCAAAATCATCATTATTAAAACAATATAAGACCAGACAAATTTCAGTTGGTGTGTAATGAATCTAAAAAATATGAAAGTTTAATTGTAATCATTACATTATGGAAAATAATGAAATTTAGCACTATATGCTAATTTTTTGAGAAGGACCTGTATGTCTACTTAAGTGCTCGCTGGTCACAATTAAAGCTGAAGCTTTCATGTGGATCAGGTTTAGATGGAGGAAGAAAGTATATAGGGTGATACTACCCAGCCCAGAGGGTACTACCCACACCAGCTTTACCCCTTCTGTTCAGTGTAGATAGGCAGAAAAAGGAGGAGAAGGAAGACAAGGGAGGAGGAGATGGAGATCGTCTTCCTGGTGAAGACAGGTAAGTCTTGCCAATTGGGAGTCTGACACGCATGGCTGACTTTATGTTCAGGTGCAATTCCTATAACCCTCCCATTATATGCATTTTGTCCAACACTCATTTCTGGGAGGTCTAGTAAAATGATGCAATACCATAAGTCCCTAGTCGAACAATAAGTACAAAAATTCCCATCCAACAAAACTGACTGCAGAGGTCATAGATCCTTGGGCAACCATGGAGGAGAGATGAGAGAGACACACACCAGGTCCAGTAGAGGCAGAGGAACACTATTAAAGGTCTGGGACAGTTTCATTAGACACTTCCAATGCCCAGGTCTTTATGCGTCGGATAGTTTGACAAGAAGGGAAAGGTTTTTGAAGATGGTGAAAAAGTACCTAGCTAACTTCAGTATTGTCAATCACGCTCCTTTAGAGGCCTGAACTCATGTAAATACAACCAAAATGTTTCTTTGTAATGGTGCAATATGTTAGCATTTGGGGCCTATATTTAAACTTTTGCCCAGGGCCCCACTTTGTCTAAAACTGGCCCTGCGGGTAGAAGATTGACAGACTGAAAATGATAACTCAGACCATGACAACCACCTGTTGCCGCAGAGTGATGTAAATGAACCAATAGGGCTTTTTGTCATGGTGGCAAGCATGACAAGCTGTATGTAGAGATAAGCGACTTTGCCTCCGGGAGGGTCGAGTCGGGTTTCGTGAAACCTGACTTTCTCAAAAGTCGAGTCGAACGAAATCGGCTGACTATCGGGAAAAGTCGGAGGTCTGACTGAAACACGAAACCCAATGCAAATCAATGGGGAAGCAAAGTTGTCAGGGAGTGGAGGACAGTAAACACATCTACAGTGCCCATTTCAATGCCAACGACATCAATTCTTATTACTTAAGCTTGGCAACCTTCGTTTACTTTATAATAATAGTTACGCATTGAAAACTGGAGGTTATTTGGCTAAAGCTGTGGTGGGGGTAGGGCTGGCTCCAGGTTTTCGTGTGCCCCGGGCGAAAGAGTGTCAATGGGCCCCTTTAACACATACCACAATTAATGATGCTCCGATAGGGCACAGAAATATAGGTATAGTACAATGACAAATACTTCACTTACATTACATGAGTGATATCTATTTTAAATTCTACAATAGCTCAAAAACCGGACAGTATATTACTCCATACAGCATTATGGCCACCACATAGTGCGCCATGCAGAATAATGAGCCCCATATATTGCTCCATACAGAATAATTGGTCCCTTATAATGTTCCATACAGTACATGATGAGCTCCACATAATGCTCCAGTATATCATGGTCCCCATATAATGTGCCTAACAGTAAAGAACGGTCCCCATAGAGTAGAATGAGCCCCGCATATTGCTCCATACAGTATAATGAGTTGCATATAATGCTCCATACCGTGTATGATGGGCCCCATATATTGCTCCATACAGAATGGGCTGCATATAATGCTCCATACAGAATAGGCCCCATATGTGCTCCATATGATGCTCCATACCCTATATGATGCCCCATAAATAATGAACCCCATATGATGCTCCAGTATTTGATGGGCCCCATGGATGATGCTCCAGTGTATGATGGGCCCCGTAAATACGATACGATACAATACACTTTATTGATCCTGAGGGAAATTATGGTATCACAGCAGCGTTACAACAGCATTACAAACAAACCATTACAATCAGCATTACGTAGAGTAATTACTAGACACAGATTTGCACATGACTAACCACAATACGTAACAAACAAAGGTACACAAATCTCTAATCATTTCCATTAGTGCGCCAGTCCTAGGTCGTAGTCATCTTTCACCCTTAGTGAATTGTTATACATCCCCATAGCGGTAGGCACAAATGATTTCCTGAATTTCTCCTTGCTCCTTGCACCTTGGAAGGATTAGACGGCTGCTGAATGTGCTCTTCTGCTTCAAGAACAGCTCGAATAGTGGGTGTGTATTATTGTTCATAATAGCCCTGCACTTCTTTTGTATCCTTACCTCCACTACTTCCTCAAAAGAGTCAAGATGGAGGCCAACAGCCACGCTTGCCTTCTTGATAAGTTTGTTGAGTTTATTAGCGTCAGCTACTCGCACACTACTGCCCCAGCAAATGATAGCAAAAAAGATGGCGATTGATACAACGGACTGATAGAACATTTCCAGCATTTTGCTGCACACATTGAACGACCTGAGCTTCCGCAGAAAGTACAATCTGCTCATTCCCTTCTTGTGAACCTTTTCTGTATGACACCTCCAATCAAGTTTTCTGTCAAGGTGAACCCCCAAATATTTGTAGCTCTCAACCATCTCCTCCTGGCCAGCAATAGTGATCGGTAAGTAATCATCCTTTTTCCTTCTATAACTTACCACCATCTCCTTGGTTTTCTTCACATTTATTTCTAGATAGTTAGTCTGACACCAATCCCAAAGTCAGAAACCACCCTTCTATATTCCTCCTCACCCCAGCCCCCCACAATGCCCCCTACAATCACTGAGTCATCTGAGAATTTTTGCAGGTGACAGGAGTCGGATTTATAATGAATAGTGTTGAGCATTCCGATACTGCAAATATCGGGTATCGGCCGATATTAGCTGTATCGGAATTCCGATTCCGAGTTCCGATATTTTCGTCTTATCGGATACCGGAATCGGGATGTCACTGTCACTGTCAGTGTCCGTCGGTCGGGTCTGTCAGGAGTCAGCGGCACTTACCTGGCAGAAGATCTCCGGCGGTCACGGGCTGGACTGCTTCATGGCCGCAATCTTCTTTCCCCGGCGGTCACATGCAGTTTCTCGCGATAACTGCAGTGACTGCTGGGTAATCCCGGCCGTAAAGCAGTCAGTCCGATGACGTCACCGCCGGGGAAGCAGGTAATCAGCTGTGCTGCGTTGCAATGACAGGCTCTGCCTGTCATTGCGATGTAGCAGAGCTGGATCGTCGTGGGACTATCGTTATGGACTACGTCGGACAGGTGGTATACTGTTGGTTTGTTTTTTTTCTTTTTTTACAGGAGATCGATGGCGTCGCAGGAATGAGTGTATAATAAAAGAAATGAAAACTGTGTTGTCTCTTTTATTTCATTAAAAGACTTTTTTCTTGCTTTGTCTTTTTTTTACACATTTAATAACTTTGGGATTAATAATGGATCGGTGTCTTATTGACACCTCTCCATTATTAACCGGGCTTATTGTCACCGTGCAATCAACGGTGACAATAACCCCTTATTACCCCGCTTGCCACCGCTACAGGGCAAGTGGGAAGAGCCGGGTAAAGTGCCACAATTGGCACATCTTTTGATGCGCCAAATGTGGGGCTGCTGTAGCCTGGTATTATCAGGCTGTTGAGGGCCAAAATCCATGGGCCTTGACAGTCTTTTAATACCAGGCCGCAGCAGTCTGCATTTTACTTGGCTGGTTAACAAAAATAGGGGGGATCCCCACGCCGTTTTTTTTTCGAGGGGATCCCCTATTTTTGTTAACCAGCCAAGCTAAGCAGACTGCTGTGGCCTGGTATTATCAGGCTTGCAAGGTCCATGGATATTGGATCCTTACCAGCCTGAAAAACCAGGCCTCAGCGGTCTGCTTCATCTGGCTGGTTAACAAAAATAGGGGGGACCCCACGCTAATTTTTTTCGAGGGGATCCCCTATTTTTGTTAATCAGCCAAGATATGCAGACTGCTGTGGCCTGGTATTATCAGGCTGGCAAGGTCCATGGATCTTGGCTCCTTAACAGCCTGAAAATCCAGGCCTCAGCGGTCTGCTTCATCTGGCTGGTTAACAAAAATAGGGGGGACCCCACGCCAATTTTTTTCGAGGGGATCCCCTATTTTTGTTAATCAGCCAAGATATGCAGACTGCTGTGGCCTGGTATTATCAGGCTGGCAAGGTCCATGGATCTTGGCTCCTTAACAGCCTGAAAATCCAGGCCTCAGCGGTCTGCTTCATCTGGCTGGTTAACAAAAATAGGGGGGACCCCACGCCAATTTTTTTCGAGGGGATCCCCTATTTTTGTTAATCAGCCAAGATATGCAGACTGCTGTGGCCTGGTATTATCAGGCTGGCAAGGTCCATGGATCTTGGCTCCTTAACAGCCTGAAAATCCAGGCCTCAGCGGTCTGCTTCATCTGGCTGGTTAACAAAAATAGGGGGGACCCCACGCCATTTTTTTTTCGAAGGGAACCCCTATTTTTGTTAATCAGTTCCCTCTGACGTCACTGATTGTGTCCCTGGCTGACCTGAAGTGAAAGTGGAAAGCAATCAATTAAGCTTTCCACTTAAGGGCCCGTCTCACATAGCGATATCGCTACCGAGATCGCTGCTGAGTCACTAGTTTTGTGACGCAGCAGCGAGCTCACCAGCGATATCGCTGTGTGTGACATTCAGCGACGATCAGCCCCCCTGCCGGGTATCGCTGATCGTCGCTGAAATGTCAGGACCTTTGATCGCTGGTTTCCCGCCTGTCACACGCAGCGATGCGTGCCTGTCAGAGGGAAACCAGCGATCAAAAAAAGGTCCTGACATTTCTGCGACGATCAGCGATACCCGGCAGGGGGGCTGATCGTCGCTGAATGTCACACACAGCGATATCGCTGGTGAGCTCGCTGCTGCGTCACAAAACTAGTGACTCAGCAGCGATCTCGGTAGCGATATCGCTATGTGAGACGGGCCCTTAAGCGATGTTACCCGCAGTGTCGCTGTCCCAGATCGCTGCCTGAGCTGCCTGTTTGGCAGCTCAGCAGCGATCATGTAGCGATACACCAGCGATCCTGACAAGTGCATATCGTTGTCGGGATCGCTGGTGTATCGTTATGTGACACCCAGCCTTTACTCTCCTGTCAGGCAGGAGAGGAACTCATTCATTTGGGGTTTACTGTGAGGCTGCAGCATTAGCTGCGGTCCCTGCAGTAAACATTAACCCTTTCTGAAGGATTACACCGTGGGACCTGACTGTGCATGGGATAGGTAAGAATAATTTTGCTTTTTTATTTTATTTTTATTACAGGAAATGGTTTTTGCAGTAAAATAAAAGATGGTCAAAAACATGTGTCTTTATTTCATTAAAATTATTTTTAATTAAAGTGTGTGTTTTATTTTTATTTCATGCAATAGGATTAATAATTGATAGTTGTCTAATTGACAGCTCTCAATTATTAACCTGGCTTAAGGTCACCTTTCAATAGCAAGGTGGCTTTAACCCCATATTAACCCATTCGCCACCGCTACAGGGCAATGGGAATAGACGGGCAAAGTGCCAGAAAGGGCGAATCTAATTATAGATTTGTCTTTCCTGGGGTGTCTGGGGGCAGATGTTAGTAGCCGGGGGGGGCAAAAATAATGGTCCCTCTCTGGGCTATTATTATCTGCCCCCACTCACTGGCTTTGTCTGTCTGGTTGCGAAAATAGGGCGGGAGCCCACGCATTTTTTTTCAGCAATTTTACACCTCATATATATATATACATGTCATTGAATTTGTGACACATATATATATATATTTATATTTGTAGTTCATACACTTCTACATAGTATAATGGCCGCTAATTCAATTGCCGGCTTTTGTGAAAATGCAGAACCCGACATGAAATGACACTTGGTGTACATAGGGTTAACCATGTCTTTTCATGTCCTTTGCTATCTAATTTGCACAAACAATTAAATCAGACTATGTGTGCAAAATTTCACACCTCTAGGGGTTAATTAAAGGTGTAAATTCGTAGCAAAAAAGTCCGTTTTTTTTACAACGAATTTACACCTTTAATTAACCCTAGAGGTGTGAAATTTTGCACACATAGTCTGATTTAATTGTTTGTGCAAATTAGATAGCAAAGGACATGAAAAGAAATGTTTAACCCTATGTACACCAAGTGTCATTTCATGTCGGGTGACCCGACATGAAATGACACTTGGTGTACATAGGGTTAACCATGTCTTTTCATGTCCTTTGCTATCTAATTTGCACAAACAATTAAATCAGACTATGTGTGCAAAATTTCACACCTCTAGGGGTTAATTAAAGGTGTAAATTCGTAGCAAAAAAGTCCGTTTTTTTTACAATGAATTTACACCTTTAATTAACCCCTACAGGTGTGAAATTTTGCACACATAGTCTGATTTAATTGTTTGTGCAAATTAGATAGCAAAGGACATGAAAAGAAATGTTTAACCCTATGTACACCAAGTGTCATTTCATGTCGGGTGCTTCTGTCTTTTCACTGAAGCCGGCTTTACCCGGCAATTGAATCAAAGGATATTTTACTATGTAGAAGTGTATAAACTATACATATATGTATATATATATGTCACAATGACATGTATATATATATATATGTATTCTATGTGTGTATATTTAGTGTTTACAAGGAAAGAATGGGGTTTTTTTAGTTGCGATATTTTGTTCCCATAGACTTACATGGGACTTCCGGTATCGGTATCGGGTATCGCCGATATTTTAGTGATATCGGCGATACCATTCCGATTCCGATACTTTAGCATATCGGAAAGTATCGCTCAACTCTAATAATGAAACATACAAGAAAAAAAGGTAGCACACTGTAGCGCTATAGGCTCTTCTCGTGGCTATCAGGCTCACATAATTTGGCCATCTTATGCGCTAAGACTTCTCAATTTTTCATATTTCTAAGGTAATGATGCAATTCATTTTTCATATTTTTCATATTTCGTGTTTGCAAGCTATAGCGCTACAGTGTGCTACCTTTTTTTCTTGTATGTATATGAGTTGGTGACTCTAGGTTTAGCACCTGTTCACACTGAATCTATGTTTGGATGTGCCGGTCAGTTTTTTTATATGGATTTATAATGAAAGTCAGCTGTATACAATGTGAAGAGGAAGGGCGACAGCACTGTACCCTGAGGGCTCCAACACTGCTCCGTACACTGCCAGATACCACCTCCCCCATCCTTACAAACTGCGGCCTGTCTGTCAGGTAGTCACTTATCCAGTTCACCATCCCCTCATCTACCGCCATAGCAGTCAACTTATTACGTAGTAAGGGTCGCTGTAAGGTATTGAAAGCACTTGAGAAGTCAAAGAACATGGCGCGCACTGCAGTGCCATCATTATCCAAGAATGAATGTACTGTATTTAGCAGAGACACTACAGCATCATCCACCCCCAATCTCTCCTGGTACGCAAACTGCAGGGGGTCAGTGTAGGCCCTCACCCTCAGGCACAAGTAGGCAAATACTATTCTCTCCAACGACTTCATAGCATGCGATGTTAAGGCCACTGGACGATAGTCATGTAGGGAAGCTGGAGAGGTGATCTTGGGAACTGGCACCAGGCAGGTGGTCTTCCACAGCACTGGTATTCTCTGTGATTGTAGGCTCCTGTTAAACAGGTGCTGGAAGACATTACACAGTTGGTTTGCACACACTTTTAGGACACGTGGACTGAGGCCATCAGGCCCAGCTGCTTTGCCAATGACTAGTTTACGAAACTGTTTCCTCACATCCCTTGGGGACACAGTGAAAGCAGGCAGCTTATCCCCCAATGTCAATGCTGCAGATCATTCCTCAGCTCCATCCCTCATTCCTGATGACTCAGCAAATGTGTTGGTAAATCTGTTGAAAAACTCATTCATTTCATTAGCCATGGGCAGATCCACTTCCCACACTCCGGCCTTGCCTTAAACCCAGTTAACTGCTTCATGCCCGACCACACCTCCTTGGAATTGTTGTGTGACAGTTTATTTTCTAATTAAATTCGGAACGCCTCACGGGCATTCTTAATTTTCCCTTTTAAGTCCCTTTGTATCAATTTCAGTTTCTTAGTATCCTTCATTTTAAATGCCATTTTTTTCTCATTTAGTAAGTGTTTCAATTCTTTTGTAATCCAAGGCTTGTTATTTGCATAACATCAAATCTTTTTAACTGGTACTACAGTATCCGTAAAAAATTTATGTAATCTGTTACTCTTCCGACAATATCATTTACATCATCATTCTCTTCTCTGTCTCATATCACCTCCCAGTCTGTGAGGTCAAAACACTCTTGCAGAGCTTGTTCAGCTGCAGGAGACCACCTCCTGATTAGTTTTATTGTGGCTGGTTATTTACTGACAACAGGTTGATAAGATGGAGACAATAGTATGAGGTTGTAATCAGATCTCCCCAGGGGGGGTAATGCAGACGATGAATAGGCATCTTTAACATTTGCATAGAGGAGATCCAGTATACTGCTGTCCCTTGTTGCACACTTAACATATTGATAGAACTTTGGAAGAGCCTTTGAGATCATTACTCTGTTAAAATCCCCAGAGATTAATGTTAACGAGTTTGGGTGCTTTGTCTGAAGGCGAGTCAACACCCCCAGCAACACTTCTCTAGCTGCCTCTTGGTTAGCAGATGGAGGTATATAATGCTGCTCCAGTGTCTGATGTGCCCCATTTGGAAAGCTCAAGTATATGATGGGCCCCATGAATGATGCTCCAGTGTATGATGGGCCAATATAATGCTCCAGATATAATAGGCCCCATATGTGCTCCATGTGATGCTCCATACCCTATATGATGCCCCATAAATAATGAACCCCATATGATGCTCCAGTATATGATGGGCCCAATGGATGATGCTCCAGTGTATGATGGGCCTATATAATGCTCCATATATAATGGGCCCCAAATATAATGCTGCAGTGTACATTGGGCCCCGTATATGCTGCTCCAGTGTTGATGTGCCCCATTTAGAATGATCCAGTGTATAATGGGCCCTATCTATGAAGCTCAAGTGAACGATGGGCCCCATATATGATTCTCCAGTGTATAATGCTCCCCATATATTGCTGAAAACATTTAAAAAAAATGAAATACCTCTCCTCACTGGGCACTGCTCTACTCTGGACTCCTCAGCGTCACCATCTTCCAGCTCTCTGCTCTTGGACTGTTCAGGCAGAGGGCGTACAGACATGACGTCATTGTGCTCTCTGACCTGAATGCCATTGTCAGGAAACGCGGAAAACGTCACAGCGGTGGAGCAGGGAGAGGTAAGTATTGCAATTGCTGGGGCACTGAGCAAGCAGGGGGGGGCCCACTCGTGGGCGATGGTACTGGCACAGGGCTCCTCACAGTACACCGGTGTGTCTGACGGCGAGTGGGCCCTCCCACCATCAGAGACATTTTTGCATGCTATGAGGGGCCCTATGCCAGTGCCGTCACCCATGAGTGGGCACCCCCACCTGCTCAGGGCAACGGCACTTGCCCGGGTGCGCCAGGTGCTGAAGCCTGCCCTGGGGGGGTACAGCACAGTCTTCGCACCTTGTGGAGCAGGGCTGTTAACTCCGGATAATTATTTAGGAAGCACTGCACCAAGAGGTTCAAGGTGTGAGCCAGGCAAGGTATGTGTCTGAGTTTGGCCAGGGCTATGGCCGCCACAAAATTACGGCCGTTATCACTGACTACCTTGCCTGGCTCAAGATGTAGACTGCCCAGTCATGGGTTGGTGATGGTGGTGGTGATGGTGATGGCCTAGATTCAGTCTTTCGATGCATAAACATTGTGACTCCCTGACTGATTTGGCCTTGGGACGACACCTCAACATTTCTTTATGGTGGTGTGCTAACCAGTGGGCTTAAAGTGGCTCTATACGGTGTGGGAAAAAATGAACGTTCGGTAACTGTGCAGGAAAAAAGAATAAAAGTATTAGTGCTGTGTAGGTGCTGTGTAAAAAGCAGTCTGCGCAGCAGTGTACACACAGCAATACAGCTAGCAGGCAGCCTAATAATCAGCTCTGCTGCTGCACACAAGAAATTCCCCTGTCACTTGCAGGCAGTCTAATAATCAGCTCTGCTGCTGCACACAAGAAATTCCTCCCCTGTCACTGGCAGGCAGCCTAATAACCTGCGCTGCTGCACACAACAAAATCCTCCACTGTCACTGCACACCAACTGTACAGCACAATCGCTATCAGCACAGGCACAGAATAACTTTTTTTTTCCTGCCTAACTCTCTCCCTACTGAGAAACAGCGGCAGGAACCTCTCCCTACGCTAAGATCGGCTGAAGTAAAATGGCGGTAGGCGGGCAGTGATTTTATAGCCACTGTGATGCCACAAATAGCAAGCCAATCACTGCAATGCCCTTCTCTAAGATGGTGGTAGCCGCTGCCATGTCATCGCGTTGCCCACAGTGTGCGTCCTTGCTCATTGGCTGAGAAAAGGCGCCTGCAAGCATTCTGGGAAAACCGACTTTGGCGCTCAAGTCGACGACCGCATTGCCGACCTCACGCTATTCAGCTCCTTCAGCTTATTGTCTGCTGTCTTTGCAAGACAAGACTTGTTGATTTGCAAAACACAGGAGGAAATAAAATACAAATTGATTAAATACCCGTAGAATGTAAGTCCGCAAGACAAAGTCCTCTCCCCTCTGTTATGTTTTGGTAGCTGAGGAGAGCAGGCAAAAACGGCAAAACACCAGAGAGGTTGGAATCTACTGGATTGCAGTACCCTGACTAACCACCACAACTAGAGGCAGCCGTGGAGCTTCCTACGTTGGTCCTAGACTCCTCGTCACAGCCTGAGAGGTTAACTACACCTAAAGATAGAAAGAGGAAAGCTATCTGCCCCGGAGCAGATCCCCAAAGAACATAGGAAGCCCTCAAACATGAAATGGCAGTTAGACAAGAGGAAATACAGACACAGACAGAAAATAGTATGAGCAAACGTTGGGGCCCAATCTGCCTAGACAGAAAAGGATAGGAAGGATACTTACTGCAATCCAAAAAAACCTAAAAAAAGGCCAACGCTACTAATTGCAAAAACACCTGAGATCACACGACCTCTACCACCTAAATTAGTTCTCTGTTGTAACAAAACTAAGCCACAGCCACTGAAAAAACTGGAAAAGGCAAATGAACAAATAACAGTGGCTCCAGAGGAACTGAGATGAGCCCAAGCCCCCTGGGGAGGGGGACCTGGCTAACTTCACAGAAATGCAGAGAAATATGCAAATGGTAAGACACAAAAACAAAAAACAGAAAATATCTTATCTGAGAGCAGGAGAAGAGGCAAGACTCAGCAAGCTTCCAAGTGAACCAGGAAACAATGTTGAGACAAGAACAATTGATCACCGGCAACCATGATGGGAGGGAACCTCCCTTATATCCAGCCAGTCTGTAATTCCCGATTGCCAATCTTTATTGAATGGCTCAGTACTGTCTGTAACCACCAGAGGGAGCTTCTGCTCAAATTAATTTCTAAAACATTCACAACACCCCTCTGTACCAGTCTATCATTGTAAATTTGTTTACTGTAGCGTAAACGATATCTATAACTTTGCATGTAACCCCTTCTCATGTACAGCACCATGGAATTAATGGCGCTATATGAATAAATAATAATAATAATAAAAAATACTCAATGAGAGGTAAACTCATCCTACCTCCCCCTTGACCTGTGGATGATGACCAGAAACACAGATGTGGGTATAGAAATTTCTATAGAGGATTTATTTTGTTCTGCAAGGAGAATTAGAGACTTTTTACAAAATCACAGCCATCACATCATGGCTCCATAACCAGGGACCCAGATTTGACATTCTTCAGGATGCCAGCTTAGGGGACTATGACTTCGGCTGAAATAATACAGATCTGCTACATTGACCATCGCTAAACCCTTGGATATATTTGATGAAGTCTGGATTTGGACCCACTGGTCACCTGAGCCCAATAGATATGCTTGGGGAAGCCAGGATTGGGTCCCACTGGTCGCAAGGCTCCATGGAGACGTTTAGAGAAGCCAGTCTGTGACCATCAGGTCACCTGGCCACATGCCTCAATGGACTGTCAGCTTTCTTAGCTTATCGGAACCTCCTCTCTGTGAGTGTCACAGGTAGGGGTAGTCAGTCTCGGAGTCGCAGTTGCGCTAATCCTGGCAAGTCATTAATTTTACACCATCCTGGGTATTTTGCTGGCACTGTTCTATATCAAGTAAAAAAGAAACAGCGCAATCCATAGCGACGGCAGTCGCACACGTGTTGTCCCTGTACGGAAGGCTCCATTACTACCAGCGCATTACCTCTAGCGATGACCATCGCATGAGAGAGGCGAGCTGTTTCTTAAAAAAAGTTGACAGACATCATCCAGTTTATTCTGATGAAGGTCTGATTGAAGACTGAAAACGTTTAATAACGGATTGTTGTCTGGATGTAAATAAATGAAACTTCCATTTTTCACTACCTGAGTGCCAAGTTTTTCTCCTATATTTTGGCACTGTTCTATATGTTATTGTCTGTTTTGTGTTCAATAAAGTATTGCCACACTGTTTTACTCTCAACATGTGTTGTCTGAGTAGTACCATGCCCACGATAAAGGAGAGCGTGCATTCAGTAAGATGAGCCCTGGTTCTTGCGGTCTCAGGCCAGTGGATGAGAGCACCCACTGACCCCCGTCTCTCCACAGGTATTAAAAAGTATTGTAGTTTTTGAAGGTGAATGAAGCAGGTGAGCCACAGAAAAACAGCAAAACCAAATCACCATGGTCACTCAGGAGACTCACCTAGCCTTCAAGCATCGGTAAAAAAAATATTCACAGTATGTGTTATTTTTAAAAACTGTTTCATTGTCCTTTACTTTAGCAAGAAGTATTCTTCTGTGTGCATGACCTTTTTTTTAACAGGACTTTGTTCATTGAAATGTAAATATACACATATATACGTATATAATTTTTTTCAACGTTCATATTACATAGGAAAATCATCCTTTAAGGAAATGTGTTCTTGAACACGATGAAGAACCTTCTGATGTTTGACAATGAAACACTGATTTCACTAGTTCAGGAAAACTGCTCGCTTTGGGATCAGTCAGTTGCTAAACATGCAGACTTTACTAGAAACCGACATTTGTGGGAAAACATCTCTTCACCCAACTAGTGCTCCATTACAGTAATCTGCCAACAAATAGCAAAAAAAATTGTTAAGTTTATAACAAGGACATGTGATCTAAAATATTGTTAAATTTTCAAAAGAACCCAAAAATTTAAAAAATGTTAAATTAAAATTATACTTGTGATAAATGTTTTGGAATGTTGAAATATAAGATATTAATAGCTTAGAAAATGTTACTGTTTCCTAGCAAAAGCTTTACATATTAGATGGAGTTCGATGAGAGACCGGTTTATCCACGACACCATAAGCATGCTATAATCAACTCATGCTTCTCTAACCATACATACAGCTGAGTCAGTAAGTAATGTTAATGTTACTTAATTGTTATTTTGAAGAAATATAACAATTTATTTAGAATAAAATTAGTTATTAACTATATTCAAGACTTGTAGCAGACTGTGGTTCCAAAATATGTATGGAGTCTGTAGCACAAAAAAGTGTTGATATAGTTGTGTCACTCTGTAGTTAAGCTCATTAAATGGAAAAAATACAAATGAGAGGCTAGCTGTGTCATCTGGGGCTGAAGCACATTTCAGGAGAGAGCGTAGTACCAATTGCAGAGCTACACAGGAAACAGCAGAAACAGTTATTGATGGACTCCAAAGACTAGAGGACATGTTTGTAAGCTCTCAAACACAAAACAATATACAATTTCAATAGTTACATTCAAGATGATGATTTTATGCTGCTGATGAATGGCAATTACTCCTAGTGTCGTATGTGCCTTGGCTTCAAAAAGTTCCAAGCAACAGGCAATGTAACTTTTGGGAGACTTAACTATTTGGTGATTTTATTGAAAATCACAGTGTTCCTACAACAGAGTTAACAACACTTAGTTCTCCACGTTCATAACTACCAACAGACAATTCACAAATAGAGCCAATACAATCTGTTGAGCCATCAACACCTAAGTAACCCATTCCTTCCCAAATTTTCAATCAAGCACATTCATACCACCCACCACAGCCATCAAGCACTGCTGCTTTCCCTTCAAAAAACTCACGGAGATAGAAATACCAAAATCTGTAAACAGAACTTTTATTTAAAATGTATAATTGGTTATAACTGATGTGCTATGATGTTTCTTGCATACTTGTATTATGTCACTTTGACATCAACAAACTTTTGTGAATGTACTTCCTTTTTTTATTATTTTATAGGGAATTTGTCACCCATTTTTTGTGATATAATGTAAAGATATCATTCAATTGTGTGTCACATAAGCATTCTAGCAGTACTTTTGATCCACCCTGAACCCCTACCTTTTATGCATAAATACCTTTTTATCTCTCTTGCGATGTATGTAAATCGCCGCGGTCTGGTCCGATGGGTGGGGATTATTTCCTTCTCCCCCTCCTGTCTTGCTCTACGCATTTCTTTGTTCTTATACCTGAGTTCACGTAGTGTTGGTGAGCGTGCGCATTGAAAAGGCCTCTTGCGCATGTGTAGTATCCTGCCAACCCGGGGTCCACCGTGCAGAGATGGAACCTGCTTCTAAGCAATGGTGGAACAAGGCGGCGGTCGAACGCCGACAATACGCGGGTTAGATGTCACACGGTATGAACAGCGGCGAACTCTGTTGTTTCACAGAGCCGCAGCAACAAAATAATAGAATGCTGTTCCCTGTTACATGTCACAGGACACAGCTGATATGGCGCGAATGAGGTCTCTATGTTCAACCCCTATAACGTGGGAACTTGAGTCTGATCGGACCAACAATGCGCACGACGTCGCACAGGCGATGCTACTACTTGTCCCTGAGTGGTAGCAAAATACAGCTAAATAAAGCGCACCAGGATTTGGCGCAAAACAAGAGCAACATCTCAACTGACCGCAGAGCGGTACCAAAAGATGTGTGTCAGAGCATGTGGATTGACTGTGTCCTGTAAACAGCCCATGCTAAGCAGCACACGTGGCCGAGACAGGCTGTAGGTCAAGCCGAGTAAAAACCTGCCTGACTAGGAAAGACTAGGCGATCATACACGCCGACAGTGCGGCAGGTTCTCGGCCTAAATACACATGAATACACAGAGTGGTAGCATATCCACTCGCTCACACATATCTCATGTTTTATACTAGCGCACGGCCGTGCGATCCTTTTATAACCGCATCCTTCCAGGACCTTGCTGATGGCCCAATCCAAACTGCTTGAGGACCTGAGCATGTGACCACTGACCACCAATGAGCTGTCGCCTCACGGGCATGCACAGATGGAGAAAAGCAGGACTTAGTCCCAGGAACATCTGCTCGCTGCTGACTACGTAATGATGGTTGCTATAGCAGAGCCTGGGGCAGCAGCAGCAACCTAATGTATAGCAATTAGCCTGAGCAAGATCTTGTGACTGACGTGTCCGTTGAGCAGGATCCTCTGCGGCTGAAGAAGAATGGGAGGTCACAGAGAACATAGCTTGAGATTCCCCCTGTACAGTGGCGGGATCTCGACGCCTAACACCATGAATATTCAGAGAGTTTTATATCTTTTATTAAAGGGAACTCGGTCACAAGGTTTTTTTAACCCCTTTTCCATCCATGTGCCCTGGGACTTAATTCCCAAGGACGGTATAGTACGTGATACATGATCAGCTGCTCTCACGGGAGGAGCGCAGCTGATCGCGGCCGGGTGTCAGCTGATTAATACAGCTGACACCCAGCACTATGTGCCAGGGGTGGTCACGCACCACTCCCGGCACATTAACCCCCGGAACACTATGATCAAATATGATTGCAGTGTTCCAGCGGTATAGGGAAGCATCGCACAGGGAGGGGGCTCCCTGCGTGCTTCCTTGAGACCCTCAGAGCAGCGCGATGTGATTGCGCTGTTCAGAGGGCTTCTTCCCTGCAGGACACCGGATCTAAAATGGCCTCGGGGTCATTCCGGGTCCTGCAGGGAGGCAGCTTCCTCAGTCCCTGCTGAGAGCAGGTGCTGAGAAAGCCTCCCGCAGTGCCTGTCAGATCGCTGGTCTGACAGAGTGCTGTGCAAACTGTCAGAGCAGCAATCTGACACTTTATAGTGATGTCCCACCTTGGGATAAAGTAAAAAAGTGAAAAAAAAAAATTAACATGTGTAAAAAAAAAAAATCCTAAATAAAGTTCTATGTAAATTAAAAAAGAAAAAACAATAAAAGTACACATATTTAGTATCGCTGCGTCCGTAACGACCTTCCCTATAAAACTGCCCCACTAGTTAACCCCCTTAGTGAACCCCTTAAAAAAAAAAACACAAGGCAAAAAATAATGCTTTATCATCATACTGCTGAACAAAAAGTGGAATAACACGCGATCAAAAAGACGGATATGCCGTATATAATCGCGTATAAGTCAAGATTTTCAGCCCATTTTTTAAGGCTGAAAGTATCCCTCCCAGCTTATACGCGAGTCATAAACCGGGGTCGACGCGGGAGGGGGAGCAGGAGTGTCAGATCATCTAACCCCTCCGGCGCGTCTTTGCAGCCTCCCTGCTTCACCCATGATCTCAGGCTCCTTCCTGCAGCGGTCACGTGGTACCGCTAATTAAAGTCATGAATATGTGCATATTCATGACTTTAATGAGCGGTATCATGTGAACGCTGAAGGAAGGATTAGCTGCCGGAGACCGCGGGAGAAGCAGGGGCTTCAGAGACGTGCCAGGAGGGGGTAAGTATATGCGATATTCACCCGTTCCTGGTCCACCGCTGCACGCTGCTCTGTCCTCCGCGTCCTCTGACTGTGATGTTCAGGTCAGAGAGTGTGATGATGTAGTTAGTGCGCCATGCCCTCTGCCTCAACACACACTGACAGAGGACCCGAAAGATGGAGCAGCGTGCAGTGGTGGATCGGGGACAGGTGAATATCTCAGGTGCCGAGGCCTTGAGCCAGCGTTGACACCAGCACATGTCCCTCATAGTGCGCCGGTGTTCCCACCTGCTCAGGACACTGGCACCTGGCCCCCAGCGACGAGAGGTGAGTATGTAATTTTTTTGTATTTGCAGCAGCAGCGGCAGCAGCATATGGGCATAATCTATGGAGCATTTTATGGGGGCATAATCTATGGGGCATAATCTATGGAGCATCATATGGGGGCATAATCTATAGGGCATAATCTATGGAGCATCATATTGGGCATATACATCTATGGTGCATCTTATGGGGGCATAATCTATGGAGCATCTTATGGGGGCATATTCTATGGAGCAGCATATGGGGGCATAATCTATGGAGCATTTTATGGGGGAATATTCTATGGGTAGCATATGGACTATACATCTATGGGGCATAATCTATGAGGCATTTTATGTGGCCTATTCTATGGAGTATCTTATGGGAGCATATCTATGGGCAACATATGGGCATATACATCATGGGACATCTATGGGGGCATAATCTATGGAGCATCTTATGGGGCATAAAAGTATGGAGTATTTTATGGGGCATAATCTATGGAGCATATTATGGGGCATAATCTATGGAGCATCTTATGGGGCCTAATCTATGGATCATTTTATGGGGGCATAATCTATGGAGCACCTTATGGGGCCATAACCTTTATGGAGCAGCATATGGGGAATATTATTCTATGGAGCATCTTCTGTGGCCATAACCTTTATGGAGCAGCATATGGGGCATAATATATGGAGCATATTAAGGGGCAGCATATGGGGCATAATCTATGGAGCATCTTATGGGGCTATAACCTTTATGGAGCAGCATATGGAGCATATTATTCTATGGAGCATTTTATGGGGCCATTATTAACCTTTGTAGAGCATTATATGGGGCATATTTTGTATGGAGCATCTTATGGGGCCATCATGAACTGTATGGAGCATTATATGGGGCTTCTAATTCAATATGGATATTCAAAAACATTTAACCTACTGAGGTCTCAATTAATTTTACTTTTATTAGTATCTATTTTTATTTTTGAAAATTTACCAGTAGCTGCTGCATTTTCCACCCTTGGCTTATAAGCGAGTCAATAAGTTTTCCCTGTTTTTTTGTGGCAAAATTAGGGGGTCGGCTTATATACGAGTTGACTTATACACGAGTATATACGTAAATAAAGGTGAAACCGCTGAAAACGTCATCTTGTCCCATAAAAAACGAACTGCCATACAGCATCATCAGCGAAAAAATAAAAAAGTTATAGCTTGCAGAATAATGCGATGCAAAAATAATATTTTTTATATATAATTGTTTGTATTGTATAAAAGCGCCAAAACATAAAAAAATGATACAATAGAGGTATCGCTGTAATCGTACTGACCCAAAGAATAAAACTGCTTTATCAATTTTACAACACGCGGAACGGTATAAACGTCCCGAAAAGAAATTCATGAATTTCTGGTTTTTGTTCATTCTGCCTCCCAAAAATCGTAATAAAAAGCGATCAAAAAATGTCATGTGCCCAAAAATGGTACCAATAAAAACGTTAACTTGTCCTGCAAAAAATAAGACCTCACATGATTCTGTGGGCCAAAATATGAAAAATTATAGCTCTCAAAATGTGGTGATGCAAAAACTATTTTTTTGCAATAAAAAGCTTTTTTTAACGTGTGACAGCTGCCAAACATAGAAACCCGCTATAAATAGTAAATCAAATCCCCCTATATCACCCCCTCAGTTAGGGAAAAATATTAAAATTTAAAAAATGTATTTATTTCCATTTTACGGTTAGGGTTAGGGTTGGGGCTAAAGTTAGGGTTAGGGCTGGGGCTAAAGTTAGGATTAGGGATAAGGTTGTGATTAGGGTTAGGGGTGTGTTAGGGTTAGGTTTGTGGTTAGGGTTATGGTTAGGGTTGGGACTATTGTTAGAGTTGTGTTGGGGTTAGGGTTGGAGTTAGAATTGGGGGGTTTCCACTGTTTAGGCACATCAGGGGCTCTCCAAACGTGACATGGCATCTGATCTCAATTCCAGCCAATTCTGCATTGAAAAAGTTAAATGGTGCTCCTTCCCTTCTGAGCTCTGCCATCCGCCCAAACAGTAGTTTACCACATATGGGGTATCAGCGTACTCAGAGAAAATTGCACAATAACTCTTGGTGTCCAATTTCTTCTATTACCCTTGGAAAAATAAAAAAATGGGTGGCAAAAATATCATTTTTGTGGAAAAAAATATGATTTTTTCTTCTTATGGCTCTACGTTATAAACTTCTGTGAAGCACTTGGGGGTTCAAAGTTCTCACCACACATCTAGATAAGTTCCTTGGGGAGTCTAGTTTCCAAAATGGGGTCACGTGTGGGGGTTTCCACTGTTTAGGCACAGTAGGAGCTCTCCAAACGCAACATGACACCCGCAGACCTTTCCATCAAAGTTTCTGTTCACAAAACGTCACTATTTCTATTCCGAGCTCCATGTGCCCACACAGTAGTTTTCTCCCACATATGGGGTATCAGTAAACTCAAGACAAATTGGACAACAACTTTTGGGGTCCAATTTCTCCTGTTACCTTTGGGAAAATAAAAAACTAAAAGACTAAAAGATCATTTTTTATGGGAAAAAATAGGATTTTTTATTTTCATGCCCAGACATTATAAACTTGTGTGAAGCACTTGGGGTTCAAAGTGCTCACCACAGATTTAGATAAGTTCCGTAGGGGGTCTAGTTTCCAAAATGGGGTCACTTTTGGAGGGTTTCCTGTTGTGAATGTGCTAGAAATGAATTCTGAGCAGAAGCTCCCTCTGGTGGTTACAAACAGTACTGAACTATCCAATGAAGATTGTGAAGATTGGCAATCAGGTGTTACTGACTGGTCTTATATAAGGGAGGTTCCCTCCCATCAGGGTTGCCGTGATCAATTGTTCTGGTCTCATCTTTGATTCCTGTTCACTTTGTAGCTTGCTGTTTCGTGCCTGCATCTTCTGCTAACAGATAAGACATTTTCTTCTTTTAGTTTTTTGTGCTTGCTTTTTGCATTTTGTCCTGCACTTCTGTGGGGGACTGCCGGGTCCCCTTCGGGGGCTTGTGCTCCTCTCAGTTTAGTTCAGCCACTGTTGTTTGTTCATTTGCCTTTTCCAGTTTTTTCAGTGGTTGCTGTTTAGTTTTCGTTACACCAGAGAACTAATTTAGGTGGTAGAGGTCGTGTGATCTCAGGTGTTTTTGTAATTAGTAGTGTTGGTACTTTTCAGGGTTTTTTGGGATTGCAGTAAGTGTCCTTCCTATCCTTTTCTATTTAGGAAGTTTGGGCCCCAACGTTTGCTCATACTATTTTCTGTCTGTGTCAGTATTTCCTCCTGTCTAACCGCCATTACATGTTTGGGGGCTTTCTATGTTCTTTGGGGATCTGCTCCGGGGCAGATAGCTTTCCTCTTTCTATCTTTAGGTGTAGTTAGCTTCTCAGGCTGTGACGAGGCGTCTAGGACCAACGTAGGTACGCTCCACGGCTGCCTTTAGTTGTGGTGGTTAGTCAGGGTACTGCAATCCCATAGATTCCAACCTCTCTGGTGTATTTCCTTTTTTGCCTGCTCTCCTCAGCTACCAAATCATAACAGTTTCCACTGTTTAGGCACATCAGGGGCTCTGCAAACTGAAAATGACACCCATCAAAGTCTGCATTCCAAAACGAAATTACTTCCTTTCCGAGCCCTGCCGTGCACCCAGTTTCCCCCCCCCCCCCTCACATATGGGGTATCAGCGTACTCAGGACAAATTGGACAACTTTTGGGGTCCAATTTTGTTGGGAGAAATCAAAAATTGGGGACTAAAAAAATCAATTTTGTGCAAATTCTTTTTTTTTTCACACCCAGGCATTATAAACTTTAGTGAAACACTTGAGGGTTCAAAGTGCTCACAACAGATCTGGATAAGTTCCTTCGGGGGTCTAGTTTCCAAAATAGTGTCACTTGTGGGGGGTTTCCACTGTTTAGGCACATCAGGGGCTCTCCAAACGTGACATGGCGTCCAGCCAATTCTGCGTTGAAAAAGTCAAACGGCATTCCTTCCCTTCCGAGCTCTGCCATGCACCAAAACAGTGGTTTACCCCCACATATTGGGTATCAGCGTACTCCGGACAAATTGCTCAATAACTTTTGACATCTTGTTTCCCTTGGGAAAATAAAAATTGGGGTGAAAAGATAATTTTTGTGGAAAAAATATGATTTTTTAATTTTACGGCTCTACGTTATAAAACTTGTATGAAGCACTTGGGGGTTCAAAGTGCTCACCACAGGTCTAGATAAGTTCCTTTGGGGGTCCAGTTTCTAAAATGGGTTCACTTGTGGGGGGTTTCCACTGTTTAGGCACATCAGGGCTATCCAACGCGACATGGCATCTTATCTCGATTACGGACAATTTTGGTTTAAAAGATTCAAATAGCGCTCCTTCCCTTCCGAGCTCTGCCGTACGCCCAAACAGTGGTTCCCCTCCACATATGGGGTATCAGCGTACTCAGGGCAAATTGGACAACAACTTCGGTGGTCTAATTTCTCCTGTAACCCTTGGGAAAATAAAAAATTGGTGACTAAAATATCATTTTTGTGGGAGAAAAAATAGAATTTTTTATTTTCATGCCCGGGCATTATAAACTTGTGTGAAGCACTTGGGGTTTCAAAGTGCTCACCACAGATCTAGAGAAGTTCCTTAGGGGGTCTAGTTTCCGAAATGGGGTCACTTCTGGGGGGTTTCCACTGTTTAGGCATATCAGGGGCTCTGCAAACTGAACATGACACCCATCAAAGTCTGCATTCCAAAACGTCATTACTTCCTTTCCAAGCCCTGCCGTGCGCCCAAAGTTTTTTTTCCCCACATATGGGGTATCAGCTTACTCAGGAAAAATTGGACAACTTTTGGGGTCCAATTTCCTTGGGAAAAATCAAAAATTTGGGGATTAAAAAATCATTTTTGTGGAATTTTTTTTGTTTTTTCACACCCAGGCATTACAAACTTTAGTGAAACACTTAGGGGTTCAAAGTGCTCACAACAGATCTAGATAAGTTCTTTAGTGGGTCTAGTTTCCAAAATGGTGTCACTTGTGGGGGTTTCCACTGTTTAGGCACATCAGGGGCTCTCCAAATGCAACATGGCGTTCAATCTCAATTCCAGCCAATTTTGGTTTGAAAAAGTCAAACGGCGCTTCTTCCTTTCCGAGCCCTACAGTGCGCCCAGACAGTAGTTTTCCCCCACATATGGGGTATCTGCATACTCAGGAGCAATTGCACACCAATTTTATCTGTCAATTTTCTCCTTTTAACCTTGTTAAAATAAAAAAATTGATTGCAAAAGATAACTTTTGTGACTAAAAGTTAAATGTTCATTGTTCCTGTGAAACACCTGAAGGGTTAATAAACTTCTTGAATGTGGTTTTGAGTATCTTGAGGGTGCAGTTTTTAGAATGGTGTCACTTTTGGGTATTTTCTGCCATATAGACCCCTCAAAGTGACTTCAAATGTGAGGTGGTCACTAAAAAAAATGGTTTTGTTTGTAAAAATGAGAAATTGCTGGTCAACTTTTAACCCTTATAACTTCCTAACAAAAAAATTTTGGTTCCAAAATGGGAAATGTTATTTAGTAACTATTTTGTGTGACATATTTCTCTGTTTTAATGGAATAAAATTTCAAAGTTTGAAAATTGCTAAATTTTCAAAATTTTTTACATATTTCCATTTTTTTCATAAATAAATGCAAGTTATATCGATGAAATTTTACCACTATCATGAAGTGCAATATGTCATGAGAAAAGATTCTCAGAATCACGAAGATCCGTTGAAGCATTCCAGAGTTATAACCTCATAAAGAGACCGTGGTCAGAATTGTAAAAATTGGCCTGGTCATTAACGTGCAAACCACCCTTGGGGGTTAAGGGGTTAATGTAATCTGAGAGCAGTATGACCCTCATTCTTTCAATGTGTCACTTAGTGGACTGCTTGGTGCAGTTTTCATAGAATCCATGGTTTCTCTTCTGTAAATTTAGCAGTGCTCTTAATTCTGACCTGTTTAAAATCCAGCCCACATCACAGATTGCCAGTTTCCTTGTTCACTGCACACTTTCAGCTAGCTAACAATCAATGTTGGGCATAGCCTTTTACACAGATTCTCCTAACTATCCCGCATATGAGACGTAGTCAGACAGTGATATTTTTGTGATGATATAACAAAGATTTTATTCAAACTACAGCACACTACCTTGTAAGCTACACATTTTGGCAATTAGGATATCTCACACGACATTATGCTGCTCTCTGTTTAAATAGACAATAATTGCTGACAAATTTTATTTAACATGTTTACAAATGTTTATACCTAGCGTATGTCTGTTGCATGGGCGTACCCACCGTGGG
The DNA here is from genome assembly GCA_033576555.1 of Oophaga sylvatica. Taxonomy (NCBI): domain Eukaryota; kingdom Metazoa; phylum Chordata; class Amphibia; order Anura; family Dendrobatidae; genus Oophaga; species Oophaga sylvatica. The sequence goes on from JARQOD010000006.1 coordinate 322,968,254, forward strand.
GCAGGGGGGGCAACTGCCCCCCTCTAGAAGCAGTGTCAGGCCGCTGGCTCAGAAGTCGGGTGCCAGCACTGTTCTTTTAAATAATGTGTATAAGTGCGGGCAGCCCCATCCCAGCACCGCAGACACACCCACACTGTGTGCTGTGCAGTCAGCGTCTGCCTGCTAAACTCACCTCACCAGCTCCCGGGCTGCTTCTGGCTGGACAGGAGTGAGGAGCAGGATGGAGATCATGAGGCGGAGGAGAAGCAGGACTCAGAGAGAAGAATGAGGAGGTGACAAGAGGATGTCTATCTGCAGTCCCGCTGTCTGTGGCTGATTTATTGCAGCAGCCTGAACTTTCACCCCATCTTTATAGAAGTTCAGTCTGCAGTAATAAATCACTGAGGGGGTCAGATAGAGACTGCAGGCCCTGTTTACAGCACCCTGCTCTGACTGATCCTAGGCCTACAGGACATCATATAGTATTTATAGGACCATATATTATAGCATGTGAGGTTCTGTAGGCTGAGGATCAGTCAGTGCATATTATAATGCATATCTGTACACAGTATAACACCCAATATTGTTATATATCATCTGATATCTGTAGCCCAGTATATTATATACTAATCTGTATACTGTCTGTGCTGTACTTTGTGCACAGACGTCAGATGAAAAGTGACATGACTAGAATCCTATGGGCCCAGGTGCAAAATTTTGACCAATGCCCCTACTAGTATGTTGGTTGGAACTATGGGCCCTGTAATAACGTCCCCGTCCTGTAATAACATCCCCCATCCTGTAATAACATCCCCCGTCCTGTAACAAAATAACCCCTTCCCGGAATATCGTCTCCTGTTCTGCAATAACGTGCCTTGTCCTGTAATATCGTCCACGGATCTGTAATAACATCCCCAGTACTGTAATAACGTCCTCAAACCTGTAATAACATCCCCCATCCTGTAATAACATCCCCCGTCCTGTAATAACGTCCCAGTCCTGTAATAACGTCCTCAAACCTGTTATAAAATCCCCCGTCCTGTAATAACGTCCCCAGTCCTGTAATAACGTCCTCAAACCTGTAATAACATCCCCATCCTGTAATAACATCCCCCGTCCTGTAATAACGTCCCAGTCCTGTAATAACGTCCTCAAACCTGTAATAACATCCCCATCCTGTAATAACGTCCCCCGTCCTGTAATAACGTCCCAGTCCTGTAATAACGTCCTCAAACCTGTTATAAAATCACCCGTCCTGTAATAACGTCCCCAGTCCTGTAATAACGTCCTCAAACCTGTAATAACATCCCCGTCTTGTAATAATGTCCTCAAACCTGTTATAACATCCCCCGTCCTGTAATAACGTACCCAGTCCTGTAATATCGTCCCCTGACCTGTAATAACTTCCCCTGTCACGTAATAAGTCCCCCATCCTGTAATAATAGTCTTCCATCCTGTAATAACATCCCTCATCCTGTAATAACATCACTCATCCTACAGTATAAGAACATCCCTTGTCCTGCAATAACATTCCTCGTCTTGTAATAATATCCCTTGTCCTGTAATAACATCCCTCATCCTGTAATTACATCCCCCTTCCTGTAATAAACATCCCCTGTCCTGTAATAATTGCCTCCTGTTCTGTAATAACAGTCTTGTAAGCGGGATCACAGGAGGCCGGGTCCCTTCCTCAGGAAGTCTGCAGTGGCAGAAGTGGGGCAATGCTGCGGGCGTGAGAGGGATGAGGGGGTGTCCCAGCGGTGCAATGCTGTGGGTCAGGTGTTGGCGGTGAGCAAAGCGGAGTGCATTGTTTTCCTGGCGGCCATGTTCCTGAAGCCGTGGGCCACCGAAGATTTGGATTTTGGTCCAGCAAAGATCTAAGTCTGCTCATGCGCCGCCTATGGCATTCATCTTCCTGAAGCCCTCCGCCAGGAAAGCAATGCACTCGCTCTGCTGATGTATACAGGGTCTGGCTGGGCTGAAGTATACAGGTTCTGGCTGGGCTGAAGTATACAGAGGCTGGCTGAGCTGAAGTATACAGGGGCTGGCTGGGCTGAAGTATACAGATTCTGGCTGGGCTGAAGTATACAGGGTCTGGCTGGGCTGAAGTATACAGTGTCTGGCTGAGATGAAGTATACAGATTCTGGCTGGGCTGAAGTATACAGGGTCTGGCTGGGCTGAAGTATACAGGGTCTGGCTGGGCTGAAGTATACAGGAGCTGGCTGGGCTTAAGTATACAGGGGCTGGCTGGGCTGACGTATACAGGGCTGGGGGCTGATGTATATACAGGGGCTGGCTGGGCTGATGTATACAGGGTCTGGCTGGGCTGATGTATATACAGAGGGCTGGCTGTGGCTGATGTATATACAGGGGCTGGGGGCTGGCTGGGTTGATGTATATACAGGGGCTGGCTGGGTTGATGTATATACAGGTGCTGGGCTTAGTGGGCTGTTGATGTATATACAGGTGCTGGGCTTAGTGGGCTGTTGATGTATATACAGGTGCTGGGCTTAGTGGGCTGTTGATGTATATACAGGTGTTGGGCTTAGTGGGCTGGTGATGTATATACAGGTGCTGGGCTCAGTGGGCTGGTAATGATATATACAGGTGTTGCTGGGCTCAGTGGGATGGGGCTGGTGATGATGTATATACAGGTGCTGGGCTTAGTGGGCTGGTGCTGGTGAGGATGCATATACGGGTGCTAGTCTTAGTGGGCTGGTGCTGGTGAAGATGTATATACAGGTGTTGGGCTTAGTGGGCTGGTGATGATATATACAGGTGGTGCTGGCTCAGTGGGCTGGTGCTGGTGAGGATGTATATACAGGTGCTGGGCTTAGTGTGCTGGTGATGTATATACAGGTGTTGGGCTCTGTGGGATGGGGATGATGTATATACAGGTGCTGGGCTCAGTGGGGGGGCTGGTGATGATGTATATACTGGTATGGGGCTCATTATACTGTATAGAGCAGTTTCATTCCCTTTTTCGTTCTAAAATATTACAACCTGAACAACCACCATGGCTTGCCCCCCCCTAGTTTTGATCCTGGGTACGCCCATGGTCTGTTGTAAAGTTTTATTGCAAAAATGTCCTTGTTTAATAGATACTTTTTCTTATTTTAATATATATATGGAGATGCTTCCAAACCAAAGCACCAATGCAACTGGGAAAATTGCGACTTGGTTGAATCTTTCAGCAATACTAAGCAGGAGTTGATTGAGGTAAAACGAGTGTTTGTTACTTCTCCCAAATAACTTTGCATGTTTCTCAAACCAAATGACTAATATTCTAAATTCTCTTCAAAATTGACAATGTAGTGAGATGAAGCTTTCTTCGGTAGCCAGGTATCTATGAAAAATATGAAAGGAAATATTCAACAAAAAAAAACTCATAAACAATTAAAGATATAATGGACAGGTACAGGAGCAAGCGACGTATTTCGAACACGGTTGTTCTTTATCAAGCTTCAGCTTCACCTTGATAAAGAACAACCATGTTCGAAACTCGTCGCTTGCTCCTGTTCCTGTCCATTATATTTTTAATTGTTTTTTGATGGAATAAAAATTACTCTGAAAATTGTACCAGAAGCTGGAACATTTCCTCTTTCTTCTGCAATTGCTATACATGAGTGGTCGGCTCGTGGTTCCGTGCACGCTGTACTCCTATAAACTTTAACTGTGAGCTGAAAAATATTTAGAATTGAGAGTCCTCAATACCTTTTAATGGCTAACTAGCGGTGAGCTGACATTATCCTTTCTGTTTTCTGGTAATTGTGCCACAAACAAAGTTGATACATCTCTTTATAGGAAAAAATTTTTGTCCAACTCGGTCCCCTTTTCATCCTCTTCGCAGAGTAGAAATATCTTTTAGACACATTAATCGTATAGACACAACAGCAGAATTAAATACATTTTTCTACCCACATATGGGAAAGAGATTGCTGCATAGTAGAAACATTTACAAACACTATTCACAAATACTTTGCAACAGAGTAGAAGCATTTTTTCAACACACTAATTGTATAGACACTGTGGCAGAATTAAATAAATTTTTAAGCCCACAAATGGGAAAGAAACAGCTGCATACTAGAAGATTTTTTAGACACACTACTCACAAAAAGACGGCTGCAGAGTAGAATTTTTTTTTTACACACTACTCGTACAGACATGGCACCAGAGTAGACAGAGGCTTTTTGGAACAAAACTCACACAGGCGGAGTAGCAGAGTACACACAGAAGCTTAACAAAGTACTCCCACAAGCGGCATTACAGAGTACACACAAAGGCTTACAGGTGCAGTACTCCCACAGATGGGGTTTCAGAGTACACACAGATGCTTAACCCCTTACTGCCATCGGACGTACTATCCCGTCCATGGTACCTGGGCCCATATGACCATGGACGGGATAGTACGTCTCGTGCGATCGGACGCGCTCCCGGGGGGAGCGCAGCCGATCGCGGCCGGGTGTCAGCTGATTATCACAGCTGACACCCATGACTGTGTGTCAGGAGCGGTCACGGACCGCTCCCGGCACATTAACCCCTTGCACACCGCGATCAAACATGATCGCGGTGTACTGGGGGCACAGGGGAGGATCGCGCAGGGTGGGGGCTCCCTGCGCGATGGCGCCGGGGTCCTGGAGGGAGGCGGCTACCTCAGTGCCTGCCGAGAGCAGGCACTGAGAAGCCTGCTGCACTGCCTGAGCGATCGCTGGTGTGACAGAGTGCTGTGCACACTGTCACACCAGCGATCTGATAAAATACAGTGATGTCCCACCCTGGGACAAAGTAAAAAAGTTAAAAAAAATTAAAATAAACATGTTTTAAAAAAAAATCCAAAATAAATAAAAAAATATATATATATTCCCCAATAAATTCACTTCTTCCTGTAAATAAAAAAAACAAAGCAATAAAAGTACACATATTTGGTATCGCCGCGTCCGTAACGACCCCCCCTATAAAATTGTCCCACTAGTTAACCCCTTTAGTGAACCCCTTAAAAAAAAAAAAAAAACGAAGCAAAAAATCAATGCTTTATCATCATACTGCCGAACAAAAAGTGGAATAACATGCGATCAAAAAGACCGATATAAAAAAATGGTACCGCTGAAAACGTCATCTTGTCCCGCAAAAAACGAGCCATCATACAGCATCATCAGCGAAAAAATAAAAAAGTTATAGCTCGCAGAATAAAGCGATGCAAAAATAATTATTTTTTATATAAAATTGTTTTTATTCTATAAAAGCGCCAAAACATGAAAAAATGATATAAATGAGGTATCGCCATAATCGTACTGACCCGAAGAATAAAACTGCTTTATCAATTTTACCACACGCGGAACGGTATAAACGCCTCCCCCAAAAGAAATTCATGAATTGCTGATTTTTGTTCATTCTAACCTCCCAAAAATCGAAATAAAAAGCGATCAAAAACGTCACGTGCTCAAAAATGGTACCAATAAAAACGTCAACTCGTCCCGCAAAAAATAAGACCTCACATGATTCTGTGGGCCAAAATATGCAAAAATTATAGCTCTCAAAATGTGATGATGCAAAAACTATTTTTGCAATAAAAAGCGTCTTTTAGCGTGACAGCTGCCAATCATAAAAACCCGCTATAAATAGTAAATCAAACCCCCCTTTATCACCCCTTAGTAAGGGAAAAATAATAAAATTAAAAAAAAGTATTTATTTCCATTTTCCCATTAGGGTTAGGGTTAGGATTGCGGCTAAAGTTAGGGTTAGGGTTGGCGCTAAAGTTAGGATTAGGGTTAGGGTTGGGATTAGGGGTGTGTTAGGGTTAGGTTTGTGGTTAGGGTTGGGACTAGGGTTAGGGGTGTGTTGGGGTTAGGGTTGGAGTTAGAATTGGGGGGTTTCCGCTGTTTAGGCACATCAGGGCTCTCCAAATGTGACATGGCGTCTGATCTCAATTCCAGCCAATTCTGCGTTGAAAAAGTCAAACGGTGCTCCTTCACTTCTCAGCTCTGCCATGCGTCGAAACAGTAGTTTATCCCCACATATGGGGTATCAGCGTACTTTGGACCCCAAGAGTTATTGTGCAATTTGTCCTATTTCTTCTGTTACCCTTGGGAAAATAAAAAACTGGGGGCGAAAATATCATTTTTGTACAAAAAAAAATATTTTTTTGTTTTTACGGCTGTACATTATAAACTTCTGTGAAGCACTTGGGGCTTCATAGCGCTCACCACACATCTAGATAAGTTCCTTGTGGGGTCTATTTTCCAAAATGGGGTCACTTGTTGGGGATTTCCACTGTTTAGGCGCATCAGGGGCTCTCCAAATGCGACATGACGCCCCCAGACCATTCTATCACAGTCTGCAATCCAAAACGTCACTACTTCCCTTCCGAGCCCCAACGTGTACCCATACAGTAGTTTTCTCCCACATATTGGATATCAGCGTACTCAGGACAAATTGGACAACAACTTTTGGGGTCCAATTTCTCCTGTTACCCTTGTGAAAATAAAATATTGGGGGCGAAAAAAATCATTTTTGTAAAAAAAAAAAAGATTTTTTATTTTTACGGCTGTACGTTATAAACTTCTGTGAAGCACTTCGGGGTTCAAAGTGCTCACCACACATCTAGATAAGTTCCTTGTGGGGTCTATTTGCCAAAATGGGGTCACTTGTGGGGGGTTTCCACTGTATAGGTGCATCAGGGGCTCTCCAAATGTGACATGACGCCCCCAGACCATTCCATCAAAGTCTGCAATCCAAAACGTCACTACTTCCCTTCCGAGCCCTGACGTGCGCCAATACAGTAGTTTTCTCCCACATATTGGGTATCAGCGTACTCAGGACAAATTGGACAACAACTTTTGGGTTCCAATTTCTTCTGTTATCCTTGTGAAAATAAAATATTGGGGGCGAAAAAAATCATTTTTGTAAAAAAAAAAAGGATTTTTTATTTTACGGCTGTACGTTATAAACTTTAGTGAAACACCTGGGGGTTAAAAGTTCTCACCACACATCTAGATAAGTTCCTTGAGGGGTCTAGTTTCCAAAATGGTGTCATTTATGGGGGTTTCCACTGTTTAGGCAGATCAGGAGCTCTCCAAACACGACATGGCGTCCAGCCAATTCTGCGTTGAAAAAGTCAGACGGCGCTCCTTCCCTTCCAAACTCTGCCATGCACCCAAACAGTGGTTTACCCCCACATATGGGGTATCAGCGCACTCAGGACAAATTGCACAATAACTTTTGGAGTCTTCTTACCCTTGGAATAATAAACATTGGGGTGAAAAGATCATTTTTGTGGAAAAAATATGATTTTTAAATTTTACGGCTCTACATTATAAACTTGTGTGAAGCACTTGGGGGTTCAAATTGCTCACCAAAGATCTAGAAAAGTTCCTTAGGGGGTCTAGTTTCCCAAATGGGGTCATTTGTGGGGGGTTTCCACTGTTTAGGCACATCAGGGGCTCTCCAAATGCAACATGGCATCCAATCTCAATTCCAGCCAATTTTGGTTGGAAAAAGTCAAATGGTGCTCCTTCCATTCCGAGCTCTACCGTGAGCCCAAACAGTGGTTCCCCCCCACATATGGGGTATCAGCATACTCAGGACAAATTGGACAACAACTTATGTGGTCCAATTTCTCCTGTTACCCTTGGGAAAATAAAAAAATAGTGACTAAAATATAATTTTTGTGGGAAAAAAATAGGATTTTTTATTTTCATGCCCGGGCATTATAAACTTGTGTGAAGCACTTGGGGGTTCAAAGTGCTCACCAAAGATCTAGATAAGTTCCTTAGGGGTCTAGTTTCCAAAATGGGGTCACTTGTGGGGGTTTCCACTATTTAGGCTCATCTGGGGCACTGCAAACGGAACATGACCCCCATCAACGTCTGCATTCCAAAACGTTACTACTTCCTTTCCAAGCCCTGCCGTGCACCCAAACAGTTTCCCCCCCCCCCCCACATATGGGGTATCAGCGTACTCAGGACAAATTGGACAACAACTTTTGGGGTCCAATTTCCTTGGGAAAATTCAAAAATTTGGGACTAAATAATCATTTTTGTGGAAATTTTTTTTTTTTTTCACACCCAGGCATTATAAGCTTTTGTGAAACACTTGGGGGTTTAAAGTGCTCACAACAGATCTAGATAAGTACCTTAGGGGTCTAGTTTCCAAAATGGTGTCACTTGTGGGGGTTTCCACTGTTTAGGCACATCAGGGGCTCTCCAAACACGACATGGCGTCCAATCTCAATTCCAGCCAATTTTAGTTTGAAAAAGTCAAACGGCGCTCCTTCCCTTACGAGCTCTGCCGTGTGCCCAAACAGTGGTTTTCCCCCACATATTGGGTATTGGCATACTCAGGAGAAATTGCATAACAACCTTATCTGTCCATTTTCTCCTTTTACCCTTGTGAAAATAAAAAAAAAGTTTGTAAAAGATCATTTTTGTGGCTAAAAAGTTAAATATTCTTTTTTTCCTTCCACGTTGCTTTAGTTCCTGTGAAGCACCTGAAGGGTTAATAATCTTCTTGAATGTGGTTTTGAGTACCTTGAGGGGTGCAGTTTTTAGAATGGTGTCACTTTTGGATATTTTTCTGCCATATAGACCCCTCAAAGTGACTTCAAATGAGAGGTGGTCCCTAAAAAAATGGCTTTGTAAATTTTGTTGTAAAAATGAGAAATCGCTGGTCAACTTTTAACCCTTATAACTTCCTAACAAAAACAAATTTTGGTTCCAAAATTGTGCTGATGTAAAGTAGACATGTGGGAAATGTTATTTCTTAACTATTTTGTGTGATATATTTCTCTGTTTTAAGGGAATAAAAATTCAAAGTTTGAAAATTGCAAAATTTTAAAATTTTTTGCCATATTTGCGTTTTTTTTCAAAAATAAACGCAAGTTATATCGAAGAAATTTTACTTCTAACGTGAAGTACAATATGTCACGAGAAAACATTCTCAGAATCGCGAAGATCCGTTGAAGCGTTCCAGAGTAATAACCTCATAAAGAGACAGTGGTCAGAATTGTAAAAATTGGCCCAGTCATTAACGTGCAAACCACCCTTGGGGGTGAAGGGGTTAAAGGCACAGTACTCACACTGGTGCAGTTGCAGAGTACACCCTCAAGCTAAAATACACAATACTCCCACAGGTGGGAGTGCAAAGTACACATAAAGGCTTTTTGGCACAGTACTCCCATAGATATGGGTGAAGAATACACGCAGCAGGTTTTTAGCAGCTGCATCCTGTCCTTACCTTAATCAGAGCAGAATCGCAGTGTCACTTGTGATCCAGCATTTATACAGGCCAGGTCACATGCTGCGCCGGCTTATCACAGTCATGCCAACACTTGGCATGGCTTTGATGGCTCCGAAAGTGCCCACAACCTAAAAGCTTGTTGATTTGTAGTGCTTACAGTCTTTAAACAAACTTAATTAGTCATTGGAACAAAAAAAGAACATGATGTTAAAAGTCTGTGTTCAGTGTTTGGTATCGGACACCTAGGATCCCGAACTTTACAGTTCAGGTTCACTCATCCCTACACCTAAGAAATCACCATTCGAATTGATATGCAAATGAGTTATAGATCTGATGCCTCTATCACTTCAGCTACATTCCCCACCCAACATTACCTCCTCCTGCATGAGTAAAATCCCACAGCATTGAGGCTGTCAGTTAAGCTGAAGGATGTGGCACAAGGTGGGGGTAGAGTTGGAGTGACAGAGGTTTTAAATCTACAATAACTCTTCAGCATAATTTGCATATCAATTTAAACTCTGATTTCACAGTAATGGAGGAATGAACTGGTCATGTAAAAGTATTGCTGGACTTGTCTTTGAAAGAGCTCCATGCACATATAAATAGTATGAGGGGTAAAATCCTGCTGACAGATTTCCTTTAACATAAAAATCTTTAATAACTATTTTAGACTTTATTAAATTCATTGCAAAAGCAGTTGCCATTTCTACTTTGTACTATAATAAAAACTTTGTATATTATTTTTATTAAGAAACAATAAAATGCATTCATGTTTGATTACTCTCATAAAGAGGAGGAAAAGAAAAAAGTAAATCAAGTAAGATATAATTTAATGGCCAATTAAAACTATTTCACATTTCTATTCTATGTATTTTGCTGTCAGATTCAGCTCTGTAAAAAGTGGTTTGCATTTCTACTCAATGAACTAATGTATCTGAGCCTTGGAAAATAACATTTTTACAAGGTTAATTACACTCAGAATGAAGCAGTATAAAATATGTAAGTGTAATTTCTCACCTTCTGAAGTATGGTAATTTGTTAGCTTGATGTGTTTTTATTTTCATATTAAAAGATTTATGTTTTTATTAGACTTAAAACACAAAGATTTCTATTAAGTGAATACAAGAAGTATAATCTTATTACATTATATAAAGTTCTGCTTATATGGTATAAAAATAAATAAAAAAATATTAAACTCTTGAAATTAGATGTTTGAGCAACAAGCATATAACATATGTGCCATATGTTGAATATGGCTAATTTGCCAAAGTCTATACATAACAGTTACCTGATAATTTTGATCACACTTATGGTTTAGTAATGTGGCAAATCCTGACATGCAAGTCAGTCATAAGAACCTTGGAGCTACAAAGTGTTGTTGTGTTTAGCTTAAGGATTTCACTTTTTTAAAAAACAATTTTGGCAAATGCTAGCTACATTTTGAGAAGTTCTAGGCTAAATAACAAAATAAGAAAACTTTTTTTGTTACAGTCTGTACAACAGAGGGAGCTATTGGTTAAAAATGGAATCATCCCCAAAAACAAAAGATAAAACACTAAATCAATGACCTCCACTTCTTTAGAAAACAAATATATGTATTTTGAAGGGGACACTTCACTTTTCACGTTTAGTGTTGGGGTAAAATAAGTGTATATGGATCAGTAGGTCTACAGAATATACAATCTTGTTATGTTTCGGTAGCTGAGGAGTGCAGGTAAAAAAAAAAGGCAATACACCAGAGCAGTTGGAATCTATGGGATTGCAGTACCCTGACTAACCACCACAACTAGAGGCAGCCGTGGAGCGTTCCTACGTTGGTCCTAGACGCCTCGTCACAACCTGAGAAACTAACTACACCTAAAGATAGAAATAGGAAAGCTATCTGCCCCGGAGCAGAACCCCAAAGATAATAGAAAGCCCCCAAACATGTAATGGCGGTTAGACAAGAGGAAATACTGACACAGAAAGAAAATAGAATGAGCAAACGCTGGGGCCCAAACTATCTAAAAAGAAAAGGACAGGAAGGGTACTTACTGCAATCCCAGAAAACCCTGAAAAACACCAACTCTACTAATTTCAAAATCACCTGAGATCACACGACCTCTACCACCTAAATTAGCTCTCTGGTGTAACAAAATCAAAACAGCAGCCACTGAAAAAACTGGAAAAAGCAAAAGTACAAACATCAGTGGCTGAACTAAACTGAGAAGGCAGAAGCCCCCAGAGGGGACCCAGAAGGCCCCCAAGGAAGTGCAAGACAAAATGCAAAAATATAGCAACAACACAAAAGAAGAAAAAATCCTATCCGGTAGCAGGAGATGCAGACACGACACAGCAGGCTACAAGGGAAACTGGAATGAAGGACCCAGACCAGAACAATTGATCACCGGCAACCCTGATGGGAAAATGACTCCCCTACACAAGACCAGTCAGCAACACCTGATTCCCAGTCCTCACAATCTTCACTAGTACCGCTTGTAACCACCAGAGGGAGCCTCTGCTCAGAACTCATCTCAAACCCATTCACAACAGTACCCCCCCCTTGAGGAGGGGTCACCGAACCCTCATTTGAGCAACCAGGTCGGTCAGGATGAGTTCTATGATACGCACGGATAAGTCTACCTAGCATGGATGTCCGAAGCAAACACCCAAGAATTGTCTTCCTGAACATAACCTCTCCATTTAACCAAATACTGGAGTTTCCATCTAGAAAAACGAGAATCCAATATTTTCTCAACCACATACTCCAGATTGCCCTCAACCAAAACAGGGTCAGGAGGCACAGCAGCAGGAACCACTGGCTCAACAAACCTCTTCAACAAGGACTTGTGGAACACGTTATGGATCTTAAATGTCCCTGGAAGAAGCAAACGAAAAGAAACAGGATTAATAATCTCCATGATCTTATAAGGTCCAATGAACCTAGGCTTAAATTTAGGAGATGCTACTCTCATAGGAATATTCTTTGAGGACAACCAGACCAAGTCCCCCACTTTAAACCGAGGACCATCAGTCCTATGCCGGTTAGCAAACCGCTGGGCCTTCTCCTGAGAGAGGGACAACCTCTCCACTACCTGGTCCCAAATCTGTTGCATACGCTCCACAACAGAGTCAACACCTGGACAGACAGAAGCCTCCGTCTGTCCTGAAGAAAATCGAGGGTGAAACCCAGAATTACAGAAAACGGAGACATCAAAGTGGCAGAGCTAGCCCTATTATTAAGAGCAAACTCAGCCAAAGGCAAAAAAGAGACCCAGTCATCCTGATCAGCAGACACAAAGCATCTAAGATAAGTCTCCAATGTCTGGTTTGTTCTCTCAGTTTGACCATTGGTCTGAGGATGAAATGCCGAGGAGAAAGACAATTGAACACCCAGTTTAGAACAAAAAGTCCTCCAAAATTTGGAAACAAACTGGACTCCTCTGTCAGACACAATGTTCTCAGGAATGCCGTGTAAACGAACCACGTGCTGAAGGAACAACGGCACCAATTCAGAGGAGGAAGGCAACTTAGGTAATGGCACAAGATGTATCATTTTGGAAAACCTATCACAAATTACCCAGATGGTGGTCATTCTCTGAGAAACAGGAAGATCGGAAATGAAATCCATAGAGATATGGGTCCATGGTCTCTTGGGCACAGGCAATGGCATCAACAAACCACTAGAGCGAGAGCAAGGCTTGGAGCGAGAGCAAGTCCCGCAGGACTGCACAAATTCCCTGACATCACGAGACAAGGTAGGCCACCAAAAGGACCGACTAACCAAGTCTCTGGTACCAAAAATTCCGGGATGCCCAGCCAATGCGGAACAATGAATCTCAGACATCACACTCTTTTTCCATTGGTCCGGGACAAACAATTTTCCAACAGGGCAGCGCTCGGGCCTATCCTCCTGACACCCCTCCAGAGCAAGTCTCAAATTTGGCGAGATGGCGGAAAGAACTACACCCTCTTTCAAAATAACAGAAGGATCAGATAACTCAGGAGAGTCCGCAAGGAAACTCCTCGAGAGGGCATCCGCCTTAACATTCTTAGTGCCAGGAAGAAAGGAAACCACAAAATTAAAACGTGTGAAAAACAAGGCCCACCTGGCCTGTCTAGGATTGAGTCGCTTGGCAGATTCCAGATAGACCAGATTCTTATGGTCCGTAAGGACCACCACCTGATGTTTGGCTCCCTCCAGCCAATGTCTCCACTCTTCAAAAGCCCACTTCATGGCCAATAACTCCCGATTACCCACGTCATAATTACGTTCAGTAGGAGAAAATTTTCGAGAGAAAAAGGCACAAGGGTTACTTTTAGAGGTCTCTGGATCTTTTTGGGACAAAACGGCACCTGCCCCAATTTCAGAGGCATCAACCTCCACCTGAAATGGCAGAGAAACATCAGGCTGCCGCAGAACAGGAGCAGAAGTGAATCTCTGCTTAAGTTCCTGAAATGCAGAGACTGCCTCAGGAGGCCAATTCACCACATCAGAACCCTTTCTGGTCAAATCAGTTAATGGTTTAACAATAACCGAGAAATTACCAATAAATTTACGATAAAAATTGGCAAAACCCAAAAATCTCTGAAGAGCCTTTAATGAAGTAGGTTGGACCCAATCACAGATGGCTTGAACCTTGACCGGGTCCATTTCAATAACAGATGGGGACAAAATGAATCCCAGAAATGAGATCCTCTGTACGCCAAAAAGACACTTTGATCACTTCACATACAGAGCATTCTCTCTCAAAATCTGGAACACAGTTCGAACATGTTTCACATGAGAGTCCCAGTCATTAGAAAAAATCAAGATATCATCCAAATAAACAATCAGAAATTTGTCCACAAAATCCCTGAAAATGTCATTCATGAAGGACTGGAAACGGAAGGAGCATTAGTGAGCCCAAAGGGCATCACTACGTACTCAAAATGCCCTTCAGGGGTATTGAATGCCGTCTTCCATTCATCCCCGTGCTTAATGCGAATAAGGTTATACGCCCCCCTGAGGTCAAGCTTGGTAAACCAAGTAGCGTTTTTCACCCTGGAAAACAGGTCAGAAATCAAGGGTAACGGGTATTGATATTTCACAGTAATATTGTTCAAGAGACGATAATCAATACACGGCCTTAATGAACCATCTTTTTTGGCCACAAAGAAAAAACCGGCACCTAAGGGTGAAGAGGATGGTCTGATATGACCCTTCTCCAAAGATTCCTTGATATAAGACCGCATAGCGTCATGTTCAGGTACAGACAAGTTAAAAAGGCGACCTTTAGGGAATTTACTACCCGCACTAATTCAATAGCGCAGTCATAGCTCCTATGGGGAGGCAAGGATGCAGATTTACTTTCGCTAAACACATCAGAAAAATCAAACAAAAAGTCAGGAACATCCTGAGCCTGGGGGGAGGCAGAAAAAACAGGAGTGTTGGTATTAACACATTGGCAGCCCCAACTGGCCACAGACACAGACTTCCAATCCAAAACAGGATTATGAGACTGCAACCAAGGGAAACCCAGCACGATAATGTCATGCAGATTATATAGAACCAAAAATTTGCAGCACTCCTGGTGATCAGGTTCAACCCTCATTATCACCTGAGTAGAAAACTGGGGTTTATTCTCAGCCAAAGGGGTAGAATCGATCCCCAGTAGGGGAATAGACTTCTGTAGGGGTATCAAGGGGAACCCACAACGTTTAGCAAAATCATAATCCATCAGGTTAATAGCTGCTCCAGAATCAACGAAAGCCTGAGCAGAAAATGAGGACAGAGAGCATATCAGAGTGACAGTTAATAAAAACTTAGTCTGAACACTACCCAAGACAACTGAGCGTGCAAAACGTCTTCCCCGCTTAGGGCAGACTGAAATAGCATGAGAGGCATCACCACAGTAGAAACATAACCCATTGCGCTTTCGAAACTCATGACGCTGTGCCCCAGACACCACTCTATCACACTGCATGGTTTCAGGAGCTGGTTCACAAGGCAACACCATTCCACGCATACTTCTCCGCTCACGCAAACGTCTGTCAATTTGAATCGCTAATGACATAGAATCATTGAGACCAGAGGGGACAGGGAATCCCACCATAACATCCTTTACATTATCTGACAGACCCTTCCGGAAAAGGGCCGCCAAAGCGTCGTCATTCCATTTGGTCAGGACTGCCCACCTACGGAATCTCTGACAGTATAACTCAGCGTCATCAAGCCCCTGATTTAATGCCAACAAGGCTTTTTCAGCTTGATCAGTGACATTAGGCTCATCGTACAATAACCCCAAAGCCTGAAAAAACGCATCAACATCACTCAAAACAGGATCCCCAGGTATCAGGGAAAAAGCCCAATCCTGAGGATCGCCGCGCAGGAGAGAGATGATAATTTGAACCTGCTGCGCTGCGTTTCCTGAGGACTTAGATTTTAAGGCAAAAAACAATTTACAATTATTTTGAAATTCTGAAACTTAGCTCGATCCCCTAAAAACAAATCTGGCATGGGGATCCTAGGTTCCACAACAGGCAACCCAGCAAGATAGATAGCAATATTCCGAACCTCAGTGGCAAGCTGATCCACACGGCCAGACAACTGTGCAAACTCCATTGGGAGAAAAGATCCTCCCCAGCACCCAGAGATACAGAGGGAGAAAAAAAAAAAAATGCAACAAATAGAAAAATATCTCTGACAACTCTGACCTTTTTTTTTCTATCACAATATTTTTTCCCTTCTGTGAGTACCATACAATTTTCTATTGGCCGGTGATACTGTTATGTTTTGGTAGCTGAGGAGTGCAGGTAAAAAAAAAAGGCAATACACCAGAGCAGTTGGAATCTATGGGATTGCAGTACCCTGACTAACCACCACAACTAGAGGCAGCCGTGGAGCGTTCCTACGTTGGTCCTAGACGCCTCGTCACAGCCTGAGAAACTAACTACACCTAAAGATAGAAATAGGAAAGCTATCTGCCCGGAGCAGAACCCCAAAGATAATAGAAAGCCCCCAAACATGTAATGGCGGTTAGACAAGAGGAAATACTGACACAGAAAGAAAATGAGCAAACGCTGGGGCCCAAACTATCTAAAAAGAAAAGGACAGGAAGGGTACTTACTGCAATCCCAGAAAACCCTGAAAAACACCAACTCTACTAATTTCAAAATCACCTGAGATCACACGACCTCTACCACCTAAATTAGCTCTCTGGTGTAACAAAATCAAAACAGCAGCCACTGAAAAAACTGGAAAAAGCAAAAGTACAAACATCAGTGGCTGAACTAAACTGAGAAGGCAGAAGCCCCCAGAGGGGACCCAGAAGGCCCCCAAGGAAGTGCAAGACAAAATGCAAAAATATAGCAACAACACAAAAGAAGAAAAAATCCTATCCGGTAGCAGGAGATGCAGACACGACACAGCAGGCTACAAGGGAAACTGGAATGAAGGACCCAGACCAGAACAATTGATCACCGGCAACCCTGATGGGAAAATGACTCCCCTACACAAGACCAGTCAGCAACACCTGATTCCCAGTCCTCACAATCTTCACTAGTACTGCTTGTAACCACCAGAGGGAGCCTCTGCTCAGAACTCATCTCAAACCCATTCACAACACAATCTTAAAAGAGTCTATTGTTCAATTCAAATGCATCTAGATGTAGCACAAATGGCAACTGTTTGTAATGATCTTGGTCTGGAATTGAGTCTTTATTATTGCAATTACTAGAGATAGCACAGGCAGGTACAGCAGTATATATAGAGCAGTAGGTGATAGAGCTAGAATAAAGACTTGGAGCTCAATAATCTCACAAGAAAAGAAGTACAAGGCATGGTTTAAATAAGGCGTCCAGTCAAGAAATCACAGACAATCAGGAAAACACAGAGTAGAGCCAATCAGAAAAAATGGGTACTGGTTAGAGTTGAGCGATACTTTCCGATATGCTAAAGTATCGGAATCGGAATGGTATCGCCGATATCACTAAAATATCGGCGATACCCGATACCGATACCGGAAGTCCCATGTAAGTCTATGGGAACAAAATATCGCAACTAAAAAAACCCCATTCTTTCCTTGTAAACACTAAATATACACACATAGAATACATATATATATATATACATGTCATTGTGACATATATATATACATATATGTATAGTTTATACACTTCTACATAGTAAAATATCCTTTGATTCAATTGCCGGGTAAAGCCGGCTTCAGTGAAAAGACAGAAGCACCCGACATGAAATGACACTTGGTGTACATAGGGTTAAACATTTCTTTTCATGTCCTTTGCTATCTAATTTGCACAAACAATTAAATCAGACTATGTGTGCAAAATTTCACACCTGTAGGGGTTAATTAAAGGTGTAAATTTGTTGTAAAAAAAACGGACTTTTTTGCTACGAATTTACACCTTTAATTAACCCTAGAGGTGTGAAATTTTGCACACATAGTCTGATTTAATTGTTTGTGCAAATTAGATAGCAAAGGACATGAAAAGACATGGTTAACCCTATGTACACCAAGTGTCATTTCATGTCGGGTTCTGCATTTTCACAAAAGCCGGCAATTGAATTAGCGGCTATTATACTATGTAGAAGTGTATGAACTACAAATATAAATATATATATATATATGTGTCACAAATTCAATGACATGTATATATATATATGAGGTGTAAAATTGCTGAAAAAAAATGCGTGGGCTCCCGCCCTATTTTCGCAACCAGACAGACAAAGCCAGTGAGTGGGGGCAGATAATAATAGCCCAGAGAGGGACCATTATTTTTGCCCCCCCCCGGCTACTAACATCTGCCCCCAGACACCCCAGGAAAGACAAATCTATAATTAGATTCGCCCTTTCTGGCACTTTGCCCGTCTATTCCCATTGCCCTGTAGCGGTGGCGAATGGGTTAATATGGGGTTAAAGCCACCTTGCTATTGAAAGGTGACCTTAAGCCAGGTTAATAATTGAGAGCTGTCAATTAGACAACTATCAATTATTAATCCTATTGCATGAAATAAAAATAAAACACACACACTTTATTTAAAAATCATTTTAATGAAATAAAGACACATGTTTTTGACCATCTTTTATTTTACTGCAAAAACCATTTCCTGTAATAAAAATAAAATAAAAAAGCAAAATTATTCTTACCTATCCCATGCACAGTCAGGTCCCACGGTGTAATCCTTCAGAAAGGGTTAATGTTTACTGCAGGGACCGCAGCTAATGCTGCAGCCTCACAGTAAACCCCAAATGAATGAGTTCCTCTCCTGCCTGACAGGAGAGTAAAGGCTGGGTGTCACATAACGATACACCAGCGATCCCGACAACGATATGCACTTGTCAGGATCGCTGGTGTATCGCTACATGATCGCTGCTGAGCTGCCAAACAGGCAGCTCAGGCAGCGATCTGGGACAGCGACACTGCGGGTAACATCGCTTAAGGGCCCGTCTCACATAGCGATATCGCTACCGAGATCGCTGCTGAGTCACTAGTTTTGTGACGCAGCAGCGAGCTCACCAGCGATATCGCTGTGTGTGACATTCAGCGACGATCAGCCCCCCTGCCGGGTATCGCTGATCGTCGCAGAAATGTCAGGACCTTTTTTTGATCGCTGGTTTCCCTCTGACAGGCACGCATCGCTGCGTGTGACAGGCGGGAAACCAGCGATCAAAGGTCCTGACATTTCAGCGACGATCAGCGATACCCGGCAGGGGGGCTGATCGTCGCTGAATGTCACACACAGCGATATCGCTGGTGAGCTCGCTGCTGCGTCACAAAACTAGTGACTCAGCAGCGATCTCGGTAGCGATATCGCTATGTGAGACGGGCCCTTAAGTGGAAAGCTTAATTGATTGCTTTCCACTTTCACTTCAGGTCAGCCAGGGACACAATCAGTGACGTCAGAGGGAACTGATTAACAAAAATAGGGGTTCCCTTCGAAAAAAAAATGGCGTGGGGTCCCCCCTATTTTTGTTAACCAGCCAGATGAAGCAGACCGCTGAGGCCTGGATTTTCAGGCTGTTAAGGAGCCAAGATCCATGGACCTTGCCAGCCTGATAATACCAGGCCACAGCAGTCTGCATATCTTGGCTGATTAACAAAAATAGGGGATCCCTCGAAAAAAATTGGCGTGGGGTCCCCCTATTTTTGTTAACCAGCCAGATGAAGCAGACCGCTGAGGCCTGGATTTTCAGGCTGTTAAGGAGCCAAGATCCATGGACCTTGCCAGCCTGATAATACCAGGCCACAGCAGTCTGCATATCTTGGCTGATTAACAAAAATAGGGGATCCCCTCGAAAAAAATTAGCGTGGGGTCCCCCCTATTTTTGTTAACCAGCCAGATGAAGCAGACCGCTGAGGCCTGGTTTTTCAGGCTGGTAAGGATCCAATATCCATGGACCTTGCAAGCCTGATAATACCAGGCCACAGCAGTCTGCTTAGCTTGGCTGGTTAACAAAAATAGGGGATCCCCTCGAAAAAAAAACGGCGTGGGGATCCCCCCTATTTTTGTTAACCAGCCAAGTAAAATGCAGACTGCTGCGGCCTGGTATTAAAAGACTGTCAAGGCCCATGGATTTTGGCCCTCAACAGCCTGATAATACCAGGCTACAGCAGCCCCACATTTGGCGCATCAAAAGATGTGCCAATTGTGGCACTTTACCCGGCTCTTCCCACTTGCCCTGTAGCGGTGGCAAGCGGGGTAATAAGGGGTTATTGTCACCGTTGATTGCACGGTGACAATAAGCCCGGTTAATAATGGAGAGGTGTCAATAAGACACCGATCCATTATTAATCCCAAAGTTATTAAATGTGTAAAAAAAAGACAAAGCAAGAAAAAAGTATTTTAATGAAATAAAAGAGACAACACAGTTTTCATTTCTTTTATTATACTCTCATTCCTGCGACGCCATCGATCTCCTGTAAAAAAAGAAAAAAAACAAACCAACAGTATACCACCTGTCCGACGCAGTCCATAGTAACGATTGTCCCACGACGATCCAGCTCTGCTACATCGCAATGACAGGCAGAGCCTGTCATCGCGACGCAGCACAGCTGATTACCTGCTTCCCCGGCGGTGACGTCATCGGACTGACTGCTTTACGGCCGGGATTACCCAGCAGTCACTGCAGTTATCGCGAGAAACTGCATGTGACCGCCGGGGAGAAGAGGATGGCGGCCATGAAGCAGTCCAGGACGTGACCGCCGGAGATCTTCTGCCAGGTAAGTGCCGCTGACTCCTGACAGACCCGACAGACGGACACTGACAGTGACAGTGACATCCCGATTCCGGTATCCGATAAGACGAAAATATCGGAACTCGGAATCGGAATTCCGATACAGCCAATATCGGCCGATACCCGATATTTGCAGTATCGGAATGCTCAACACTAGTACTGGTAGATGAACAGAAATGTCAAGAGAGCTGAACAGCTCAAAGGGAAGAGCTTCTGCATGTGCACTCGAGTCGTTGGGTTCGAGACCTGACAGTGTTACATTTCCTTCACAAGAAAGTGCTTTCCAAAAACTTCAATCCGACACCCTACTGAAAAGAAGACAAAGTGCAACTCTGACAGACTCTCAATAATTAAAGGTTTTAATATATACTCACAATAGTGGATTCTAAAGATGCATCAAATAAAATCAGTGAGAAATACTCAAACAGATGTGTAGAAATCTAACACTTAGCATACTGGTGAAACTGGAAGGCTAAATATAACAATAACTGTGAAATGTAACAGCCTACTTTAGTGAAAATTTCTAGGACAATTTCTGTCCATAGGGGTAAGAGATAGAGATTAGTTCTCCATTTCCTCTTGACTCTAGTGTAAATTTATAAATAAACTTAAAAAAATATTTAGACTTGAGAGTCCTCAGTGGTTGATACCTTTTAATGGCTAACTGAAAAGATGGTAACAAATTGCAAGCTTTCGAGACTACGCATGTCTCTTCATCAGGCAAAGACTAAAACAAAAGCTGAAGCATCACATATTTATATACACAAAAGGACACAGGAATAATGCAATAGGTAAGACAAGTGACGTGAAGCAGAACTGTCATTATGGCAGAGGGATGAACATAAATATGACTAGTTCATAGATAAGGAGTGAAAGTTTTATTACCCTCTGATTGGGGTCTGGTATTGTGTTGTGATGACCCTAAAAGGTCAGGGAAGCAGATTCCTTAATTGTTGTAGAAAGACATAAAACTCTGGGATATATTCATCCCAGCACTAAGAGTGTCAAAGGTCATCATAAGTTTATATTCCCAGACTTTTCTATCCTTCTCAGATTTGAAGTTAGATTTTAATACAAGTAATTCCATATCCGTCATGCTATGACCGGGCATACAAAAGTGTTTTGCCACAGGTAAATCCATTCTTTTTTCTCTTATTGTGTGGCGATGAGAATTCATCCTTGTTCTCAGTTTTTGCCCGGTCTTCCCCACATACAGACCCCCAGTTGGACATTTAGTACATATAATTAGGTACACCACATTAGATGTGATGCAGCTGAAAGTACCTGGTATCTTGTAGTCCTGATGGGAGTTGGGGATCTTTATCCTGTCCGTGGTCATTATAGATGCACAGGTTTTGCATTTCTTTTGTTTGCAAGGAAAGGTACCTGCAGCTATTGGGGAGGACAGGGAGCTTCTGACAATGATGCTTCTTAGATTTGGGGGCTGCCTAAAACATAGTAGTGGGGGGTCTGGAAATATGGATTGTAATCGGGCATCTTTTTGTAGTAAAGGTTGTAGTTTCCGTGCAGCTCCCCTTAGCATCTCTAGACTTGGATTGTAGGTGACCACTAGAGGCACCCGGTTATTTTCTTCTTTAGCTTTGTAATGTAGCAGGTGATTCCTTGATATTCTGGTGGCTCTTGTAATTTGGTTTTCAATTGTTCTTGGATGGTAGCCCTGGTTCAAAAAAGTCTTTCTGAGGCAACCAAGGTGTTCATCTCTGTCCATGGGGTTGGAACATATACGATTGTATCTGATGGCTTGGCTGTAGACAATAGAGTTTTTTATGTGTTTTGGATGGAAACTGTCCCATTTAAGATATGTTGGACGGTCGATTGGCTTCTGATACAGGGATGTCTCTATTAATAAACTTATTAATAAATAGTTATAAGCTATGTCTCTTCCCATTGAACTAAGCGTCCATTTTCAGCACTATTTTTTAGCATAGAAAAAAAAGTTCACACTGAACTGATTACTGATGTCAATAATGCTGTGGCATTAAAGTACACCTGTCACCTGTTTTGGCTGTAGATAAGCCCCTGGTCCAACCTGCAAGATAAGACAAATAAGTTTTATTATACTCAACTGGGGGGCAGTCCGGTCCAATGGGTGTCGCAGGTCCGGGTCCGGTGTCTTCCATGTTCTTGCGCCGCTGCCCTGTTGAGGGCAGAGCAAAGTAGTGCAGGCGATGGGCCTCTCTGACCTTTCCCAGCGCCTGTGCACTGCAGTACTTTGCTCTCCCTCAACAGCGCAGAGAAGTACGCCTGAGCAGAAGAGCGATGCCAGGAGCAAGGAAGCAAGCAGGAGGGCGGCGACTCAAGAAGATGGGAGGCGCCTGACCTGGACCTGCAACACCCATCAGACTGGAAAGCATTGGACCGCCTCCCCGGGTGAGTATAGTAAAACTTATTTTTCTTACCTTGCAGGTCGGATCAGGAGCTTATCTACAGCATTACAGAATGCTGTAGATAAGCCCTGAAAGGCAGTGACCGCATCTTATAGCGGCCAAAATAGTTGACAGGTTCCCTTAAAGCACTCGGCATGGAAATATAGAAGGGACAAAAGAAATAAAAATTACAGAATTCTTGTGATTTGTTTCTCAATATCCTTCTTTTTTAAAATAATTTTTATTCTGCAATTTAAACTTCCTTACTTGTCCCAGGAAATAAACTGTACTTCTTGAGTCTTGCTGTAGGTCAACTGGCTGCGAAAGTAATATTTTCACACTGCAATAATAAACCCGTTGCATTAAAACTTATATCCTTTTAAAGAAAGCCTGCTACTTTAGCTATCTACTGATGGCAAGAGAGTAGAAGATAATCAACACCTTTAAGTTTCCAAAAAGACTATGCGTAAAATTTCCTTCAAATTTTACCTTTTCATTCTATTCTATCCTTAGAGCTCCTGTAACTGTATTGATAGACTAAGAATAAACACATTTAAATTGAGTTGTGCACTATAATACAATCATATTTATTGGAACTAAGTGTAAGTTAATTGGGACTAAGAGCAAGTCGTTTTGTTTACTATGTACCAAACATTAGAGAGAAAGACCTATATTATGGTAATACACATTACCAAAGACAAAAAATGGCAACTTGATATTTTCATTAAAAAAAGCATTTTAGGACTTTTTCTTAATTTCCACAATAATCCTTGCATTTGCACTTTAATGGCATCTTATATTGGTGTTGATATACTGGACAGTTCAGCATACCAATTAGTAGCAATAGGAAAGTCTTACCAGTGCATATTTGCATACATGCTTCCCTGTACAGCTTTAATTAGTTTTATTTTGACAGCGACTGAACTAATTGGTTGCCAGAATTCATAAAATGTATACATTTATCATATGTTTTAAAATAGTTTTCACACGTCTGCCTACATCTAGATTAGCATTACCAATCACACATATTTGGAAAGGTTTTTATGCTTCACAATAGTGAGAGAAAAGATCTCAAAAGAGAAAATTTGCTAAATGCTTTTAGAATATAATAACCGAGGTATGCATATCTAATTGTAATTATTGCAGTGGATTGTGGTGACTATGCTATCACAGTAAGATAATGGTAGATAATTGAGAAAGTAGTTATACTGGGTATGAAATATCTGTGACTAAACGACAACCACTATTTCAACATTGCTTATATTAGCTATCAATGCGTCCTTCCTAACTCATGCAGATATTTCGAGCATCATTATATGCAGTAAAATTATATACTAAATGAATTATATATTAAATATAATTATACTTGATAACCATTTAATATAAAGGCTTAATATTAGTATAAAACCCCATAATCATCTAATGTTTAGTGGAGAAGTATAAGTTTCATAATGATTAGTCGTAAGATGCTTCACAATGCATAATTCCACATTCAATGTTGTGGGTAATGCCTAAAGTTGCAGCTTATGTAAATTTATGCTGAGCTCCAACATGAAACCATCAATCAGTTCAATCAAAAAGCATGGAAAGGTCTACAATGTGCAAACAATTTTATCTGGAAATAATTTGTTAATATCATATCCAAAATGGTAGAGGCATAAGTTGAATTTCTAAAAACTTCCACAAGATACTCCTGAAAGTTTTGACAATTTACATTTTTCGATGTCCCGAATTGAGAGATTGCAGATGGCACATTCCTCATAGCATCTTGGTAGTGGAATTGCATCTCAGGGAGCATCTTGTAGGAAAACATGAAGATTTTAGTTTCTTGTCATTGTTGTGGGACTCAACCTTTCAACTTAAAGAATGCAGCATATTGTGAAAGTGTTTTCAGATGTTATGACAGATGATGTCAATTTACTATTTTTAATATTGTCAAAAATACCTTTTGATTTCCTATTTTTAAGAGAAACGTTAAATTGCAGTTGTTTATACCGCAATTATCCAACAAATACTATCTGAAGACATTATCTTAAAAAAGAAAAAAACCTTCATTAAGGCTTAATTACTTATGTAAAAATATGTGAAATAGGGGGAAAATTTCACTCTATAATATTAGGGTGACTCCTGGATGTTTATTGAGGTCCGATATTGATTATTGATGTCAGCTTTGACAAGTAATAATTAATGTACATGTTAGTGATGCCTTACCATTATCTGTTCATTTTACTAACTGAGACACAACCGTGTATCATTAAAGAATATTTATTAAACAAAGTTTACAGTCTATTCCATACATATATACTTACACCCCAGCTGGCAACTATAAATATATATACAGCACAAAAAAAGATGAAGACAGCACTTCTTAAAAAAGAATATAGTTGTTTATTAGCCCATATGGGCTCTTGCAACATTTCAATTATAGGTGTGAGCCTTCCTCAAGTAATGTGAATTGTGAACAAGCAGAGTATTTAACAACACATTCATAATAAATTGATTAAGACAATAAAGTGCCATACAAATTTGTAAATATGATTACAATATATATGTATGTATGTATGCAATCAATATTTGTCAAATCACATAATAAAGTGCATATGAGTAGATAATGTACAATGAAACATGCACAACCTTGGCAAAATCCAAGATTTAGTGATTCAGTGACAGGTGTACAGAATTTGTGTCAGAACTCACCCCAAAGAGCCAAATGCAAACATGCCAAAACTCGGCATCTCCTAGGTCAATTTGTGCATGACACAACAAACACAAAGAACAGAAAAAAGGTATGTTGAACGTAAGCTTTTGAGTAAAGGACTATCCTTCTGTCCACGTAGCCATGTTAACTGGTTAAGATTAGAAACAGAGCTTTATACATTTTTTAGATCTATAAAATTAAAATACTGATTTTCCATCAATCCTGTTATAGAGAAAATTACTGTACGGTAAGTGATTTAGCTTTACACCAATTCTTGTTACATAAAACAAGCAATTTTTTTCCAGTTGTTAATGTGCCAGCAATCGATGCCTTTATTAAAGCAGTATACGATGATGTTTCAAGGTTAAAGAACAATGCTTTAAAAAATTTCTCAAATCCAAATTTAACTCATGCTGAGTTTGAAATCCTATGGCTGCGGACAAGGGGTTTGCTGTTGTCATCATGGACACCAGTGCTTATGTGGCAGAAATTAGACATCAGTTATCAGATAATAATGTGTATTGCAGACTTAATGGAGAACCTAATTTTCATATACATAACAAAATTATGGATCTTTTGAGGAAAGTAAGGGATGAAAAAATTATTGATGAACACCTTTTTAAATATCTTTTGGTGGAAAATCCTATTGCTCTAGTTATATATACGTTACCTAAGACTCAAGAAACTTTAATTAATCCCTCAGGATGTGCTTTCATATCAAGGAGTGACTCTATTTTTAGTTCTATTGATATTTTTCTTGATATAATTCTAGGCCCATTGGCCAGAAAAGCCACATCGAACATAAAAGATATGACTGATTTTTTATGTAAATTAAAGAATATTGAATTTAATGATGGGACCAAAAATAAAGTGATATTGGCAACATTTGTTGTAATATCTCTTTATTCTCCTAGTCAACCTAGTAAGGGATTATCGGCAATAAGGAGAAAATTAAGTCATACAAACTACACATAGAGAAGCATTGACGTTATTATGGAATTAATGGATATGGTTTTTCATAATAATTATTTTTTGTTTGACAATGATGTTTTTGTCCAACACGTTGGTACAGCCATGGGAGCCATCATGGCTCCTGCTTACGCAAATCTAATGATTTATGTTGGAGTAGGACCTCATCTATGTGTCCCACCACTTTGCCCATGTGCATAGGTGGTGAAGATTCATAGACAACGTCTTCCTCCTTTGAATGGGGACTTCAAACTCAGCATTAGTTAAATTTGGATTTGAGCAATTGTTTAAAACATTGTTTTCCAACCTTGAAACATCATCATATACTGCTTTAATAAAGGCATTGATTGCTGGCACAACTTGTTTTATGTAACGACAATTGGTGTAAAGCTTTTTTGTACTATATTGAGGATTTGTCTATGCCTCGAGGACTGGCACCCATTTTTATAATTAGAATATCATCAAAAAGTTAATTTATTTCAGTTTTTCAATGCAAAAAGTGAAACATATTATATAGATACATTGCAAATAGGGTGATCTATTTCAAGTGTAAATTTCAGTTAATGTTGATGATTATGGCTTACAACCAATGAAAACCCAAAAGCCATTATCTCAGTAAATTGCAATACTTTATAACACTAACTTGAAAAAATTATTTTAACCCCCCCCTCAAACATCCGGTGTAATAGTACGCAGATGTCAGACTCCCTCCCTTTGATGTGGGCTCCGGCGCTGAGCCCACATCTTTCCCGGGACACGCAGCTATTTTGAACAGCTGACATGTGCCCGGAATAGCCTCGATTGTAATCGCAATCCACCCCTGGCTATTAACCCGTTAAATGCCGCTGTCAAACGCTGACAGAGGCATTTAACTCACTATTTCGGCCACCGATCACCCTCGTCACGTGATCGTGGGTTATAGGTTCATTGGCATGACAACCAGAGGTCTCCTGGAGAACTCTATGGTTGTCAGTGCCGGCTTACTGTTAGAGCCACTCGGTGGTCGGCGCTCATAGCAAGTGAGTAATTCTGCTATATAGGGGTGATCTGATCATCATCTCTATGTAGCAGAGCCAATCGGGTTGTGGCATCTTCTAGTCTCCCATGGAGACTATTGAAGCATGCCAAAAGTTAAAAAAAAGTTTTTAAAAAATATTAAAAAAATGAAAAAAATATAAAAGTTCAAATCACCACCCTTTTGCTCTATTCAAAATAAAACAATAAAAAAATCAATCATACACATATTTGTTATCGCCGAGTTCAGAATCACCCGATTTATCAATTAAAAAACGGATAAACCTATTCGCTACATGGCGTAGAGAGAAATAAATCTCAAAACACCAGAATTAGTTTTTTAGGTCTCCGCGACAACGTGCAATAATGGGCGATCAAAAGATCGTACCTGCACCAAAATAGTATCATTAAAAATGTCAGCTCAGCACGCAAAAATATAAGCTCTCATCCAACCCGAGAAATGAAAAATGGAGATGCTATGAGTATCGGAAAATGGCGCTTTTTTTTAACAAAGTTTGGAATTTTTTTTCACCACTTAGATAAAAAAAAACTTAGATATGTTTAGTGTCTATGAAATCGTAATGACCTGGACAATCATAATAGCAGGTCAGTTTTAGCATTTAGTGAACCTAGTAAAAAGCCAAGCAAAAAACAAGTGTGGGATTGCACTTTTTTGGCAATTTCACCGCACTTGTAATTTCTTTCCTGTTTTCTAGTACACGACATGGTAAAACCAATGGTGTTCTTCAAAATTACAACTCATCCTGCAAAAAACAAACTCTTAAACGGCCATATTGACGGAAAAATAAAAAAGTTATGGCTCTAAGAATAAGGGAAGTAAAAGACGAAAATGCAAAACCGAAAAAAGCTCCAGTCATGAAAGGGTTAAAATCTGAAATGTTGGCCTACTGAAATGTATTTTCAGTAAATACATTCTTTACTTGGTTGTAAGCCATAATAATCAACATTGACACAATTAAACACTTGAAAAAGATCACTCTGTTTGTAATGTGTCTATAAAATATATGTGTTTCACTCTTTGTATTAAAAAACTGAAATAAATTAACTTTTTGATGAAATTCTAATTTTATGAGAAGCATCTGTGTGTATACATATATATATATATATATATATATATATATATATATATATATATACAGTACAGACCAAAAGTTTGGACACACCTTCTCATTTAAAGATTTTTCTGTATTTTCATGACTATGAATATTGTACATATCAAAAAACTGACCGGCACATCCAAACTTAGATTCAGTGTGAACAGGTGCTAAACCTAGAGTCACCAACTCATATACATACAAGAAGAAAAGGTAGCACACTGTAGCGCTATAGCTTGCAAACACGAAATATGAAAAATATGAAAAATGAATTACATCATTACCTTAGAAATATGAAAAATTGAGAAGTCTTAGCGCATAAGATGGCCAAATTATGTGAGCCTGATAGCCACGTCAAGGCTCTTCTCGTATATCAGGTCCCTAACTAATGCCTATCCTCGCTTTAGAAAAGTCTGTCTGCATGGGAACCTATGAATCCTCTTTTCAGACTAAAATCTACATCTCTGTGGAGGGGTGATGAACCTGCTGTAATTAAAAGGCCTGTGACCACCAGGTGGAGTGCTCAGGCAGAAGGTAAATGAATACATATCAAAAAACTGACCGGCACATCCAAACTTAGATTCAGTGTGAACAGGTGCTAAACCTAGAGTCACCAACTCATATACATACAAGAAGAAAAGGTAGCACACTGTAGCGCTATAGCTTGCAAACACGAAATATGAAAAATATGAAAAATGAATTACATCATTACCTTAGAAATATGAAAAATTGAGAAGTCTTAGCGCATAAGATGGCCAAATTATGTGAGCCTGATAGCCACGTCAAGGCTCTTCTCGTATATCAGGTCCCTAACTAATGCCTATCCTCGCTTTAGAAAAGTCTGTCTGCATGGGAACCTATGAATCCTCTTTTCAGACTAAAATCTACATCTCTGTGGAGGGGTGATGAACCTGCTGTAATTAAAAGGCCTGTGACCACCAGGTGGAGTGCTCAGGCAGAAGGTAAATGAATACATATCAAAAAACTGACCGGCACATCCAAACTTAGATTCAGTGTGAACAGGTGCTAAACCTAGAGTCACCAACTCATATACATACAAGAAGAAAAGGTAGCACACTGTAGCGCTATAGCTTGCAAACACGAAATATGAAAAATATGAAAAATGAATTACATCATTACCTTAGAAATATGAAAAATTGAGAAGTCTTAGCGCATAAGATGGCCAAATTATGTGAGCCTGATAGCCACGTCAAGGCTCTTCTCGTATATCAGGTCCCTAACTAATGCCTATCCTCGCTTTAGAAAAGTCTGTCTGCATGGGAACCTATGAATCCTCTTTTCAGACTAAAATGTACATCTCTGTGGAGGGGTGATGAACCTGCTGTAATTAAAAGGCCTGTGACCACCAGGTGGAGTGCTCAGGCAGAAGGTAAATGAATACATATCAAAAAACTGACCGGCACATCCAAACTTAGATTCAGTGTGAACAGGTGCTAAACCTAGAGTCACCAACTCATATACATACAAGAAGAAAAGGTAGCACACTGTAGCGCTATAGCTTGCAAACACGAAATATGAAAAATATGAAAAATTAATTACATCATTACTTAGAAATATGAAAAATTGAGAAGTCTTAGCGCATAAGATGGCCAAATTATGTGAGCCTGATAGCCACGTCAAGGCTCTTCTCGTATATCAGGTCCCTAACTAATGCCTATCCTCGCTTTAGAAAAGTCTGTCTGCATGGGAACCTATGAATCCTCTTTTCAGACTAAAATCTACATCTCTGTGGAGGGGTGATGAACCTGCTGTAATTAAAAGGCCTGTGACCACCAGGTGGAGTGCTCAGGCAGAAGGTAAATGAATACATATCAAAAAACTGACCGGCACATCCAAACTTAGATTCAGTGTGAACAGGTGCTAAACCTAGAGTCACCAACTCATATACATACAAGAAGAAAAGGTAGCACACTGTAGCGCTATAGCTTGCAAACACGAAATATGAAAAATATGAAAAATGAATTACATCATTACCTTAGAAATATGAAAAATTGAGAAGTCTTAGCGCATAAGATGGCCAAATTATGTGAGCCTGATAGCCACGTCAAGGCTCTTCTCGTATATCAGGTCCCTAACTAATGCCTATCCTCGCTTTAGAAAAGTCTGTCTGCATGGGAACCTATGAATCCTCTTTTCAGACTAAAATCTACATCTCTGTGGAGGGGTGATGAACCTGCTGTAATTAAAAGGCCTGTGACCACCAGGTGGAGTGCTCAGGCAGAAGGTAAATGAATACATATCAAAAAACTGACCGGCACATCCAAACTTAGATTCAGTGTGAACAGGTGCTAAACCTAGAGTCACCAACTCATATACATACAAGAAGAAAAGGTAGCACACTGTAGCGCTATAGCTTGCAAACACGAAATATGAAAAATATGAAAAATGAATTACATCATTACCTTAGAAATATGAAAAATTGAGAAGTCTTAGCGCATAAGATGGCCAAATTATGTGAGCCTGATAGCCACGTCAAGGCTCTTCTCGTATATCAGGTCCCTAACTAATGCCTATCCTCCCTTTAGAAAAGTCTGTCTGCATGGGAACCTATGAATCCTCTTTTCAGACTAAAATCTACATCTCTGTGGAGGGGTGATAAACCTGCTGTAATTAAAAGGCCTGTGACCACCAGGTGGAGTGCTCACGCAGAAGGTAAATGAATACATATCAAAAAACTGACCGGCACATCCAAACTTAGATTCAGTGTGAACAGGTGCTAAACCTAGAGTCACCAACTCATATACATACAAGAAGAAAAGGTAGCACACTGTAGCGCTATAGCTTGCAAACACGAAATATGAAAAATATGAAAAATGAATTACATCATTACCTTAGAAATATGAAAAATTGAGAAGTCTTAGCGCATAAGATGGCCAAATTATGTGAGCCTGATAGCCACGTCAAGGCTCTTCTCGTATATCAGGTCCCTAACTAATGCCTATCCTCCCTTTAGAAAAGTCTGTCTGCATGGGAACCTATGAATCCTCTTTTCAGACTAAAATCTACATCTCTGTGGAGGGGTGATGAACCTGCTGTAATTAAAAGGCCTGTGACCACCAGGTGGAGTGCTCAGGCAGAAGGTAAATGAATACATATCAAAAAACTGACCGGCACATCCAAACTTAGATTCAGTGTGAACAGGTGCTAAACCTAGAGTCACCAACTCATATACATA